>CM077087.1:128874263-129260021 GCA_039513925.1 Platanthera zijinensis
AGCTGGCCGATTGCATACGGGGGGGAGTGACACGGGTCTCGACACGGGCGTGTCACATGTGACACGGCCGTGTCGGAGGCCGTGTCAACGGCCGTGTGCTGGTTTTTCGAATCGGTCGAGACGGCGAATGGGTGACACGGCCAGGCACACGGCCGTGTTGCAACCCGTGTTCGGCCAAGATTTTATGATTTCAGATCTAATCTTGGCCGTTCGTTTCCTTGACTTTGGATCCGACAGTGGGGGGCTGCTCCTGGGTGGTTTTAGCCGGGATTTAGGGTTAGAAATCCTCATTTCCTTTAGCCATTCTCTCTCTAAGAGTTTAGAGAGAAGGGAGAGCAAGGAGGAAGGAGGAGTCCAAGATCCGGCCGCCGGAGGAGCTTCGGAGCTCCGAATCGCGATCCGAGTCCAGTTCCGCGGAGGTGACGCCGTTGCGGTGCTTTCCAACCGCATAGTTTTCGATGGCGCCCCGGAAAAACGCAAGGGTAACGATTTCTCATCCTTGGGCATGTGATGCCCTTTTTCCATTTGCATAGGAAGCCCTCTCTTGCGAGTGAACGAAGAGTTGGAGCGTTCCTTGGGGTAGATATGTAAAGTCCCCCTTGTGTAGTGTCCGTATGCGAAAACGAACATATGCATTGTGTGTGAAGCCTATCCGGACAAGTAGAGCCGGATAGGTGATGTTGCATTGCATATAAACCGGGGAAGACTCCGGGTGTTTGGGCATTTTTCGGGTTTTCTACGTGGTAGATTGCAATAGGGAGCCTTGGAGATTAACTCCAAGGTGCACCCGGAAAACTGGGCAAAAGCGAGTTTTGCCAACACGATGGCCGGTGAGCCAACGTGAACATAACCGGGTTATGTGATTGTTGTGGCAGAAACGGGACTCGGTGAGTCTTGACCTGCGCATATGGCTTAAATTGTCATTGCGATATGTGCACGGGTCAGGCGGAACCGTACCCGATCTATGTCGTTCGGTGGGACCGTTGGCATGGATGCAAGTCTTCGGCGGTCTATGGCATAAATTGTCGTGACGAAGGCCAAGAAGACAAAATGCACATATGGTTGGCCGTCCAAGAGGCGGTGGTGGAACGGGAACGTCTATGGCTTGAATTGACGTGACGTTGGCCGGTTCGCCGTGAATGTGCCCTGAGTGCACGAGGTGTGTGGCCGTGCGAGCCTACGCATGTGATGATGTGTGTTTACACTAATAAATTGCCTATACTATTAAAGTGCAGGGAAAGAGCATCGCCTCCCCGGTTTTGGGGCGGGATCGTTATAATTTGTTCAGCATAGCTGACCGTTGCTTTTTTTGCCACCGGGCAGTGGTTTGTGCTTGCAGGTGCTGCGGAGCCGAGCGGAAAATAGCGGGCTAAAGCCCAAGTTGCTGAGCCGGCCCACAAAGGCCTAATTTTGAGTGTTTCATTGTAACCATGTGTGGCCGGCCTGCGAGCCGATGTATGAAAACACATTTGTATCAAGCAAACTATGTAAGGCCTTAAGGCCATTTCTATTTTCTGTGTATTGGATCATTCCTGCGGTTGTTATTGTAGTGGACATTCATGCTGTTGGCAGGGTTCTTAATTGTGCAACTTAATAATTGCTTCCGCTAGGTGTTGTATAGGACGTTAGGATTGGTTGATTGGTTTCAACGCGTAACCAACCGGTCTGTCCATAGTATATGGCGTTGGGCCCCGGCCGGATCCACTGCTATATGCTATTCGACGGATAGGGGTGTTACATAAGGTATATAATCATTCCTAAAGGAAGGTTTGGGACTAGTGCCATAACGATACTCACTCACAGTCTTGGTGTTTGTAGTGTGGATATAGGTGGGATCTAATTGATCCGAGAGTAGGCTACGCATTGCCGGCCAAGCTTGTTTATAACCACCAACACGACGCACTTCATTTAGCCAAAATACCTGGGCTTGACCTACTAATCGTTCTCGGGCTATGATAACCTTGTGGTGGTCGTCCCATAAGTGACGATTAAAATAATATTCTAATACCTTACGACAGACTCTAAAAATTTGGGGACACCGTAAACCGTCATTAGTAGGGGCCTCAATTCTAGTGGGAGGATAAGCGTGGGGACGGTTGGTATTCCAATGGTATGAAGGCAAGGATGGAGTGTGTTTAGCCATGACTTTATTATACCAATAGTCTAAATGGGAAGCGTAAATGTCATAGGCCATATCGGTGAGAAACCGGAGAATAACCTACTTGGATCTAGTGCAAATGCAATGAGTTAAAGATTCTTAGCCAAATAAATTTTTGAAAGATAGATATATTCCCGCTTAATAACAAAGGTAATAAAATATTTATTTTTTATTTTCTGGATGAAAATAATATGGAGATTATTTAAAAAAAATTGTTTTCTGATTTTTGCAGAAAAATTAAAATATTGGCCGCTATTTGCAGACCAAAAATTAAAATTTTATTTTATTGTTTTGGCAATGAAACGTGCAAGTACGTGTTGGCGTACTAATAAAAGGGGGAGGGTGAAAATTAGGAAATTTATGTGAACCTCCCTTTGATACCAAATTGATGCAGGCTCATGGTTTCGACGGATTAAATACTATACGTTCTTAGGTTCGGTAATTATATTAATAATGTTGCGAGCAATATTTCTCTAAAACTAATTCTACCGATGACTACAACCATATAACAATGCACAACGCAAATGGTCGCTACCCCTTATATTGATTAAATAAGGTCTAAAGGCCAATGTTCGCTCAACCGAATATGACCTACCTGATCTCGATAATTAGCAATTCAAAATAAAATTATACGCAAACAATAACATTTCCAGAATGAGAGGATCCAGACTAAAATTGCGATTTAAATTAAGTCCAAATCAATCCAAAAAATTAATTAATATGACGGTATACCAAATCACTTGAACTCAAGGGGAAATCAAGGGTGATGAACCCGATTTCTTCTAGTGTTCACGAGATCTACCCGCTCCAATTTATACGAAAAATATTCATACAATTAACGCTAAAAATTTAGATTTTAATTAGCACGATTTCATTATAAATCAGGACAATTAACTAGCCTTCTAATTCCATAAAATCT
Source organism: Platanthera zijinensis (assembly GCA_039513925.1). Taxonomy (NCBI): domain Eukaryota; kingdom Viridiplantae; phylum Streptophyta; class Magnoliopsida; order Asparagales; family Orchidaceae; genus Platanthera; species Platanthera zijinensis. The sequence goes on from CM077087.1 coordinate 128,877,341, forward strand.
CACAAATAATTTTAGAATAAATCACACAAGAGATGGTTGGATAATTCGTTACCCAAATCCCAAGAAAATCTGTCCACAATAATGAGTGGGGGAAGCGCTCACGACGGTGGTTGAATCAATCTTTACGCGACTCCACGGATCCGCATAGAATTATGAAGACCCGAGCAAATTTTTTTTTGCAACAACCTTAGAAGAGGGAAAAACTTGAGAGAAATATATATATGGAAAGTGGAGAGAGAAAAGGTTGCGGGGATAATATCAATATTATCATGGAGGATGGAGAGGTGGCGGCTGGGGATTTGGCCAAACCCTAATGTGAGGATTATGGGGGTCGGGTTTTGGATTGGTTGGGAAGGGTTGCTATATTTTTTAGGAAGGAGAGAGGGGTTAGGTTGGTGAAGAATAAGAGGAGGCTACTCGGGTGGTGGTGGAGGTAGGTGGTCGAATGTTTGGAAAGGGGAGGGAGAGGGTGGATGCTAGGAGGGTGGCCAGCTAGTTTTTTTTTTGGAGGGAAAGAGGGGCTCGGTTTTGGAGGAGAGAAGAGGGGCTATTTAGTGTAGAACTAGAGGAGGGGGAGGAGAGGAGGTTCGGAAAATAGAGAGGGGGAGGGAGGTGGCCGGCGGCCAAGAGAGGGGAGAAAAAGGGAGGGCCGAATTTTCTCAATAGGGGGAAAGGAGAGTATAAGGGGGAAACCAAATTTAGGTTTTCAATATTCTTTCATTCTTCTTCATTAAAATACTCAACATAAGCATGGATATATATAGCCTACACCACTCCATCTCCACCATTCATGAAAATACAAACTCTTGATTGTTATAGGCACCACTCAATACACAAGAAATGAAATAATTAAAACAACACATGATGGTTATAAGCACCCATCATTACACATGAAATAAAATATTAAACATGAAATAAACACTAAATATGAAATTGCTAAAAATAATAATTGATAAATTATATAATTATAATTATTTTATTAACAATTATATATTTTATTTAATGGCGACTGCGGATGTCGTGCAAAACATGTGGCGACGTTGGCGAAGAATGTCGTGGTAGACTCCCATCTTCGAGCTAGCGGTAATGACCGTCCCAATCCACAATATCTCTATGTCGGGAATCAACGACCGCATCAGCAATGCCGCCATCGAAAACTTCAGAAAATTACTGTGCATGGCCGCCGCAACCCGAGCCTGGATTAAAACAAATTGTCCTAAAAATGAACTAAGTCATATTCGTTGAGTATCATCTAGTATCACTAGTATACACGCCAAATAGTCATTAATATACGATGAATTTGACTTAGAGAAATTCTGCTCAAGCTGGCTAGCCACTAAACGGCAAGAATGGAATCATACTCGACGAATTTGTTGAGTATCAGGTAGTATACTCGACGAATTCGACGAGTATAGGCTAGCAGACTTAATGCTCTCGACGCTGTCGACTCACTCGATGCCATCCATGCACACAATGCTTTTGATACGACGCACTCAATGCCAAGATGCTCTAGACGCTCTCGAAGCCAAGATGCACCAGGCGAATTTGCCTTAAGAAAAATCAGAGAAGTAGCGTCGAGATATTTCGACGAATTCGGTGTGTATCGTCATGTATATTTGACAAATTCGGCGAGTGCTGTTAGATACATTCTACGAATTTGACGAGTATACTTGATGATTCTCGACGAATTTTACTTAACTGTTTTTCCAATTTTACCAGATATTTCACCACAAGTATATAAGATGAATTTGACAAGAGATAGTAAGTACGTACGACGAATTTGACGAATATCATTGATACTCTGCGAATTCAACAAATATTCCTTACGATACTAGACGAATATTAACTAGGTAAAATTCTATTCAATTGAAATTTGAGATCTTCTTCTTCCTCTAGCCTCCTCATATACTTGGAATAGAAGTATATTCCAATAGAGAGATTACACGTGAGTCAACACAGTGTACTATACAATGAAGGATTACGTTGTATATTCATGTGTTTAGTGACCCACTATAACCTGACATTGGTGTGTACTTAGCAATGTAATCCTGCAAGTACATAACTGATAACGCAATATCAAATACAGTACCAATTCATCTTTGCTTGACTGGACCCTTCTTCTAATCAGGGTTATTGTGGATATAATACCCAACAATTTCCTCATATTTGAATAAGTCAGAATCCTATAAGCTAAGGTGAATTGCACATAACAAATATAAAAATAGAGTTTAAAATTAACAAGATAAGTAAATTAAAGAAAATTAAAATAACAGTGCACTTTCCAGCCAAGACATATAAATTATATATATATATATTTATATATATATATATATTAATAAGAGTTCAAAGATTTTTGGGCAACCACATCTCAATCACACCAAAAAAAACTTGAACATCATGCCTGCTTGCCTTAATCCTTAAGACGATGCCTAACAAAATAAGCCCTTGGCTTAGGATAATACTTTGGAGGGGCTGGAGGCGCAGACTCGTCATTCTTTTTGTTTCTGGAATGTATTCTTCCCATGGTAGAGGCCAATTCATACTTATGTCATTCTTCTTGATCGTAATGGTTCTATCTATTCTCATTTAAAAGATCAACTAGGGTGAAGGTGTCTAGAATAATTCCTCTTGAAGTAGGACTTCACACTTCACCAATTTCTCTATCTCTGGCAGACAGTTCTCTAGTAGGGTCTGATCTTACTATAGATGGGCATTAACCATACTTTCTTCTCTTGTATCCTGGAGCAAGAGGAATATATTCAACCACTTGAACTTCAGCAGTAGTAACAACATCAGTTTCCTGAAAGAATTCCTTCGTGTCTATCCAATGTTGAGAGTAATCCTCAGCAGGATGAACTTTAATAAGAGTAGTCACTGCAGGTACTTGAGAGCAAAACATCTGACCATGCAAACATATAAAGTTGTTATTGCAGTAGTCATTTGTATTTTTGAAATTTTCTACCATAGCAGCTTCAACTGCAACAACCTTAGCTTTTATAGCCTCCTCCACCTTTCTGACTTCATCAATGATAGCATTAGAATAAGCAAGAATAGTGCTGTCAAAGTGAGTCATCGATCTGTTGCGGGCATCAATCATTCTCTTAGCGTTCTTATCAACTGTACTAAGGACTTCTGAAGAGAACTTGATGTAACGCCCCTACCCGATCCAACGCGATAATGTCATGGCTCAGCTCTAGGAGACTCTACCGGGCTGCAGCCCAAGCACCCCAACACCTCTCCCTCCACAGGCGGGTTATTGGTGGACACAGCCTCCCTTTGATGAGGCAAACTCGATTGTCAAGCGCGCACCACGGGGACTTCCAAGGAGGTCACCCATCCCAATACTACTCCCTTTGATGAAGCATACTTGATGTAACTCCTCTAGCCGATCCAACGCGACTATATCACGACTCTGCTCTAGGAGATGCTACCGGGCTGCAGCCCAAGCACCCCAACACCTCTCCCTCCACAGGCACCAAAACACCTCTCCCTCCACATGCGGGTTATTGGTGGCCACAACCTCCCTTTTTTGAGGCAAACTTGATAGTCAAGCGCGCACCACGGGGAATTCCTAGGAGGTCACCCAGTCCAGTACTACTCCAGCCCGAGCACGCTTAACTATGGCGTTCCTTCACTTCTCATCGCCAACCGAGCTGCATAACGGTAGCGTTGCCTAGAGCGGAGCCGTGACATTGTCGCGTTTGATCGGCTAGGGGTGTTATACTTGAGTCTTTGTATGTTAAGTGTGATAGCTTTTCCACACTCGGCATGCAATAAATCAAGCTTGATAATCTGAATTTTAACTTCTTCAAGGATGTTGTTAACATCTTGCTCAGTTTCCTTGACCTTGTGCAGAACCTTCTATATGTAGGCTTTAAATTGCATTTGCTGTCTTGCCAACATAACCTCTATTGTATTCAAAATGGAAATATCATCACTGTAGGTGGCAACATCTTTAGAAGGAATATTTGGGAGAGATGGTAGATCATCACTGGGAGACTCATAGATTAAAGATAATCTAGCTATGGAAATCAGCAAAGACTCTTCAGTAGCTAGGATAGGAGGATAATCCTCTACGTCTCCTTCCTCTTCAGAAACCTCAACTACATCCTCTTGAATAACTGGAGGAGTACATTTCTCCTTGGCAACACTTTTCTTAAGTTTTTGGATAAACCTTTTGACATTAGTAGCAACTGCTATCACAGGCTGAGTCACCTCCCCCTCAAACGATGAGGCATGAACAATTTCTGGGAGAGGGACAATCATGTTGTCCACTGACACCTACTAAGAACCATCATTAGAATTTTTAGCAGCTTTGGTCTCATCAGTAAAACCAAAACCTCATCAGTAGCTATCTCATAATCATCAACATTCAGATCATTATCAGCGGCAGCATCATCCACAACCTCAATATGATCTGACACAACAGGAGCAACAGGAACCTCCTTTACTGTAATCTTTGCAGCTGGAGCATCTGACACTAACTAAGAAGAAACACTCAAGGGTACTCTTTGAATGGACACTTGTGTATCAGCTAGCTCCCCCTCCATTCCTGCACTCAAGCTCTCAGGAACTTCACTGGGTGGTGGAGTAGGAATCCTATCCTCAAGAGCTTGATGTTCCTCTTCCACAGGCAAATTGGGGCTTCCCCCTTGCCTCAAGATCCTCCTATCCCACCTTGCGAAGAATGTTAAGTCATTCTTCATGTGATGGATAGGCACACCTTTGGTCATATCGAACTTGTCACCATCCATTTGATTCAAGTACAAGCTGATAATCCTTCCAAAGTTGGGTGTGCGGAGACTTTCCTTGACTTTCTCAAACAGCATCGCACCCCTGTCCATTATCTTTCTGCAGATGATTTTTACTAGAATCTTGAACATTTCTGATGACAGATAGTCATGGGATCCTGCCTTGCATAACATCACTCTACCAATAATATCTGACTGTAGGTTGCCTTTGTCATTCATTCCTGTCTTTTAACAGCCTTGGTGCCCCTTAGCAATCCTCAGAACATCAATGCCCTTGATAACTCCTCCTCTTCGAGGTGATCTGCTTCTTCACAGGCTGGAAGCCTAAAGATCCGGGTGAGATTAAAGTCCTTCACGTTAACTGAAGCATTACAAACCTTGCTTTTTATGATGGTATCTTCATGCAGGAGCTTGGCATTCTTGAAGAACTCAAGAACGTCCTTGTCCAAAATTTTGCAAGGGTGTTATAGGATGAGCGAGAGACCAGTTGTCTCAAGCATCAGGATCACATTCCTGAATTCATATGACACAAAGGCAAAACCTGTTCGAACCAATTCTCTACCCCCTAGCAGACAACTGGTGCTTCGATGAGCCATGGAGAATCAGAGAATGAAACTGAAATTTCTTGGCTGTACTGTCGGTTGGAACGGATCTCTGTCACTGATGGTTAAGCGAGAATAGGTCGTCGGAATCACACCACTGAGTGAATTCATTTATGGAAATTTTAAATCTTTGCTGGAAACCCTTGATCTGACCTAATCAAAGAGAATGAGAGCAGGACCACGAGATTGAGATGATGAAACTTGCGATAGAGCTGAAGGGTCGGGAGGATAGTTCAGCCAATTTCGTTGTTATGGTTTCGACGAAATGTGTCGCAGTTTCCCAAACTATTGATTAACTATATATATAATTTTGAATTTGACCTAGAAGGTGCGTACATAATATTCAGTGGCTCTTTGGATACAGTATAGAAAGATAAATTTCGACCTAAGTTAAATTTAGCGAGTTTCACTAGACGTAAGGCCAGATTCGTCGAGTATAGATGTGTATTTCCAACGAATTTCCGAAATTACAGTCCGATATTCGACGAATTTCCCTTGGGAAAATTTTCTTCCTTGATGAATTTCCCAAGAGAGTTCAAGTCTTCTTAGCCTTCTTCATCAGTCTTAGTTCAACATGCCTAGTTCCATTTTGAAAAACGAGAACTTGGCCTTTTCTAGTGGCTTCGTGAAAATATCTGCGACCTGCTTATCCATTAGTACAAAACTGAGGGCTATATCTTTGTTCTTCACACGCTCCCGGATGAAGTGATATTGCACTTCAATGTGCTTTGTCCGGCTGTGAGAGACTGGATTATGCGCGATCGCTATTCCACTGGATGTGTCGTAAAACATTTGAATTTCTCTGAACTTTAGTTTGTAGTCTTCAAGTTGATTCCTGATCCATAGAAGCAATGCACAACAACTACCTGTAAAGATATACTCTGACTCGGCAGTAGAGGTTTACACATATCTCTTCTTCTTACTGCTCCATGAAATAAACAGTCTTCCGAGGAATTTACACGTCGCTAAAGTGCTTTTCCTATCATCCTTGCTTCATACAAAATCCGCATCTGAAAAACCAATTAGCTCGATATCATTACTTCTCGGGTACCATAAGCCAAGATTTGGTGTACACTTAAGGTATCTTAAAATTTGCTTTGTGGAAAAATAATGAGATTCCTTAGAGTTCACTTGAAATCAGGCGCAGATGCATGTTGAGAATAATATGTCTAGTTTACTTGAAGTAAGGAAGAGCAAGAATCCAATTATGCTTCTGTACATGGTTTCATCAAAAGGTCTCCCTTTCTCATCCTTGTCCAGAGACACCGTTGAACCCAATAGAGTCCTCATAGAGGCTGTGTTCTCTATTTTGAATTTTTTAAAAATCTCCTTCGTGAACTTCGTCTGAGAGATGAAAATTCCATATTAAGATTGCTTCACCTGAAGTCCTAAGAAATACATCAGCTCTCCCATATGACTCATTTCAAACTTCCCTTGCATAATTTTAGAAAACTTCTTGCAAAAGATGTCTTCTATAGAACCAAATATAATTTTGTTGACATAGATTTGCACCAGCAGAATCTTGCCTTTTACTTACCTAAGAAATATTTTCTTGTCTATCTTTTTTCTTGTAAACTTGTTCTCAAGAAGAAAGCTAGACAACATCTCATACCAAGCTTATGGATCTTTCTTTAAGCCGTAGAGAGCTTTATTTAAAAAAATAAACATGTTCAGGGAAGGTGGAGTTTACAAAACCTTGAGGTTACGCTACGTATACATCCTTTTTTAGATTCTCGTTGAAGAATGCTGACTTCATGTCTATTTGATGTACTTTGAAGCCTTTGAAGGCAGCATATGCAAGAAACAACCTGATCGCCACGAGCCAGGCCACTAGAGAAAAGCTCTGGTCGAATTCAATCCTTCTTCTTGCCTATATCCTTGAGCTACAAGATGGCCTTTCTTTTTTATGGTTACGCCATTCTCGTTCAGCTTGTTTATGAAAACCCACTTGGTGTCGATCACATTCTGTCCCTTGGGTCTGGGCACCAACTCCCAGACTTTGCATCATTCGAAATTTTTTATCTCCTCTTGTATTGCCATGATCCAATAGGCATCATTAATTACTTCTTCAAACATCTTCAAGTCAACCTGAGACAGAAAACTAAGATGCAATAACTTATTAGTTGTACCTCTTTTTGTTCAAACTCCGCCACCTGGATTTCCAATGATTTGATCAGCTGGGTTATCTCTTAGGTGTCTGAACACTAGGTTTCTTCCTCCTCCTCCAGCAGGTTCTACTGCGTCAGTAACATCCTCTTGGGTTGGTTCATCTAGATATTCTTCATCCAATATGCCTGCATCGACGACCTTGACTGAGCTTGGAGCATCTTCCTTGACTGCTTCATCCAAGCTTAGTTAATTGAACCTGTTACCGACATCTGCACCAATAATACTAGACGAATTGCTCTGGGGCATGCTTGTCTCATCAAATACAACATTAATAGACTCTTCTACCACAAGTGTTTTCTTGTTAAAAATCCTATATGCCTTACTATGGCTAATATAACCTTCGAAAATACCTTCAAAACAATTTTTATTAAACATAGTGCGATAATAATTCCCATTATTAAGTACGAAGTATTTACTTCCAAAAATTCTAAGTAGGACAAAGTCAGTTTTATGCCCTTTAATAGTTAATAAGGAGTCATACGGTGGTTATTGTTGACTAGATCTCTGTTTTGCACTTGGCAAGCTGTGTTTACTGCTTCAGCCCAAAAGTACTATGGTAATGAAGAGTCATTCAACATAGTTGTACATGCTTCAATGAGAGTTTTATTCCATCTATCAGCAACTCCATTTTACTGTGGAGTACGTGATGCGCTCACGTCAAGTGCACTGCTCGCATAAGATTATAAAATGGGGAGGATTTCCCAAGTATCTAATCTCTCAAGGAACATAGCAAGGTGGAGTTGTCTTTCAAGGAGGACTTGAGATTGAAGTCCTTAGTTCGAGGTCATGAAGGGGTTTGGTTTTAGAAATAATAAAATAAAAACTAATTAAATCTACTCCTATGCAGGCCGCTATGCGCTGCTTCGCTCAGAGGAATGGAGGAGTAGGAAGGCGTAGGGAACAAGTAAAACAACGGATTGAGGTTCGCAAACACCTCATCACAACGCGCACCTCTAGCGATTGCTAGTGCAGCAAAACTAACTAGTGTGGTGGGTTGAAATATGGGCGCTGCTCATACAACTAAAGCAATAAACAATATAGATTGACATAGATATGAAACAAATAACGCTTACAACTAAAGTGCGACGTCATCTACATATGAATATTTAACCACACATATATAATAATAAAGTAAGAACAAGTCAAGAAATCGACCGAATCTGAAGGCTTGTCGAGGAGTCGTGGAAGGAATCACCGGGTTGTCTGTCCAAATCCAAGCTCGTTCCTCAACTACGTCCGGGGTAGAGAAGAATGTCACTACCCTCCAATGGACCTATCTTCTTCATTTCACGATACGGAAGAAGGTTGCAAGCTACCGTTTGCTTGATGGAAATGGCAAAAACTTGTAATAGAGCTAAGAGGTGAAAGAGAAGGCTAAGTGCAAGCACCAGCAAGATGTAAGCTTTGCGAGCATTGTCGGAGCTTCTCTCCTCGGTTGAAGATGAATGGGGAGGAGGAACGACGGAGTTATTCCATAAAACGGCGGCTGTAACGGCTGAAAATGATCCTTCTTTCCCAATGGATGGAAATCTGCGCTTAAATAGAAGCAGGTCAGAAAAATGGACACGCACGGTTTGGCGCACGACCTACGTTTAGCATGCGTTAATAACACGCAGATAATGGTTTGTGAGAAAGATGAGTTGACCCGTGCATTTTACTCGCTCACGGACGCTTCCTCCCGTGCGTAAAGGAAAACGCACAGGTAACCACAGAGTGCCGAAAAAATAGGATAAAAAAGAAGAACCGTGTGTTTTACTCACGCACGAGCGCTTATGCCCGTGCGTGAAGTAAAACACACGATTAACCCCAGAGCGCTGAAATTCCGAGAACAATATGTAGCCGTGCGATTCCTTCTCGAACGTTTTGGCCGAAACCGTGCGAGAACAAAACCCACAGGTAGATTAGACGTCCCCAGGATTGCTGTGTATAACACATGATTATGCTGAAACAGTGCACGAAGAAATTCGCAGGACCGTGTATTTTACACAGGAGCTAGAAATAGAATTGTGGACATCCCAACCAGCAACACAATAATAAATCCAATTGAGGCATAGCGCCCAAATTTCCTAAAAAATAATATAAATCAAAAATACAAGTGCGAGGAGCTCATTAAACATACCCTCAACACAAGAGTGCGCATTCGCACACCATAATGGGCAAAAACAATGTACTTAGCGTGATAAACTGTATAAATGAATTATCAATGATAACATATTAAAAGTGAAGTGTGAGTGTGTGAAAACTAGCCCAAAGAAGTCCGAAAAACCCTATATAAACCAGATTCATCACACCACCATACTTAAACCTTTGCTCGCCCCGAGAAAATCAACTCTAAGTGGAGTGAAAGAAAGCTAGTTGGCTAAGAAATTGCATGAATAGAGTACCATGCGAAGTCATACCCTCATGTAAAAAAAAGCAATAGTAGAAAACTCATCTATACATGCATAACAATTTCTAATTTCTGCAAACGAAAAGAAGATATTACTAATAATCCTAAAGTGAATCACAGTGAATCATTCAGTTGCGCGTAGAATGAAAGCAGACGGAAAATAAGGTTAGCGTTGCCAAATATCGGGTCCCAAGAGAATCTCCAAAGGAATCTACCAATGTCGATGACCATAAGCTCGCTCGTTTACACTCTCTCCACAGCACTAGTTTGACTCAAGTGCGAATCTGTAGGACTTGGAGTATAATGGAGGCTTAGGAGAAGGTGGGGTATACAAAGTTAAACATGATGGATACACACACCCAAAATGAGAACGCCCGAAAACATTTGCCGCTACACGTGACGACAAACACGTGCACTGCACCACCATACTAGGACTTTTAACGGTGTGTGAACGCCCATAACAAACACAAAACAAAAAAATTTCACAACCATAAAACCAAAACTCTATAAAAAAAAATTTCTCTCTGATTCCATATTGGGAATTTTCATTTCATTTTCAATTCATCATTTTTTTATTTAACAACATAACCAAAACGAGCCGAAAACAAGGCAATAACACAAACGGAACAAAGCTCCCGCATAACAGCCACACAAAACGAATAGAAAACAACAAAGAAAACTAACCAACCGAGCGACCACATTCGGGTGTGCTAGTGGGAAAGCCTATATTGCTTTGTTAGCGAGGCATAGGGATGTCAAAGGAAGGGACGGGCTCAACGGGGATAACAACGGATAGACGTCGGGAATGGTACAAGGCTCAAACTAGAACAAAGTGACGGCCTACATCATGTGCGCACTTGACTAACCATATACCCATGCTTAGAGAGTATCTAGGGGCAAGTTCTTAGCCACCGAGAAAGATCAACCTTCCTCCCAACTCGAGCAATGCGAGGCTATTAAACTCCTACACACAATCCTACACCACCGTTTGATTCATAAATGGATTCAAAACTAGAGTACCGTAAACAAAATCTACGCTAATAAAAATATAGTAACTATAAGAAGATAAAGAATTTTAATCTACGCAGACTCTAAGTGAGCATGAGTGCACGCCAAGGAGCACTATTGGAGTCAACATTTTACTCCATCACGCAATCCTAAGTCAACACGACATTTTTTATTCTATACACAAGTGATAAACAAACTCGGCCCGTGCAAGTGCTTAAGAACGCGTTTTAAAGTAGGTGATGTGGAGCGCGTTGTAAATGTAAATGATATTACAATAAAGGCTTATACTATGCGAGTGGAATGTGCACATAAGCGGATAACAACTCGAGTCTCTCCCCCACCAGACTTAATCTAAGCAACCTGTCACAAGATTTGCAATAAAAATAATGAAATATAAGTTGAGTGAGAGGTTACCCCATACTCAGCAAATGAGCATACCAGAAATGCTATAAAGCTTGAAGCTAAACCGGCAAAACATTTACTCACTTCGCCGCATAAGGGAAGGGCAAACCTTCAAAAGAGCACCAACAAAAATTGTATATACTATGGCAATATAAAATTTAATCTAAGTTTTTTTTGCAAGTTATTAAGCTAAAAAAATCATAACATATCAAAAAAACGAATCACAGTAGCAAACTAAGGAAGGGTACTGAAAAATATAACTACTAACCACCTTGGGGACGAAGCCCCAGCTAAATAATGTCAAGTACACAATCAGTCAAATAAACAAAACCACACAAAAAAAGAAAAAGCTGAAACCCCATCCGGGGATAGAAATAATAGTAAATCAGGCTGATCAGAAGAAGATGGAGGTGGAGGCGGAGTATAGGCACGCAAAGTAGAAACTCGAGCGGGGACAGCGGGGGGCACCTGAAGAAAGTCAACAATATACGCCACCATGTCATGCTGCTTGTGCATCAGCTCCTCCATCTACATCTTCCACGTGTAGGAGTCGGGATAATCCTCTATGAAACTCTTACGATGTGGGGCATAGGAAAAAGAAGGCGCTGGGGCTAAGGGCACGATATGGACTGGAGAGTCATCGTTAAGCCTGCTGGACTCCAAAGTGGATCCCGTATCAGCAGAAGAAGCCTTGGCTGGCTGCTTACACTCCACTGTACGAATACCATAGCGCTAGGTATCGCCAGTGGAAACGAAACGTACCAGCCTGAAGATGATCATCATGGTTGCCGAGATGAAATCGCAGGAGAAGACGGGAGTCATGGAGGGCAAAGAGTCAAAAACTCTCATGACCTTGACGATTTGCATAATGATGTGCCAACCACCGACATAATTCAGAGGCACCTACGTGGCCTAGAGAACGAAGTAATCTGCAAGGACCCGACCGAGGTGGAGAGGAACATTGTGGTCCATACTGTAGAGGTTCAGTAGGTCCGACTACCCGTCAACATTCTGACTCATCGAGCGGGCGTTGATGTTGTTCCCGATCAAGTGTTGAACATAGCGGTGCGCGGGGGAGATGATATGGTAAGACTTTGCTAAAGGAGCTTTGTACTGCTGTGATAGCCCGGTGATCTCCTTCCAGAAACTGTGGGGAGAAAAACCAGTTGGGAACTGAAAGGGACGGGACAAAATCTCCGACTCCAGTAGATTGTCAACCGTGTATATCCCCGCATTAACAGCAAGCATCCCCACACTAATGGTGTGAGTACGGAAGTTCATCTTGAATGTCACAGTCGTGGACTCACCGGTGGCCGTGTCGCATCATTCTACAATCCGGAAGGTGGAGAGGAACTCCAGCGTGAGTTCACGAAACCCGATATCCACAATAGAGAAGTTGTGACACCAGGAACCCATGTCGAGCAAACAGTACATCCTTCTTTAGACCGATGATCGCGAGCTCCTCGTCCGAAATGTAAAGAAAATCCAAAAAAGGTTTTCGGACCAACCGTTCAAACCTCATGACCATCTCTGGCCGCCCAAATCAAAACATCAGCTCTACTTCTTCAGTAGCATCCGGTGAATCCAAAGCATCTTCCGGCTCCTCAGGAGCCGCATTCCGCGTAAAGGAGGAGGAAGCACCACTGGTGTCGCGCAACTTGCTAATCACCATCTTAAACCCCATGGCAAAGAAGAGAGAGAGGGGAGTGGAAAGAGAGGAGAAATGGGGGAGGTTTTGGAGGAGAAGAGGGAGATCTCGCCGGAGAAAACGGAGGGAAAGTATGTGGTTGCAGCAGCGGCATGGAGGAACTTGGGATAGCATGTGTATAAAATTTCTCGGCCAAGCATTTTTATAAATATAAAATGCGCGGTCGTGTGTTTTTGCTGCGCATATTTTCCCCAAACCGTGCGTTTTGAACAAACAGCCCGATTCGACTAATTTTCTCCCGGAAGTCTCATCCTGCAAATACAACAAGAAAAACAACAACAAATGGAACAATGAACCTCCCAAGAGACAAGGCAATATGGACGAATTAGGCGCAAACACACCAAAATCTCGCAATCATAGACTAAAGCTAAAACAAGTTATACAACACGTAAATTTTTTTTAAAATATAGTAAAAATAACTAACTATACCTACTCATAGATAGGTTCTGGGGTTATTGTTCTCCCAACATGACTTATTCAGGTAACGAAAATTTCTTGTTAATTGGCCTATGAAATAAATGATGCATAGGTAACTGGCCGAATATCCGTTGCGGTAGTGATTACCGATAGAACGATAATGCGGTTACCCCTTTACCTAAATAATAATACCTGCCCAACTCAGGTAGAGGAAATAAGAAACAAGAAGAGGAGGAGCATTGGACCTCGCTAATCTCATCACAAGATAAATCCTTACCTAGCAAGGCATCGTCCACCGCAGGTCCGCAGGAGGCGATGGCGACGACAGGGTCTTCCACTACAAAGGTGATAGGAACCTTCTCACATAAGCATATGCACTTGCCGACGGCTTGAGCACAAGGCTCATCGTCATCCCAACATACCTGTGGAGACTGAACCCGCATAGGCTCAGATAATGAAGGGGGGTCAAGTAATAAATGAGAGGAAAAACTACAATACACAGAATACGGGGGAGTTATCACGGTATCACTCTCAGCAAGATCCGAGCACAGATCATTGTCGGTATCAGTTGAGTCGTATCGGGGGGAATTCGAGAATACGAGGTCCGTGGTGGTAAGAGTCGCCCTCTCCAATAAGGAGGTGCAAACCTCCGCATTAGAAAGGGGATATTCCTCATCCCACTGGGGTGCATCATAGTATTTCGAAGATCCACATTTTCTGTCAGAGATAGTAAAGTCCTCATCCCACTTCGGCGTAACCTCAGGCATAAAATCACCCACGAATACGGCATCGCCGGCCGACTCACACAAAAAAGGTGTAGCATGATCAAGAAAAAATTGTGGAGGGGATAAACTACCTACGAAACAAGTCATTGGATGAGTAGGCCCCATCGCAAAATCATCCGCAGACACCTACCTATCAACGGGAACAATCTCTATGTCCCATACAGGATCCCATGTGTTCCTAATCCTCTTTTTGCTGGCTAACACCAGAGTGATCGTCATCACTCAAGGGAAGCTCGTAAAAAGGGAGAGAGTGACCCATGAACAATCTGTATACGGTGGGAGATTTTTCGGTAACCTCAATGGGCAAAAGAATGAGCAAGATGTGCGATGTAAGTGTATTGGTCTGACAACACCCTAGTAGGCCTGTCCACAATAGCCCTCCGTAAACGGGAGGTTGCTGCGCATATGCCCTCAGAGGGAGAAGGCTTGCATATACGAGGGCAATCCTTCAACATGTGGCCTATATCTTGGCATAACATACAACTAATAAAATGCTCGACATTTAAATCAGCCAAGGCGTCGATGTATCGACTCAAAGTGTCATAGAGATGACACTCAGCTATAGAATACATTGCGAACAAAATTATTTTCCGAAAGGGTGCTACACAACTTAGAATAAAAATAACACGGACTCCTTTCTAAGCCAAAAATAAAAAAAGGGACAAAAAGTTATTAACAAAAGAAATGGTAAGCAACTAAAATAATAAAAAAACAATAATCACAAGACTTCCTTTTAGAAAGTCACATGACTTTGTTCCCCGGCAATGGCGCCAAAAACTTGATGAGCTTATGGCAAGTGTACTGCTCGTATAAGTAATATAAAATGGGGAGGCTTTCCCAAGTATCGAATCTCTCAAGGAACACAACAAGGTGGAGTTGTCTTTCAAGGAGGACTTGAGATTTAAGTCCTTAGTTCGAGGTCATGAAGTGGTTTGGTTTTAGAAACCAGAAAAAATTAACTAATTAAAACTACTCCTATGCAGGTCGCTATGCGCTGCTTCGCTCAGCAGAATAAAGGAGTAGGCAGGCATAGGGAATGAGTAGAACAATAGATTGAGGGTCGTAAACATCTCGTCGCAACGCGCACCTCTAGCGATCGCTAGTGCGACAATACTAACTATGGTGGCGGGTGGAAATATGGGCATTGCTAAAGCAACTAAAGCAGTAAAACGATATAGATTCACATAGACATGAAACAAATAATGCTTATAACTAAAGTGCAACATCAATCATATACATATGAAGATTTAACTACGCATATACAACAATAAAGCAAGAACAAGTCAAGAAATCGACCGAATCTGAAGGAATCGCAGAGTTGTCTGTCCGCGTCCAAGCTCGGTCCTCAACTACGTCCGAGGTAGAGAAGGGTGTCACTACCCTCCAATGGACCCGTCTTCTTCGTGTCATGATACCTAAGAAGGTTGCAAGATTCCCTTTGCTTGATGGCTATGGCGTCAAAACTTGCAATAGAGCTAAGAGGTTAAGGAGAAGGCCGAGAGCAAGCACTGGCGAGAGGTAAACTTCGCGATCATGGCCAGAGCTTCTCTCCTTGGTAGAAGATGAAGGGACGAGGAGGAACGACAAAGTTTTGCCCTAAAACGGTGACAGTAATCGATGAAAACGATCCTTCTTTCCCAATGGAAGGAAATCTACGCTTAAATAGAAGCAGGTTAGAAAAATGGTCATCCACGGTTTGGCGCACAACCGTGCGTTAATAACGCGCAGATAATGGTCTGCGAGAAAGATGAGTTGATCTGTGCATTTTACTCGTGCACGAACACTTCCGCCCGTACGTGAAGAAGAATGCACGGGTAACAACATAGCGCTGAAAAAAATTGGATAACAAAGAGGAACCGTGCGTTTAACTCATGGACGGGCGTGTATGCCTGTGTGTGAAGGAAAACGCACGATTAACCCCAAAGCGCTAGAAATCCGAGAATAATATGCAGACCGTGCGATTCCTTCTCGCACATTTTGGCTGAAACCGTTCGGGAACAAAATGCATAGGTAGATCAGACGTCCCTTGGATTGCTATGTATAACGCATGATTATGTTGAAATAGTGCGCAAAGAAATTCGCACGACCGTGCGTTTTACACAGGAGCTGGAATAGAATTCCGAACATCCCGACCACTGTCATAGCAATAAATCCAACTAAGGCATAGCCCCAAAATGTCCCAAACAATCGTATAAATACAAAAAACAAGTGGGAGGAGCTCACAAAACCTACCCTCAATAAAAGAGTGCATTCGCACACCACAATAGGCCAAAATAATGCACTTAGCATGATAAAGTATATAAATGAAATATAAACGATTACATACTAAAATTAAAGTGCAAGTGCGTGAAAAATAGCAAAAAGGAGCTCGAAAAACCCTATATAAACCAGACTCATCAATACGCGAGGAAAAAAACTCATGTAAGATACCTTGGCTTTTACAAAATTTTGTCATGGCACTAGAATGAAATTCTCTTCCGCTGTCACTTCTGATTTTTACCACTGAGCACTTCAATTTGTTCTGATTTTGCCGAACAAAATTAGTGATAGAATCAAAGGTGTATGACTTGTGTTTCAGAAAGAACACCCATGTAAAATGAGAGTAGTCATCAACAATTACCAACATATATACTTTACCTCCTAAACTGTGAATTGGCATGGGACTGAATAAGTCGAAATGAAGTAAATATAAACTTCTCGAAGAATCTTTTTCAGTAATACCGTTGAAGGTATCCCTTGTCTACTTACCCATTTAGCATGAGTGACATTGACTCTCTTTAAGGAATTTAATGTTGGGGGCATCGATAACTAAGTTGTGAGAAAATAACATTTTTATTGTTTTGAAATTTATATGTGTTAATCTCTTGTTCCATTGGTCACAAAGAGACACACTACTTTTTGCCAAAAAGCACACTAGTGTAGAATTGTCTCATCGAAAATTTAAACCAAATATATTTCTACTTCGAGTGTCTATTATGATTGTCTCCAAATAAGCAGACGACATTATCTGACACTTGTCCTTGTAGAACTCAACAATATAGCCTTTGTCACATAGTTGACTTATGTTTATCATATTATGCTGTAATCCTTCAATATAAGCCACGTCTGTGAAAGAAAATACGTTGTTGGAAATCATATCGTAGACTTTAGTAGTTCCCCTATCTGACCCTCTAATGATGACTTTTGGTTCGTCTTTGACTAGGGTATAATCATGTAATAGGCTTCTTGTCCCGATTATATGCCGAGAGCATCCATTGTACAAATATGATATCAGAGTTTTGTTGGCATTTGGACATACCTGCAACCTAAAATCATTTTACCTTAGGAACCCAAACATATTTGGGTCCTTGGTTCCTTGTTAGCTTACCACTAGTAAGCACATTAACCTGGCGAGTGGTCGGTCTCGCACGATTAACTCGTGGAGTTTCAAATTTTGCAGGGTTAAACAAAAAATCTGCGCCAAAATTACCAATTTTGCCACAACACCAAAAGTCAAACCTGTTGTACCTTCTCTTATACTCTTACTTTACCATTTGAATATAAGCTCTAGCAGGGGCAACATACTTAGTGGTCGAAGCTTCCTGATTGCAACATACACAGGGATTCTCCATATCTTTACCTTAGGTACAAAATTATTGGCTTTTGTACCTTCTTATAGGTATGTCCATGAACATATTGACCATTATTCTGAAGTTGAATCTCTTCATAAGGTGTTTTGAAAACACTGGCACCATAGTCTCGGCGATGGTTCCATCCTTGGTTTCGCTCTTTGGGCTCAACATAAATAGGCCTAGCAAGATGACCATAGGACAACTCAAGGTCAAACATGTTCGTCGGGAAGATTATCTTCTTAAACGAGGGTTGACCTAGTGGTGCTTTCCCCTTTTCTTTAGCACTGGCTTTCTTGGCAGACTTACTTATAGCAGCAATGTTGCCAAGACCATTACCATTCTTCGGAGCTGAAAACTCATCAATGAGGGGAAGAATATTCTTCATCTTATAGTGACTTTCCACAAGTCTTATCTCCGCCAAGAGCTTTTCCTCTAGCTCATTAAGGTATTTCTCCTTCAGACTTAATGTTTAAGCAGAGCATTTGAGTTCCTCTTTTAAGGAGTGGACTTCCTCTTTAAGAGGAATTAATTTTGAAATTTCCTCCTTTAGACTGGTTTCCACTGCCTTGAGGGATGTAATCTCTTCCAATCACCTTTTGACTACCATGCTGCATTTATTAAATGCTTTCAAAAGGTTCTCATGCTGAACCATTAATTCAGAATCCTCTTCCTCAGAAGAGTAGCCTTCATGAACATAATTTGATTTTTTCTTATTTTGAGAGTATCGTGTGCGACTCTACCTTCTAGTAAAACTCTGAGTCGACAACTTTCTAGTCCGATCGAGCCATAAGCCTGAAGTAAGCTTCTTTGTCCTCTAAACTAGATTCACTAGAGTCACTGTCACTAAGAGTCATTAACTTCTCTGCGATGAAGCTCTTTTCTTCTTTCCTCTTTCCCTTAAAAGATCTCTTCTCCTCTCTTGGATCATTCTTTCATCTTGTAGGGACAATTCAAAATCATGTGTCCTGGCTTAATACAATAGTAGAAAACAATGACAGAAGAGTACTGTTTACTTGGTTTACATTTATACCTGTCCTCCTTGTTCTAGCTTTTCTTGGATCGATCACCATCATGACATGATCTTATGAAGTCGGTGAAGGATGACCGATTATTCAACTGTCTCCTCTTGCTGAGCAGTTTCTTGAACTGCTAAGAGATGAGGGAGAACTGCCCATTAGATAGCTTAGAGCCTTATGTGCTTAGCTCAGAGTCTTTTATTGTGTTTGGAGCACGTGTTCTTACTAGTTATACGACTTTAGACTTCCTCGAACCATCAGCTTTCAGGGCAACTGACTTCTCACTACTTAAAGTCATGCTGCTTTGCTCCTCCATCTTTCTGGTGTTCATTTGAAGCTTGTAGGAGAGCAGCTTTCCAAACATTTGCTGAGGGTCATTCTCAGGCAGCTTTCCAAACTCTCTAACGGCTACCACTTTAGTTTCCCAGTCTTTTGTCAAGGATCTGAGAAATTTGTCGTTCAATTCACCATTAGTGATGGTGCCGCCATAGTTTTTGAGACCGTTGACAATCTTGAAGAATTTCTCAAAGCTTTCTGCAATGGTGTCATTTGGTTCTTTCTTGAACACTTCGTACTTTTGATTCTGGAATGATCTGCGATCATATATAACTTCTTTAGTTCCTTCAATCAAGAGTACAAGGCAGTCATACATCTCCTTGGATGATTTGCTGTGGAATAGGTTTTGAAGCATTGAGTCATCTATTGCACTTGCGATAATGTTCTTAGCCTTTTTGTCCAAGGAGACTAGGGCAATTTCTTCCTTGGTTAAATCCATCATTTTCTTTGGAATTATGATGGTAGGGTTCAGAGCTTAGGATTTCGTAGGTATATGTGGTCGTTCTTCCACAATCTAAAAAAATCCTCAGATCTGCAGCTTCCATGAAGAATCAAACTCGTTCTTTCTACATGGGAAAGTCTCTTTGGTGCAAACTTGTAACTTCATAGAAGACATGTCCTTGCTTCTGTCCATGGCTACTAAGAGGAATCTCTGGATGCTAGATCTGGGATCTTGTTCAAGGTGTTAACCTTATAACGAACAAAATGCCCCTCTAATACTAATTGAAAGTATCTAGTGTCTACCGAAATCACCTAGAGTGGGGTGAATTGGTGATTTATGTGTCTTTTAGCTGAAAAAAAATACTCGGAAAATTAAGCAAACAAACACCGAGATTTTATAATTGTTCCCTGAGTTGGGGACATCTACTTTCCCACCTCTCCTATCTACCATGAAGGGGTAAATTAGGCTACTTCACCAAACTAAGTTTCTACAAATCTAACACCTCGAAGCCGCAAATCCTACTACTCGAAGACGCCTCTTCTACCACTCGGAGAACAAACTCTCTTATAACTCGATCCACAATCGGATCTACGACTCGATCAATAAATGGATCTATAACTCAATTAACAACCAGATCTACAACTCAGGGAAAAATCTCCTACAAATGAAACAGAATATTACAAAGTAATAAAGATTACAAGTCTTCACTCGACGTTCTTCAATCATGTAAATCATAAAAGTTTTGAGAACTCGGATAATAGAAATCTTTGAAGACCTTGAATCCTGAATCTTCAATCGACTAGATCTGGAGGAATAGAGATCATCATAGAGTAGCAATCCAGTCTTATAGATCGATGAAGATTGAATCATGCAACGTTCAATGTTGTCGGTTGATCGGAATTCGTGTATCGCACAGGATGCACATGGATCGTTCATTTGGAAAGATTCTCGATTTGAAAAAGAAGAGTAATTAGCACAATTAACAATAATGGGAAGATTAGAAATCTACACTAAATATATATAGACATCTTTAATAGAATGTATATAAAATAATTTCCAAAAGAAAAACTTCCAAAAATTATTATGCTTGGCCTCTGCAATCCGAGCCTGGATTAAAAACAATTGTTAGAAAAATGACCTAAGTTATATTCGTCGAGTATTGTCGAGTATTGCATGTATACTCACCGAATAGTCATTGATATACGACGAATTTTACAAAGAGAAATTAAGCTCAAGCTGGCTAGCCACGCAACGCCAAGGTTGGAATCATACTTGACAAATTCGTTGAGTATCGGCTAGTATACTCAACGAATTTGACGAGTATAGGCTAGCAGACTCAAATATCTCAATTTTGTCAACTCACTTGATGCAATCCATGAACCTGACGCTTTATACACGATGAACTCGATGCCAAGATGCACTCGACGCTCTCGATGCCAAGATGAACTTGACGAATTTTCCTTAAAAAAAATTAGAGAAGTAGCGTCGTGATGATTCGACGAATTTGTTGTGTATCGTCAAGTAGATTCGACAAATTCGACGAGTATCATTAGATACATTCGATGAATTCGATGAGTATACTTGATGATACTCGATAAATTTTACGTAACACTTTTTCCAATCTTTCCGGTTATTTCACCAAAAGTATATAAAATGAATTTGACGAGTGATAGTTACTATATACGATGAATTTGATGAATATCAATGATACTTGACGAATTTTACTTGTGCAAAAATTTGTTCTATTGAATTTTGAGATCTTCTTCTTCTTTGAACCTCCTCATGTACTTGGAATAGAAGTACAGTCAAATAAAGAGATTACACATGAGTCAACACAATGGCCTATACAATGAAGGATTATATTGTATAGTCATATGTTTACTAACCCACTCTAACCTAACATTGGTGTGTATTTAGCAATGTAAACCTCCAAGTACATAACTGAAAAAACAATATAAAATACAGTCACAATTCCTCTTAGCTTAACTGGACCCTTCTTTAAATCAGGGTTATTGTGGATATAATTCCAAAAAAATTATTTTTTGCGTCGAGAGCATCGAGTGCCGATGAGGCTAAGTCTAATTCATCATGTAATCTCGATGAATTCCTCGAGTATTGGCAGTTTGGCATTGAGAGCATCGCGTGAACCAAATGGAATTGAGTTCTTTGAGTGTTAAGGCCTTTAGTGTTGAGTGCACGGAGTGGACATAACTAGGCGTCGAGTATACTCGACGAACTTCCTGTGGACTTGGGTTATTTTCACTGATTCGTCGTGTATCAAGTTAACCAACTTTTTGCTAAGTATTATTCATCGAGTGTCTGTTGTATTCGTCGAATAAACTCGACAAATCAGTATGGACTTAGTTTCTTTTTCTTGCCGAATTGAGTCTAATTCGTCGATTTTGACTTTAGGGAGATTTTCAGGGTTTTTCCTTCAATTTGTCATTAGAGTAGTCTTATGTTTTCTTTGGGGTTTTATCGATGTTTATGGATGTCGAGGCATTGCCCATGGTTGGCACTAGATAAAGGACCACCAACATCATGCTGCTCGTAAATCGTTATAATTGGAGAGTTTTGTTGTTTATGGACTATCGGGTCGTGTTGGACAATGTGGCCACCACCACAGTACCTTTTGAAATATATGGACTGTTGGGTTGTGTTAGACAGTGTTACCACCACCACAGTATCTTTCTGAGATATTTTGATTGTTGGGTTGTGTTGGACAATGTGGCCACCACCACAGTACCTTTTTGCCAAGTGTTAATGATTCACGTGTTCAGAGTTTCTTAGTACCTCTCTTCTTATTGTATAGACTTATGATATTCTTCTCACTCTTGCAGATATTATCGAAGAATGGCTTCATTTCGCACTTGGTGCAACTTCTCTTACTATACTATTGTGAATTATTCTTTGCTTATTATAGTATGACTCATTTGCCGAGGCTTGGCAGTTTTTTCTTTTATTTGGGTTGGTAACCCCATTTTGTCTATTTTTCTTTGATTATTGCAACCATAGACCTTTGATCGTCACTTTTAAATTCTTGCTGAGGTAATTTTGCCTTTGGAATGCCTAAGGTTTGGAGCAGTAGCGGGTTAAGCAGATAGATTTGGTGGTATTTTACAGTTATTCCAGTCATCCTTTCCTCACCATTATGAGGTAGTGTTGGTGTTTTATTGTTTAGTTCAGACATATATTCTTTTTTGGTGGGTTCGTGTCAGGTTGTTGACGCCCACTGGATTTTTTATACTATTATATTACTTGTTAGCTACTTAGTCTCTTCTGGATGACCTGTTAGTTTTACTTGCTCTCTGGGAAGGTTTTATGTTTGGATTGCATGTTAGATATTTTTAGTATAAAAGTAACAATATGACTATCTCATTCACAACATTGTTTCTAAACCCAAGTCATTATATTTTAACAAACGTAAAAGCTATTTCTAAACTTATATTAAACCTAGAGGTATTCATATCATGAGTTGTCCTATTTGGATGTTTATGCTTATGTTAGTATATATAAACAAAGTATTCTCCACGGTGTATATTCATATTTTCCACTCGTGGACTAGTTGATACACTAAGCTGAGGGATACGACCGTCAAAACTTAACATAAATTACAGCTTTCTTTATAATAATTAAAAATTTCGTATAAAGTGTTAGGTTCAAGTTCTTGCCTGAGGGCTTGCAGTTATACCCTGCATGGCGTGGCATAATGACACATGTTTTCTCTTACTCTGATATATTGTTTAAAGCGGACAAAATGTGTGTTGTAATACGAATGGAGGCCAAGGATTTGTAGTGTGGATACCTGCCTAGTAGTGGAGACGCCAGCTCTACTATCACCGTGTGGCCATGACGAATTATGCCAGAGAGGTGAACTACCTGCTCGAAAAGTGGGAACTAAAGGACTATATCGACATAGAAAAATAGAGTGTGTGAGCTGCATGGGTGCATCATAAACCATCATTGCATTACATGCAATGCATAAGATCGTCATCATATAAATTTTTATGGGCACTTTCATATGATGTGTTACATTATGTATGGGCATTTTTATAGGTTATGTTCTATTTCTTTTTGTAGATTAAATGCTGGAAGTTGAGCACTCTTACTCTTACAGTACTTATATTGTAGAATAATGTTATTATTTAATGTACACTACTACCGTTACTCTTATGATATGTAGATATATACCATCTTCTTGTACTTACAGTTTATATACATATATTGTACCTTTCTTCCTTTCTCCGCCTCAATGCCTAAGATTCGCTGTGGTGAGAGGATGAGAAAACCACTTAGTCTTTATGACTAACGGTTGCAACGACTACAATTTTAGGAGGACACCTAGCAGATAAAGGAGTAGTAGCAGCAGGTTATGCAGGAGGCTAGCAAGGCTAGGGGGATATGGCCTGATATGATGATACCCTCGCTGTCGTCGGTTATTGATGTGAGATTTTGAGAGACTATATATTGTAGCCCTTGGGCCACATCACTCTGATGTATTAAAGAGCTATATAGCTACCTATCTCTATTCTTTTGGACTTCTACTAGTGTGTATTTTGACTTCTGTATATTCTTTATGTTGGGTTACATGGATGATATTAGTGAGAGCCGGCAAAATAGGCGTCTTGTAGTACCAATCAACCCGTGTGTTGACGCTTCCGCAAGGCGGCGTTTCTAGGCATAAGACTCCCTTCCGTTCTGTGTTGTGTTCTTAAAGGGGGGTCTTTCAATGTTATCGTCATATAAGGCCCTTTCCCCCTGGACTAACTGTCCTCTTGTGTAGGGTGCTGCTAATGCACTGTTGGTGGGGTGTCCTAAAATGGTAGATGTAGCAACCATTAGTCATAAAGAGTAAGTTGCTACACATCCACTCACCCCAGTGACACTTAGGCATCGGGCAGAGGAAAAGAAAGAGGATCACAATATAGTAGTAATATATATATATATATATATATATATATATATATATCAAACAGGTGGAAGAAGAGCAATATTGAATCCAATAGTAAATGTATATAACAACATAGCAGTAGTGAGTATTTAATAATAGTAAATATCAATATATAGTCACAGTTATTCTAACCACATCACAAATCGTAGTATAAAATTTAACTTAACTTATAAAAAAGCCTGTACAAATTTATAAGTTAAGAAATGAGTACATCAAAGTAACTCATCAAATAAAATTGCCAATACAAATTTATATGACGAAGATCTTATGTGACGCAATGCAATGAAATGAAATGAATGCAGCATGATGTGTCACCCATAATTACACACACACACATTACTATGTCAATATACACATTTAGTTCCCACTTTTCAAGCATGTAGATCCTAGGCATCACCCGTGGTGTTCAAACGGTGATAGTAGAGTAGGTTTTTCCACTACTAGTCAGGAATACACACTACCTTGCCAAGGACTCGGTATACCTCAATGCTAAGAACACAACAGTGTAACCCCTACGTACTACGACTCAGAAGGAGTCTTGGGTAAATGTGCACCAAGATCCCAGCCCAAATAGCCTATAACTTGCACGGAAGGAGTCTTCGGGAGTGAGCACCAAAGAACCACGCCCAACCATCCACTAGCATGGATGGAGCCTTTGGGAGTGAGCACCAAAGGACCAAACCCAACTACTCGAGGTTTAACTCTCGGCTGCCATCTATTTGATGAATGGAAAGCCCGTAAACCTTCCACCTTAATCCTCAATGAAGGATCATATATCATGTGTCCAACACATAACCACACCCATGCAAATCACACTTACCATGTCATCATGCATTCAAGGGATCCATCCGAGTCCCTTCATATCATAACCAACATTATGCTCCAAGTATGCAAGGGTCCACATTTAACATTGGATGACAGTCTATCTTAATTACTACACCAATCTCACACTACTACCTATAGGGAGTTAACTTAACTCTGAGCATGGGACTACACCTGCCCTTCCTTCAATTCATGAGATCAAGGCAAAGCACATCATATGGCCAAGGGTGTATTCCTTATCCAACCCTTTCTAGTATTAATCATATACATATACATTATATTAATTCAATCATCTCGACCGAACTTTTTTTCACAAACCTCCATGTAATTGCAGAAAGTATTCTTTCCAAAGCATAGTAATCATGCAAGGGGTGTTAATATTATCATCAATTATTTAACACTCTGATCTCCAGAGTAATAAATTCGTGGAATAAGGGTATTATCTAAATATTAATACAACAAAGCTACATGCCACATTTTACTAATCCTACATTTCAAGAAGGCACAGTCGACCAACAATTACAGCCCACCCAAAATCGGAAAGATATTTTCAATGGTTAAAACATCCGTGTAGAGCTTGGGGTCCAAATCTAAATCATCACACCTGAAATCGGGTTTCAGTCTAACTGTGTACACTTACAAAGAACTCATCCTACACATACATCATTACAATGCAGTAACTCCTGCTGTACTTTTAGGGAGATATAGAAATCCCCCCCCCCCAAAACATGTAACCATCTATTGGAAAGGTCTTTTCGAGGGTTACAACTTTCATGTTGAGCTCAAGATCTGAATCCGATGGGAACATACCAAAAATTGGGTTTAAAGCCTGATGCGCACAAAAATCAGATTCTTTTTAGCACTTTTGCATGCATCGTAAAGATGGACGAACGACATTAGGTATCTTCTTCCTCCCGCCATCGCACAAAGCACGTCCATCTTCTCTCCTCCATTTCTCCCTCATTAGACCTTGATTCTTCACAAAATCTAGTCTGCCATCTTCATAATGAAGAAATGAGGTGATTGAAGACATTCTCGCAGCAATTGGCGCCTTAGAACGAATGTTCTAGTGTGGTCCCTTCCTATTAAAACTCTATTAACTCACAAACCAAGCTCTCTTGAGCCGATGTTTCTCCTAATTTTTGGATCTGAAGATCTTGTGGTAGTATCAGCACACAGGCTAATCTGTATCACTAGTTGCTTATTCTGCCGACTAATTTTTGTTATCACACTGCCAAGCTAACTAAAAAGAAGAACACAGAAGTCATAATCAACAGAAAATAAATGACCAAAACATTACAACATAATAGGAAGCTATATCAGTTCCTGTAATATCAGAGTACAAGAATTTGCCTGAAAGCCTACAATAAGGAGCTCAAAATACTCATATCTATCATTGTGGGGAGTGAATGCATCGTAGTATCAGGCGCTATCCCCTAGTCCTGACTGCCCTCTTGTGCGGGGTGTGTATGCTTCTCCGTCAGTGGGGTGTCCTCCGAAAAAAGTTTATGTAGCAACCATTAGTCATAAAGAGTGAATAGCTTCACATCCGCTCACCCCTGCAACCCTTAGGCAACGGGCGAAGGAAAATAAAGAGTAGCATAATATAACCATAATATAACAAACGAGTGACATAAGAGTATTGTTAAATCTAACAGTACATATATATGCATATCAGAACTTCACTCTTAAGCAGGTAACAACAGTAGGTATAAAAATATTTATAAAACACATCTACACTAGCAGTATATCAAATCATAAGAGCAGAATTGAACTTAACTTATAAAAATTCTCATACAAATTCATAAGTTAAGGATCGGGTCAAGAGAAAGTAACGCATCATATAAAACTGTCAATGCAAATTTTTATGATGAGGATCTTGTGCGATGCAATGCAATTCCATGAAATGAATGAAATATGATGACTCACCCATGCTTAAACACACACTTGCTATATCGACATAAACCTTTAGTTCTCATTTTCGAGAGGTAGCTAACCTCTTAGGCATCACACGTCATGGAAAAACGGTGATAGTGGAGCTGGATTCTCCACTACTAGGCAGTCATACACACTACCGGGGCTTGGCCTCCATACGCCTCAATGTTATCATCCACCAACCAGCAGAACACCTACATACTATGGCACAGAATGGGTCTTGGGTAGATTAGCACTAATAGCCCAGCCAAACTGTCTGAGAGGTCTAAGTTGTTAGCCTAAATCACCTAGAGGGGGGTGAATAGGTGAAATGTGTGTCAAATGCGGAATTAAAAACTAACACAGCACACATCAAGCAATCACAGACGACAAGAGATTTATAGTGGTTTCCCAACCTTGGGTACGTCCACTTTCCTAACCGATCTAGCAAATCACTAGACTCGGCTACTCCACTATCTCGGATTGAAAACAATCCTACACCTCGGAACCACGTTCCAACAAAACTCGATCAAACTGGATCTACAAAACTCGGAAGCAAAAGCCTTCCTACGAATCTCGGAGAAAAACTTTTACACAATAATTTGTTTTAAAAAAAATACAAACAATAATCTCAGATCTGGATCTTGACAGTCTTTTTCCTTAAGAGCTTTGGCTTGATCAGAGAAGTTGAAGACGACTTGAGAGAGATCCACAAATCTGAAAAACTAAATCACCTCGATCGAGAAAATAGATCTGGAATCTTTAAGGCGCGGCGAGATCGAGTGATTGACTTGCGTCTGGATCGCTGAAGAATCAGAGTTGAAAACAGAGATTGGAGATCGTCGATCCAGAGCTTCTTCTGTGAACGTTAATGGCGACGACGACGACTTGAAGAATTAGGGTTCACGGGATTGTTCTCTTTCTCTTTCTTAAAATAATAATCTCTGAAGCAATTTTATTAATAGTCAAATCTGAATCGACCTATTTATAGGTAGACTCCAACGGTCATAAGAATCATTAATGATGACACGTGGACCTAACAGAAGGGATCAAGTCGAAATGTACAGTGACATTTGACTTAGAGAAATTCAGGAAATATTTGAACAGACATACTCGAGTCATAGAAGATACATACTCGAGTATCAGATAGTATATACTCGAGTGGAAAAGAATTGGCATACTCGAGTAAGAGAAGTTATATACTCGAGTGGAAAGAATTGACATACTCGAGTAAGAGAAGAGAAAACTACTCGAGTGATCCAGAGATCAATACTCGAGTGATGTACGAACAACTCGAGTATGAGAGTAGATACTCGAGTGAAAATACTTAGAAAAATTTTAGATAAAGTGTGAATAAATACTCGAGTACAAGAGTTGCAGATACTCGAGTGAGAGAAAAAGAACTACTCGAGTATATTAGGAGAACTACTCGAGTGAGGGGAAAATGAACTACTCGAGTATCTTAGAACAACTACTCGAGTAAACATTGACTTACTCGAGTATAAAAAATAACTACTCGAGTACAGAGTCACTTACTCGAGTATATAGGGAACTACTCGAGTATGTGTGTAACGACCCCATCCGTTAGATGACGTATAGTAGAAGGTCCGGCCGGGGCCCCACACTATATGCCACAAACAGACGGTGAGGTCACAGGATAATACCAAACCAAATACGAATCCTAACTCAGAGCATTCTAGCGGAAGCTTTAAGTAGTACTTTGAACTCTCAACCGGAATGTCCAATATATATAACACCACCTTTATATATAAATACCACGGAATGTACACAACCACAAGAGTTTGGCCTTAAGGCCTTACAGTTCCTCTGAACATACATCATGTTTTACAAACCTCGGCGCGCAGGCCGGCCATACATGAGTAAAAAGAGAAAACAAAACAAAGCCATTCGCTTAGCCTTCAAGGGCTAGCCGCAGCAGCAGCAGCACAGCATTAGGGCTCTCCCGCCCATCACTTACCACTTGGCTCTCCAGCACCTGCACGGGAACAAACCACCCAACCGGTGGCAAACAATGCAACGGTCAGCATTCAGCTGACCCAATTATAACAATCCTACCCCTTTCTCGGGGCATGAGCATTCTTTCCCTGCAAGCATGGCATCATCAAATAGCAATTATGTGCGCGCAGGCACATTCAAGCCATCACAACCATCGGCCACCCGGCCCGACAGTCCGTGCACTCAGGGCACATTTTCGGTGTACCGGAATACCAGGGTCAACACCACCGTCTACACGGTATTTGAGCATTTCAGTCTTTCCGGCGCGCGGGCCTAAGACTCTCATTAGGCGCTCCAACAAAATCTATACCAGGCTTCCAAGTCAGACGGACCTAACGCAGGTACGGATCAGCCACCCCCCGTTGCTCAAGTCACCGAGCCACCTCGAATACGGAAGTATCCATGGCATTTTATAGGCGCGGGTCGGTTTCACCTTTCCTGTTCGGCAAACTGCCTTTTCATCGAGTTGCAGCCCAACGGCTCAACTACTCACAAAGTGGCAACGCACGGCCACAAGAGTTGCCGCCAACCCTCTTCATTTCCTGGACATCGTCCAGTACTTCCTGCCGCACTAAGCAACAGGTAGGAACAAGGCATCACAAGCCATTATCACGGAGCCTTCTCCGATATGCAAACAAGCTTCACCAATCCAGATTCCATCCAGATGGGCTTCACACAGCATGCCTAGAGCCGTACTCCAATTCCGGCCTCTAACAAGGGGGACTTCACATATCTACCCCAAGGGACACCACAACCCACCGCACACTCGCGGGGAAGGGTTTTCCCTATGCAATGCAGAAAAGAAGGACTTCACATGTCCAAGGAGGGAGATCGTTACCCTTGTCGATCTCTTCAGTGCCATCGAAAACTAGCTGGTGAGAAAGAACCGCAGCAGCCTTGCCTTCACAACGCCGGCTGCGGATCACGAATCAGACCACGGGAGCTCCGTCGGTGGCTTGCTCTCCTCCTCCTCCTTCTCTTCCTCTCTCTTCCTTAAGCACAAATGAAGAATGAATCTTCATCCTTCTCTCACGACTTAATCCAGCCCAAGAAACCACCTGAGCCTTTGGATCAAAAGAGAGGAAACTGAACGGCCAAGATTTTCCCAAAAATTCACTTTTTGGCCGACACGGCCTGTGACACGCCCGTGTCACAGGCCGTGTACCCCTTAAGCGGTACACACAGTTTGAACCGACTGCACAACACGGGTCATCGACACGCCCGTGTCGGACCTGACACGCCCGTGTCAAACCTGAGACACGCCCGTGTCTCCTGCTCCATCGAGCTGCAACCAGTACACGGGTCGGAACACGGCAGCTGACACGCTCGTGTCCAGCCTGACACGCCCGTGTTCCCGGCCGTGTTCAAGGCCGTGTGCGGCTCTAACTTGAATAGGCCAAATTCGCAAAATAAATCGAACACGCCCTGGGACACGCCCGTGTCCCAGGCCGTGTACACCCAACACGCCCTGGGACACGCCCGTGTCCCAGGCCGTGTAAACCAGCCTGCTACTCAAACTCATCTTGAGTCTTTTTGGGGCCTTTTTGGGGTGTTACAATGTGGACTTAGAATATTTCTGAAATGGGAAGAACAGAACTACTCGAGTATAAACAAGTTACTTACTCGAGTAACTAATCAACCACTCGAGTACAAGTTATCACTTACTCGAGTGAATATAGCCTACTCGAGTACGTAAACCAACTTACTCGAGTACAGACCCACTTACTCGAGTATACTAGAGAAGTACTCAAGTATGTGGACTTAGAAAATTTCTGGATTAAGATCAGAAGGATTTACTCGAGTATAAGATATGACATACTCGAGTGATTGACTATCTACTCGAGTATAAACTTATCTACACGAGTATATAAAGTCTACACGAGTATGTCTAAGGATCTACTCGAGTATTAAGTCACTTACTCGAGTATATGAAGGTACATACTCGAGTATGTGGACTTAGAAAAATTTCTTCTGAAAGACATACTTCAATACTTGAGTCCACCATTCCAAGTGCATGTAGGAAGTGTATCCCAATAGAGAGGCTATACATGGGCCAACACTTTGGATAATACAATGAGGGATTACATTGTATGGTCCTGTGTTTGGTGACCCATTATAGACTGACATTGGTCTACAGTTGGCATTAAGGACCTGCACACATACAACTTAAACACAGCATCAAATACACCTTAATTCATCTTAGTTCAAGGTCTGACCTCCTACAAATCTGAGGTATTGTGGAGACAAATCCCAACAATCTCGCCCTATTTGTAGATGTCAGCATTCTCTATACTAAGGTGAATTATTCAGAGTAAAAAGAACAATACACATATACTTGAAAAAAATAAGCTAAAGCAGGATAATTAATGAAATAGCCATAATCAGAATCAAATATATAAATAGAATTGTTTTTAACAAAAGGAATCCATTTCCACATTCTCTTTACTCAAGAGGGTCCTTCCTTATGCATCCTTTCTCTCTTCAGCTCTTGCCTCTCTAGGTAACTGAATGGCTTGGGAAAATAAGTTCTGGGCCTAGGAGGAGCAGCTGGATTATTGTGTCCCCAATTCCTGTCATGAAGTCTGATTTTGATTTGGGACACTTCATAGGCTTTCCATTCTGAATAGTAAAAGGTCCGGTCGGGGCCCCATCCGTTAGATGACGTATAGTAGAAAAAAATAACTACTCGAGTACAGAGTCACTTACTCGAGTATATAGGGAACTACTCGAGTATGTGTGTAACGACCCCATCCGTTAGATGAACTATCTTAGAACAACTACTCGAGTAAACATTGACTTACTCGAGTATAAAAAATAACTACTCGAGTACAGAGTCACTTACTCGAGTATATAGGGAACTACTCGAGTATGTGTGTAACGACCCCATCCGTTAGATGACGTATAGTAGAAGGTCCGGCCGGGGCCCCACACTATATGCCACAAACAGACGGTGAGGTCACAGGATAATACCAAACCAAATACGAATCCTAACTCAGAGCATTCTAGCGGAAGCTTTAAGTAGTACTTTGAACTCTCAACCGGAATGTCCAATATATATAACACCACCTTTATATATAAATACCACGGAATGTACACAACCACAAGAGTTTGGCCTTAAGGCCTTACAGTTCCTCTGAACATACATCATGTTTTACAAACCTCGGCGCGCAGGCCGGCCATACATGAGTAAAAAGAGAAAACAAAACAAAGCCATTCGCTTAGCCTTCAAGGGCTAGCCGCAGCAGCAGCAGCACAGCAGTAGGGCTCTCCCGCCCATCACTTACCACTTGGCTCTCCAGCACTTGCACGGGAACAAACCACCCAACCGGTGGCAAACAATGCAACGGTCAGCATTCAGCTGACCCAATTATAACAATCCTACCCCTTTCTCGGGGCATGAGCATTCTTTCCCTGCAAGCATGGCATCATCAAATAGCAATTATGTGCGCGCAGGCACATTCAAGCCATCACAACCATCGGCCACCCGGCCCGACAGTCCGTGCACTCAGGGCACATTTTCGGTGTACCGGAATACCAGGGTCAACACCACCGTCTACACGATATTTGAGCATTTCAGTCTTTCCGGCGCGCGGGCCTAAGACTCTCATTAGGCGCTCCAACAAAATCTATACCAGGTTTCCAAGTCAGACGGACCTAACGCAGGTACGGATCAGCCACCCCCCGTTGCTCAAGTCGCCGAGCCACCTCGAATACGGAAGTATCCATGGCATTTTATAGGCGTGGGTCGGTTTCACCTTTCCTGTTCGGCAAACTTCCTTTTCATCGAGTTGCAGCCCAACGGCTCAACTACTCACAAAGTGGCAACGCACGGCCACAAGAGTTGCCGCCAACCCTCTTCATTTCCTGGACATCATCCAGTACTTCCTGCCGCACTAAGCAACAGGTAGGAACAAGGCATCACAAGCCATTATCACGGAGCCTTCTCCGATATGCAAACAAGCATCACCAATCCAGATTCCATCCAGATGGGCTTCACACAGCATGCCTAGAGCCATACTCCAATTCCGGCCTCTAACAAGGGGGACTTCACATATCTACCCCAAGGGACACCACAACCCACCGCACACTCGCGGGGAAGGGTTTTCCCTATGCAATGCAGAAAAGAAGGACTTCACATGTCCAAGGAGGGAGATCGTTACCCTTGTCAATCTCTTTGGTGCCATCGAAAACTAGCCGGTGAGAAAGAACCGCAGCAGCCTTACCTTCACAACGCCGGCTGCGGATCACGAATCAGACCACGGGAGCTCCGCCGGTGGCTTGCTCTCCTCCTCCTTCTTCTCTTCCTCTCTCTTCCTTAAGCACAAATGAAGAATGAATCTTCATCCTTCTCTCACGACTTAATCCAGCCCAAGAAACCACCTGAGCCTTTGGATCAAAAGAGAGGAAACTGAACGGCCAAGATTTTCCCAAAAATTCACTTTTTGGCTGACACGGCCTGTGACACGCCCGTGTCACAGGCCGTGTACCCCTTAAGCGGTACACACAGTTTGAACCGACTGCACAACACGGGTCATCGACACGCCCGTGTCGGACCTGACACGCCCGTGTCAAACCTGAGACACGCCCGTGTCTCCTGCTCCATCGAGCTGCAACCAGTACACGGGTCGGAACACGGCAGCTAACACGCCCGTGTCCAGCCTGACACGCCCGTGTTCCCGGCCGTGTTCAAGGCCGTGTGCGGCTCTGACTTGAATAGGCCAAATTCGCAAAATAAATCGAACACGCCCTGGGACACGCCCGTGTCCCAGGCCGTGTACACCCGACACGCCCTGGGACACACCCGTGTCCCAGGCCGTGTAAACCAGCCTGCTACTCAAACTCATCTTGAGTCTTTTTGGGGTCTTTTTGGGGTGTTACAATGTGGACTTAGAATATTTCTGAAATGGGAAGAACAGAACTACTCGAGTATAAACAAGTTACTTACTCGAGTAACTAATCAACCACTCGAGTACAAGTTATCACTTACTCGAGTGAATATAGCCTACTCGAGTATGTAAACCAACTTACTCGAGTACAGACCCACTTACTCGAGTATACTAGAGAAGTACTCAAGTATGTGGACTTAGAAAATTTCTGGATTAAGATCAGAAGGATTTACTCGAGTATAAGATATGACATACTCGAGTGATTGACTATCTACTCGAGTATAAACTTATCTACACGAGTATATAAAGTCTACACGAGTATGTCTAAGGATCTACTCGAGTATTAAGTCACTTACTCGAGTATATGAAGGTACATACTCGAGTATGTGGACTTAGAAAAAATTCTTCTGAAAGACATACTTCAATACTTGAGTCCACCATTCCAAGTGCATGTAGGAAGTGTATCCCAATAGAGAGGCTATACATGGGCCAACACTTTGGATCATACAATGAGGGATTACATTGTATGGTCCTGTGTTTGGTGACCCATTATAGACTGACATTGGTCTACACTTGGCATTAAGGACCTGCACACATACAACTTAAACACAGCATCAAATACACCTTAATTCATCTTAGTTCAAGGTCTGACCTCCTACAAATCTGAGGTATTGTGGAGACAAATCCCAACAATCTCGCCCTATTTGTAGATGTCAGCATTCTCTATACTAAGGTGAATTATTCAGAGTAAAAAGAACAATACACATATACTTGAAAAAATAAGCTAAAGTAGGATAATTAATGAAATAGCCATAATCAGAATCAAATATATAAATAGAATTGTTTTTAACAAAAGGAATCCATTTCCACATTCTCTTTACTCAAGAGGGTCCTTCCTTATGCATCCTTTCTCTCTTCAGCTCTTGCCTCTCTAGGTAACTGAATGGCTTGGGAAAATAAGTTCTGGGCCTAGGAGGAGCAGCTTGATTATTGTGTCCCCAATTCCTGTCATGAAGTCTGATTTTGATTTGGGACACTTCATAGGCTTTCCATTCTGAATGACTGTAAAACTGGTCTCTGTTCTCACCAAGATCTGTAACCAATTTCAAGTTATCAAGGATTAGGGATTTGGAGGTTGGACTCCAAACTTCAGAATGAATAATTGGTGGTCTGCTTTCAGAAGCTAGGGCAGGATCTCTTTTGGGTGCAGAACGACTGGCAGAAGCACCTTCACCATATTTTCTCTTCTTCCTTGGAGCTGGAATTTCATCTTGCCACAAATCAGAATAGGTGAGAGGGGGCTCAGTCACATCACCCTCAGATCTAGGTGAGAAAGCTGGCACACCTTCTGGGATGGCTGCCTGGGCTGGAGCATCTGCAGGAGGTTGTGCTTCAAGAGGATTCAAGAAGTCTGGAATGATGGCAGGGTTGAGCTGGGCATTAGGGAAGTTCATGTTGTGCAGCCAAACAGCAGTGTCATAGGTATAGAACTTCATAGACTGGAGCTGGGAGAGAATATCTGCTTTCATTTCTTTTACAAGACCATCCACAGTAGCTTGAGCTTGGTTAGATAGTGTTTCAACTTGTTCTTTTACAACTGCTTGAGCTTGTTCAGATAGTTTTTCCACTTGTTCTTTTACTATCTTCTCCCCCTTGGTGATATCTACAGATAGCTGAGCTATAGCTTCATCCCTGAACTTGCCAACTTCTTCACAGATTTTCATAAGATTGGCATCAGCATTCTTGTCCAAGTGGATCTGATTATAGGCAACAGTTTCTTGTTGATTTCTCAGTTCACCTATGCTTGTGATAGTGTGATCTATGGCCTTTCCACCTAGCAGGAACAATCTTTTTAGCTCATCAGTATTGGCCTGGATTTCTGCAAAGCCTCTACTCATCTCTTGTTCAAGAGTAGTGACTTTGTTATTGACTGATGCTAGAGATTCATGAAAGTACTTTATCTGTGTAAGGAGCAACTGTTCAATCTTACTGACTATATCTGAAGAAGAGGGGGCTGAGGTTGGTGCAGGAATTGAAGGAGCAGGAGCAGGAGCAGTCCAAGGAGGAATTTCTGTAATGACCACTGAGCTGACAGCTCTTTTGAAGGGTTCTATCTCAACAGATTCTTCTGT
This sequence comes from Platanthera zijinensis, assembly GCA_039513925.1. Classification (NCBI taxonomy): domain Eukaryota; kingdom Viridiplantae; phylum Streptophyta; class Magnoliopsida; order Asparagales; family Orchidaceae; genus Platanthera; species Platanthera zijinensis. The sequence continues at coordinate 128,913,698 of CM077087.1, forward strand.
ATTTAGGAAAGATGGCATGGAGAAATCCAAAGTCTTCAGAGGTGCCTCCATAGGATCTGGAGACATTTCCTCATCATCAGACAAGAGAATATGATCTGATTTGCTAGGCTCACTATTAGGAGACTTGGCAGGAGACTGTACTGGAGTATGAGCTGGAAACTGCACAGGAGATGGAACTGGAGACTGAATGGGAGACTTGGCAGGAGACTTGGCAGCTGAATCATTCTGAAAAAGAGGAGCATCTTAGCTGAGCTCATCAATAAATCTGTTAATATCTTTAGCTGTAGACAGTAAAGCTGCTGGAGTAGGAGAAACTGGAGGAGTAGAAATTCTGACTTCTTCTTGTTCTAGAATCACTGATTCTGAAGAAACTTGATGCTGAGGAAGAGAAGAGTCAGGCTCCCCCTCAACTAATGCACCAGAGGTAGCAGTAGTTTGATGTAGAGGAGGAGATGGAATCCTGTCTTCAGGTAAACTGGTTTCTTGGTGAGTTTCTGAGATGGCATCAGCCTTTGAAGTTTGGGCAGAATTCAGGATCTTGATGTCATACCTCTGTATGGAAGAGATGGAAACTTTCTTCATGTGGTGAAGAGGAGTCCCTTTGGAGAAGTCAAACACTGTAGGATTAATCTCATGGAGGAGGAGTTAGATAATCCTAGCATAACTTGGATGTTTCACGCTCTCTCGGATCTTATCCAGTATCATCATTCCGAACTGGAATATCTTCCTGCAGACTATGGCTTGCATAACGTCGAATAAATTTTGGGATACATCTCTTATGGAGTATGTCTTGCACCACAGGACTTTGGCGATGACATCAACTAGAAATTTGCCTTCTGAATTGAACAAAGACCGATTCAAGGTTTCACCTCCACCTTCAGGATCTCGACCACAGAATAGAGAAGTACGGTCGGCATCTTCCTTTTCTAGGTCATCTTCTTCGTCAACCATGGGCATCTGAAGCAGAGTGGCGACTGAAGTTTTATCCAACCGAATTTCAAGTCCTTTTACCTTTGATTTCAGAACTGTGCCATTACGTCTAACCTTCAGATTTCTGTAGAATTCTTCAATATCAGGAAGCAGGAGACGGCAGGGTTCTTGAAGAACGAAGGACAAACCGGCGGTGTCCAAGAGAATCAGTAAGTTCTTGAAGTCATCCGAAATATCTTCAATACCATCTGTCACTAGTTCGGAGCCGATTCCAATCTTGGAGGAGGGAGCCATCAGCGATTCTGTAGTGCGAAGGAAACAAAAACGAGGAAGACAAAGCTCTGCAACTGTTCTGGGAGACGAAGAGACGGCGGCTACTCGAGTGAAATGAGAAGTGGAAAGGATTTCCGATTTTTCTAAATATATATATGACCCTAATTAGGTTTAAGGAGGAGTATTGAAAATAAAATCATACCTGATATGGAGCGCCAAAACTTTGGTGCGAATAGAAGAAAAAAAGGAGATTTTCAAATTTCTAATTCCCGTATACTCGAGTAGGTTTCGCCATACACGAGTATGAGATGGAGTATACACGAGTAGGTCAAGTGACATACACGAGTAGGTCAAGTGACATACACGAGTAGGTCAAGTGACATACATGAGTAGGTTACCAACTACTCGAGTATGTCAATTTTGGTCTACTCGAGTATTTCCGTTTACTCGTGTATATGTCTCTATGTACTCGAGTATATCACTTTGAAATACAATTTTCTTGGGAGAGATTTACTGCCACTGATATCTTCAACTCTGAGCCTGGCTGTGAATCCACCATCACTATTCCTCTTTGTTGAGCAGTCCGAGTTTCGTTTTGAAGAACGAGAACTTGGACTCGTCCAGCGGCTTCGTGAATATATCTGCCACTTGCCTGTCTGTGGAGACATATTGTAGATCTATGTCTCCATTCTTCACATGCTCCCGGATGAAATGATAACGAAGCTCTATGTGCTTGGTCCGGCTGTGGGAGACTGGGTTGTTGGCTATTGCTATAGCGCTGGATGAGTCGCAAAACAAAGGAATGTTCTAGAACTTCATGTTGTAGTCTTCAAATTGATTCTTGATCCATAAGAGCTGTGCACAACAGCTGCCTGCAGAGATGTATTCTGATTCAGCCGTTGAGATGGCTACACAGTTCTGCTTCTTGCTGCTCCAGGAGATAAGTCTCCTTCCGAGAAATTGGCAAGTCCCGGAAGTGCTTTTCCTGTCGTCTTTGCTACCTGCAAAATCTGCATCTGAAAAACCAATTAGTTCACTATCATTACTTCTTGGGTACCATAAGCCAAGATTTGGTGTGCCTTTGAGGTATCTCAGGATTCGCTTTGCAGCGATGTAGTGAGATTCCTTAGAGTTCACCTGAAATCTAGCACATACACATGTTGAGAACATTATATCTGGTCTACTTGCAGCAAGGTAGAGCAAGGACCCAATTATGCTTTTGTACTTGGTTTCATCAAAAGGTTTCCCTTTCTCATCCTTGTCCAGAGACATAGCTGAGGCCATTGGAGTCCTCATAGAGGTTGCATTCTCCATTCCGAATTTCTTAAGCAGCTCTTTGGTGAACTTCGTCTGTGAGATGAAAATCCCATCTTCAGATTGTTTCACCTGAAGCCCTAAGAAATACTTCAGCTCTCCCATACTGCTCATTTCAAACTTCCCTTGCATAAGTTTAGAAAACTTCTTGCAGAGGTTGTTATCCGTAGAGCCGAAAATAATGTCGTCGACATAGATCTGCTCTAGCAAAATCTTGCCTTTTATTTCCCTAAGAAATAATGTTTTGTCTATCTTTCCTCTTGTGAACTTGTTCTCAAGAAGGAAGCTAGACAGAGTCTCATACCAAGCTCGAGGAGCTTGTTTAAGACCATATAGTGCTTTCTGTAATAAATATACAAAATTAGGATGGGTTGAATCAACAAAACCTGGCGGTTGCTCTACGTACACTTCTTCCTTTATGTCACCATTCAGGAAGGCGGACTTTACGTCCATCTGATAGACGGTATAGCCCTTGAGTGCAGCGTAGGCAAGAAATAACCTGATCGCCTCCAGTCTTGCTACTGGAGCATAAGTCTGGTCAAAGTCAATTCCTTCTTCTTGACGATATCCCTTGGCGACAAGTCTGGCTTTATTCTTTATAATTGTTCCATCTTCGTCCATCTTGTTCCGGTAGACCCATTTTGTCCTGATGACGTTCTTATGCTTGGGTCTAGGAACAAGTGTCCAGACTTTGCATCGTTTGAAGTGATTCAATTCTTCTTCCATGGCTAGAATCCAGGATGCGTCGGAGTTGGCTTCCTCAAATTTCTTTGGTTCAACCTGTGAGAGAAAACTTAAGTGTAAATTCTCGTTAGTTGTACCTCGACGAGTTCTGACGCCATCCCGAAGATCTCCTATTATTTGGTCAATAGGATGATCCTTCAAGTGTCTGAACTCTAAAGTCCTTGCATCTGGGATCTCTTCAGCCACTGGAGTTGCATCATCAGCTGGGATGTCTTCTTCATCTTGATCATCTACCTCTCCAATGGTGTTTGTAGAGGGGATCTTGATGAACGTCTCATCTTTATCTTCACTAGGTTCATCCAAGCTAAGTTCTTTCAACTTTGTACCTGAATCTACAATAGGCACACTAGACGAGTTGCTTTGCAACAGACTCGTCTCATCAAATACAAGATGTATCGACTCTTCCACCACCAAAGTTTTTCTATTGAATACTCTATAAGCCTTACTATGGCTACTATATCCTACAAAAATACCTTCAAAGCTTTTCTCGCTAAACTTTGTAGTGTGATACTTTCCATTGTTAAGTACGAAGCACTTACAGCCAAAGATTCTAAAGTATGAAATGGTTGGTTGCCTGCCTTTTAGAAGTTTGTAAGGAGTCTTATCATGGTTCTTGTTGATGAGTGCTCGATTTTGCACGTGACAAGCGGTATTGACGGCTTCAGCCCAAAAATACTCCGGAAGTGAGGCATCACTCAACATGGTCCGACAATCCTCTATGAGTGTTCTGTTCCTTCTCTCAGCTACTCCATTTTGCTGTGGAGTGCGAGGAGAGGAAAACTCATGAAGGATACCATGACTTTCACAAAATTCTGTCATGGCTCCAGACTTGAATTCCGTTCCATTGTCACTTCTGATTTTGACTACGGAACAGTTGTATTCATTCTGGATCTGCCTCACAAAATTAGTGAAAATACCGAAGGTATCTGACTTGTGTTTCAGAAAGAACACCCACACAAAGCGCGAGTAATCATCCACAATAACCAACGTATATTCCTTACCTCCCAAACTTCTAACCTGCAGTGGACCAAACAAGTCTATATGGAGAAGCTGCAAACTTCTATTAGAATCCTTGCCTATTATGCTTTTAAACGAACTTCTTGTTTGCTTGCCTTTGATACAAGCGTGACAAGGACTGTCCGTAACGCACTTGACATTAGGTGCATCACGCACTAAGTTTTGAGAGAATAATTTATTAATAGTTTTGAAATTAATATGTGCTAGTCCCTTGTGCCATTAGTCTGCAAGAGATGCACTACTTTTTGCCAAAAGACACACTGGTGTCGAGGAGTCTATACAAATAAAATTTAAACAGAAAATATTTCTGCTTCGAGTGCCTGATAAAATATTTTCCATATTGTTAATCGATTTTATCAAACACTTGTCATCATGAAATTCAACTACGTATCCTTTGTCGCATAGTTGGCTTATGCTAATGAGATTGTGTTCCAATCCTTCAACATAGGCTACATCCGAAAAGGATACGCTACCGTTAGAAATCATACCATAGCCTTTAGTGATTCCTTGATCTGAACCTCCAAAGATGACCTTTGGTCCGTTGCAGACTGAGGTGTAATTCTGTAGTAGGCTCCTTGTCCCGGTCATATGCCGAGAGCATCCACTATCCAAGTACCAGATTGGCGTTTTTGTGGCCTTTGGACATACCTGCAATTACAATCATTTAGCCTTAGGAACCCAAACAAGTTTGGGTCCTTGGTCTCGAGTTAGAATACTCCCCCTACGAGTATTAGCCTCATGAGTGGTCACTCTCACGTTGCTAACTTTAGGGGTTGCAACATTTTTAGGATTGAACCAACAATCACTGGCAAAATGACCAATTCTGCCACAACACCAACAGTTGAACCTGTTGTATCTTTGCCTTGTGTAGTCCTGCTTGACTTTCTTGAATGAAGGTCTAGCAGGAGCTTTACTCTTGGAGGAAGAGGCTTCATGATGATGACAGTTACATGAGTTCTTCTCCTTCATAGGCTTTTCTACAATGGGTTTTACTTTTGGTGTCTTTTTGAAATTATGACCATGAGCATAAGGTCCATAGCTTTGAAGCTGAATCTCCTCATAAGGTGCCTTGAAGACACTCTCGCCAAAGTTACGAGGACGAGTCCAACCTTGGTATCTTGACTTAGGATTCTCAGGGATCGGCCTAGAAAAGTGTCTGTACGTGGACTCATAATCGAGTTCGTTCGTGGGAAAGATAACTTTCTTGAACACAACAGGTTCCAAGGGAGCTTTCCCTTTTTCTTCAGCTAGAGCCTTCCGGGCAGCCTTATTCTTTCTCTTGGCCTTGTTTCTCCTAGAGGATTTACTAGAAGAGCCAATGTGGCCTAAACCAGCACCCTTGGCCTTAGCAGAGAATTCAGCAACGATTGGAAGAACTGTCTTAGGCTTAGAGAAACTCTCAACAAGCTTCTTTTCAGCCTCGAGTTGTCGTTCCAATTCTTTGATGATTTTCTCTTTAAGGTCGATGTGCTTGAGAGCTTTATTGTATTTCTCCATAGCTACATTGAGGTTCTCTTGAAGAGAGTTAGTCTTATTGACTTCTTCTCTCAAGCTGCTCTCACTAGCCTGTAGAGAATTTATCTCTTTGGCTTGAGTTTTCATTATTCTACGACATTTTTCGTAAGCGGTGAGTAACTCCTTAATCTTACCCATGAGCTCAGATTCATCTTTAGAGGAATATCCCTCTTGCTCATTGTCATCATCAAAATCAGAGAGAGGAGTGTGAGATTTTACCTCCCCAGTAAATTGGGGGACTTGTTCATCATCTGAATGAGGCATGAGCCCAAAGTAAGCTTCCTCTTCTTCACTCGACTCAGATGAGTCAGAGTCGCTGAGAGTTTTGCTCTTCTTGGCTACTAAGCTTTTCTCTTTCCTGTTCTTATGGTGTGAGGATTTCTTTTCCTCTCTTCTTCCACCCTCTTTCTTTTTGTGAGAGCAATCGGCGATGACGTGACCTGGCTTATTGCAACAATAACAAATGATGTCAGTTGAGATCTGTTTGTTCTGTTTAGAATTATACCTGTCATGGCTGCTTGAGCCTTTCTTCCGATGATCACCGTCATGTCGTGATCTTCTATAACAGGCATCCTTGCCTCTCCATTGCTTCTTCTTGTTCAAGAACTTCTTGAACTGCCTTGAGAGTAGGGAGAACTCTCCATCAGATAGTTCTGAGCCAGATGAGCTGGGCTCAGATGATTCTTCTTCATCAGCCTCAGGAACTGGGGCAGGAGAGCTAGCCTTTATCTTCCTTGAGCTGTCTGCCTTTAGAGCGACAGATTTTTCCTTGGATGCAGACCTGCTTGTCTCTTCTTCAGCTTTTCTTGAGTTGATTTGCAGCTCGTAAGACATAAGCTTTCCGAACAGATTCTGCGGGTCCGTCTCAGCTAACCTTCCAAACTCCCGAATGGCACATAACTTATTGTCCCATTCCTTGGTTAGGGATCTTAAGAATTTGTCATTGAGTTCCCCGTTGGTGAAGACACGTCCATAAACTCTTAGGCCATTTACTATCTTGAAGAAGTTCTCAAAGGTGTCAGCTATGCCTTCCTTATGACCCTGCCTGAAGGCTTCATATTTCTGGTTCAGTAGGGATCTACGATCATCCCTCACTTCCTCTGTACCTTCCATTAGAGTCACTAGGGATTGCCACATCTCCTTGGCAGACTGGCAATGAATCAGATTCTGCAGCATTGAGTCATCGACTGCACCTGCTATAATATTTTTAGCTTTCTTGTCCAGAGAGACAAGTGCAATCTCATCCTTATCTAGATCCATCAACTTCTTGGGAACTTGCTTGGTGGGATCTATGGTGGAAGTAGTCATAGGAATGTGGGGACCTTCTTCAACAATCATGAAGATCCGGGGATCTACTGCTTCCATGAAGAACTTTACTCTTTCCTTCCACATAGGAAAATTGTTCTTGGTGCAGATAGGGAGTTTAGCAAAATCCTTGGTCTTACTCATGCTTGATACCTTTCAAGAAACAACTTAGAAGGATAAGATCAAGGTGTTAACCTTTTAACTATCAACCTGCCTCTGATACCAATTGAGAGGTCTAAGTTGTTAGCCTAAATCACTTAGAGGGGGGTGAATAGGTGAAATGCGTGTCAAATGCAGAATTAAAAACTAACACAGCACACATCAAGCAATCACAGATGACAAGAGATTTATAGTGGTTCCCCAACCTTGGGTACATCCACTTTCCTCACCGATCTAGCAAATCACTAGACTCGGCTACTCCACTATCTCGGATTGAAAACAATCCTACACCTCGGAACCACGTTCCTACAAAACTCGATCCAACTGGATCTACAAAACTCGGAAGCAAAAGCCTTCCTACGAATCTCGGAGAAAAACTCCTACATAATAATTTGTTTTAAAAAAAATACAAACAATAATCTCAGATCTGGATCTTGACAGTCTTCTTCCTTAAGAGCTTTGGCTTGATCAGAGAAGTTGAAGACGACTTGAGAGAGATCCACAAATCTGAAAAACTAAATCACCTCGATCGAGAAAATAGATCTGGAATCTTTAAGGCGCGGCGAGATCGAGTGATTGACTTGCATCTGGATCGCTGAAGAATCAGAGTTGAAAACAGAGATTGGAGATCGTCGATCCAGAGCTTCTTCCGTGAACGTTAATGGCGACGGCGGCGACTTGAAGAATTAGGGTTCACGGGATTGTTCTCTTTCTCTTTCTTAAAATAATAATCTCTGAAGCAATTTTATTAATAGTCAAATCTGAATCGACCTATTTATAGGTAGAATCCAACGGTCATAAGAATAATTAATGATGACACGTGGACCTAACAGAAGGGATCAAGTCGAAATGTACAGTGACATTTGACTTAGAGAAATTCAGGAAAGATTTGAACAGACATACTCGAGTCATAGAAGATACATACTCGAGTATCAGATAGTATATACTCGAGTGGAAAAGAATTGGCATACTCGAGTAAGAGAAGTTATATACTCGAGTGGAAAGAATTGGCATACTCGAGTAAGAGAAGAGAAAACTACTCGAGTGATCCAGAGATCAATACTCGAGTGATGTACGAACTACTCGAGTATGAGAGTAGATACTCGAGTGAAAATACTTAGAAAAATTTCAGATAAAGTGTGAATAAATACTCGAGTACCAGAGTTGCAGATACTCGAGTGAGAGAAAATGAACTACTCGAGTATATTAGGAGAACTACTCGAGTGAGGGGAAAATGAACTACTCGAGTATCTTAGAACAACTACTTGAGTAAACATTGACTTACTCGAGTATAAAAAATAACTACTCGAGGACAGAGTCACTTACTCGAGTATATAGGGAACTACTCGAGTATGTGGACTTAGAATATTTCTGAAATGGGAAGAACAGAACTACTCGAGTATAAACAAGTTACTTACTCGAGTAACTAACCAACCACTCGAGTACAAGTTATCATTTACTCGAGTGAATATAGCCTACTCGAGTATGTAAACCAACTTACTCGAGTACAGACCCACTTACTCGAGTATACTAGAGAAGTACTCGAGTATGTGGACTTAGAAAATTTCTGGATTAAGATCAGAAGGATTTACTCGAGTATAAGATATGACCTACTCGAGTGATTGACTATCTACTCGAGTATAAACTTATCTACACGAGTATATAGAGTCTACACGAGTATGTCTAAGGATCTACTCGAGTATTAAGTCACTTACTCGAGTATATGAAGGTACATACTCGAGTATGTGGACTTAGAAAAATTTCTTCTGAAAGACATACTTCAATACTTGAGTCCACCATTCCAAGTGCATGTAGGAAGTGTATCCCAATAGAGAGGCTATACATGGGCCAACACTTTGGATCATACAATGAGGGATTACATTGTATGGTCCTGTGTTTGGTGACCCATTATAGACTGACATTGGTCTTCACTTGGCATTAAGGACCTGCACACATACAACTTAAACACAGCATCAAATACACCTTAATTCATCTTAGTTCAAGGTCTGACCTCCTACAAATCTGAGGTATTATGGAGACAAATCCCAACACTGTCTAAAACAACATGGAAGGAGTCCTTAGGAAGTAAACCCCAAGGGGCCAAGCCCAACCAGCTTAGTAGGCATGGAAGGGGTCTTTGGGTAGTAAGCACGAAAGAGCCAAGCCCAACAATCCGAGGTTCAACTGCTGGCAACCCCAAATTGAAAAGATATTATTGAACATTTTTTAAAGCCATATGAACAAATAGAGCCTCCATCAACGTTACCAATAATCATAAATGTTGTACCTTCTTTTCTGAGCTGGTCTACTAACTGTGCTGACAGCAGCTCCCTGTCCAGAAGAAACAACAACACCCGTTCTCAGATTCCTTTCAGCTAGGATCTGGTTGAAGGTTAGTCTTTTAGTAGACTTATTTGGCCTGCTCTGAGTGCCATCAATAGTAGTCTTCTTTGCAAAAGACATGCTTTTGATAACATAAGAAATAGCCAAATCAGGCTTGCTGATTGACTGACCCTTGGTCAGAGTCTTAGCTGGATTGCCCTGAACTTTTGCTGCAGCCACATTCTTAAGAGTGGGGGCTGGAGCACAAAAAAGATAAATGGTTCATGATGAGTCATTTGTATTTCTTTATGTACTGCCTTGAAGGCACTCATCCACATTCCTCTTCTTCTTCCATTGCAACGTACACCTGTATTATTCCAAGAAGAATTCTCATTCTTCCATTGACCATACATAGATTCCTGATCATACCTGCTAGAAGGGGGTATTATCCTTTCAAAGTCAATGGGTGACTGAACTGGAGCTTTTCCCTTTCCTTTGAGAGGGGCATCCCTTGTGTTTCCCTTGAAACCTAAACCCCTTATGTTTCTTTGAGAGGAGAAGGAGCTATGAAGCACGGATACTTCCCCGAAGGCATCGTACCCGTACCAGATACGTATTCGGTACCGGTACGTACCCGATACTCGACGGATACACCTATGTGGACACACTTGGACTTAGCACCTCATTTTGCATATTGTGATAGGAGTCTCTTTTTGTAGAGTAAACAAAAGTTGGCTCTTTTGAACATATGAGTCTCTTTGCTAAGAGATTCTATAAAATGGCAAGGAAGGACTTCAGGAGAAAGCCTTCAAGGAATGAAGATAAACCCAGGTATGACAAGACCCCTTCTAAATAAGTTGTCTGTTTTGGGTGCAGGAAACCTAGACACTTCATATCTGAATGCCCAGAAGTCCAAAAGAAAGACAGAAGGCAAGACAAGGACTTAAGAAGACATCAGCACAGCAAGGCCTCCTCCAGCAAGTACAAGAAGAATGAGAAGGGCTTTATAGCTGAAACCTGGAGTGATACTGAAGAAGAAACATCCTCATCCAGCTCCAGTGAAGATGATGAAGAAGAAAAGAAGGCAAGAGAAATGTGCCTTATGGCAATTGATGCTGGAAGAAGCAGATCAGATTCAGAAGAATCAAGTGATGAAGAATTCCTCTCTGAAGAGGATCAGGTAATTGCTTCATATGATTTTTCAGTCTAAAGAATTTCAATCTAAGTTTTAACTCTTATGTTTAGACCTAATAGGATCTGAGAAGGAAATCATACTTCTCAGGGAAAAACTGTTAGAACAAGAAAAATTCATTGCTGAAAATGAAAAATTAACTGAAGAATTAAATTTGGCTAATCAACAAATAGTATTTCTAAAATCCTAGGTTCAACAGCTGGCAACCCACACTTTGCCATGTTTTCAAACATCCAAGGGCTCCAACCGAGTTCCTTCATATCATATCTTACCCGTGATCATAAGAAATCGAGGGCTGCACACCGAGTCCCTTTTGCACTTTAACATAAGATTATCGGTGCATAATATTGTATCCTAAGTACTAGGATTTCAATGACCGCGCTCGTCATTTCATATGGCACATTTATGTTATTTAATATACCTTTTTAACCAAATAAGCGATCGTTTGCACCGACTCACTATTTATGATCTTCATTTATATCTGCTTATGTCACAAAGAGATTTAAGCAATGCAATTAATAGTATCGTAGTAATTACTTTACTAAAATTATTAACCAAGTGAGCGGTGATCTTAATATTTCTCGTTGCATAAGCACCAAACCTCATATTAATTTAATTATCAATATAATAGAATTTAACCAAACGTCAACACCACACCCATGAGTATCACGGTTTACAAAAACATAATTTCATGAAACTACAGTCAACCAAAATTACGGGCAACCCCAAATTGAAAAGATATTATTGCACGTTTCTCAAAGCAATATGAACACTACTGTTCATCTTCTTCCTCTAGCCAACGTACAAAGCATTCAAGTTCTCGCCTCCTTTTTCTACCTCATTAGACAACAAATCACAAAATCAAGTCCTCTATCTTCGTAATGATGAGAGGAGATGATTGAATACATTCTCGCGGTAATAGTCGCTCTAGAATGAGAGTTCTAGCATGGTCCCTTCCTAGGAAAACTCCATTAAACACCTAAATCAATCTCTCGTATGTTCATGTCTCTCTTACATTTTGGATCTAAAGATATAGCACCAAGGGAGAGGGTAGGAAGCTCACTTTGATTCTGACCATAGACCGAGTCCTCCTCCTTGGAAGCATGACTGCTTTCCTCCTCCGACGATAGCTTTGTTCCTCAATTCCTCCAGGGAAGAGAGTTGCACTGTGAAGAAGGCAAGTTTTGGATAATACTTATAATGAACGGTTTATTTGATCTACGGTTTAAAGTTTCCTTGACATGTGTCACTATCTCATTATACCATACTTGTTATACATAAATATATACGCAGCATGAATAGTTCCCAAAATGGTTCAATTGTCGGTTCATCTCCGGACACAAGCTTCAAGTCAGTGCGGAAAGGCATTCGACTCCAAGTCCATTCGTCGAGTGTAATCAATGCTTCGTCGAGATCATTCGACGATTCGTCGAGACAGTAAGTATGAAATTTGCCAAGTCAATTGTCGAGTGCTCTTGATGCTTCGTCGAGATCATTCGACAATTCGTCGAGATGACAAGTAGGGTTTGTTGGGTCCTTTCAATTAATACAAGTCCTTTCGATAATTCGTCGAGTCCTTTCAATATGTTCATCGATTAAGTAATCAATATAGGACGAATGAATTCCGCCAAGTCCATTCATCGAGTTCTATCTATAATTCGTCTTGATCATTCGACGATTCATTGAGATAACAAAAAGGGATCGTCGAGTCTACTTAGGATTTCTCTTATTTTGTCTGAGCACACCAACCACTCAAGGAAACACAGAACTCACATGCGGTGTCTAGGTCAAAATAAGACATTACAATTTATGGGAATTCACAAACTGCATGTAAACAACTAGCCACAATGATTAACTCGAGAACCAGTGCAGTTAAATATTTGGCACCTGTAATTTTCAATGTTCTTATACGAATATAAGAAATTAACCGATATAGTCACATCGATAAGGTTTTATACAAACAGTTTAAGCATTAACATAAAAAATTATGTGGACAAGATAAGTAAAATCACAAGCAACTGCCAAGTATGAAAGAATATTAATGTCACGGAGATTAAAAAAGTTCGTCTGATAGCACATATAGTTTATAGTTCTCTCAAACCCTCTCTTATCGCTACACTTTGCTGCGGTCTATGGGGTCACTGCCATGATGAGCCACTTGGTCACCTATTTGTAGGAGAAGAGACAACGCGACTACCAAGTGGTGATTCAAGGCATTCTTAATCTGGTGGATCTGGGACGTTTCCCAAATTATGAGGCTAATAAGAAACGTGGGCTCATTAGGAGCTGTTTGTTTGCGAAGACGCATAGGTAGGGCTGCCTATTCATGAGGCCACACGGGTTGGGCTGCTTGTCTATCCACCGGAGCAGAAGTCTCGCCCATAGTTGAGCCATGATCTGACTATCCTGATCTCCCTAGACCCGAGAATAATGTCACCAGCTCTTCTCTCTCCCAATATCCTCATAGTATTTTATCTTGTAGTGCGAAACATCTTCCTCAGACTTATCTCCTAACCGCGTGGCTTCCTTATTTTTCTCATATGGCTCTTTCTGATGCTTCTACTGCCACAACTCCTGTCGCCAATTTGCCTCTGCCTCTTCCTCATACTCCTTCTAGGAACCTTGGCACTGTTTCCAAGCTTGTCGGCTCCAACTATCAAGATTAGAGTGTATCCTTCACGTTTCTCCTTCCCTCCAAAGTAAGATCGGGTTTCTACCCATCTGTTTGATCTAGTCCACTCCGATGTCTGGGGACCTTCTCCTAACAGCTCCATTAGTCGGTGTAGTATTATTTTGTTACCTTTATTCATGATTTTTCTAAGTGTACTTGGGTGTATCTCTTACGAGATCGCTCAGAACTTTTTGATGTATGGCTCTCTTTTTATCAATTAATTCAAACTCCATTTGGTGTTTGTATTAAAACCTTTCGCTCAGATAATGCTAAATAATATCTGATTCATCTTTTACCTCTTTCTATGTGCAATATGGAATTATTAATAAGACTAGCTGTGTTTATACCTCCCAGCAAAATGGGGTGGAGGAACACAAAAAACCGTCACCTCCTCGATGTCGCTCGCACCTTGATGACCCAGATGCATGTTCCTCGCTCCTATTGGGGCTATGCTATTCTCCTTGTCTGCTACCTTATCAATCACATTCCCTCCACGGTCCTCAACGGGCATACCCCTATATCCGTGCAAGGAGCCTTTTCCTCTCCCTCTCCAGATCTTTGGGTGCACTTCCTTTGTGCATGCTCCATCTTCCACCTGTGATAAGCTCTCCCCTCGCTCCACCAAATGCGTCTTTTTGGGATACTCCACCACTCAGAAAGCCAATTGTTGCTTTGAATCCATTCTTCGTAAGCAGTTTGTCTCCGCTGACGTCACCTTCTTCGAGAATGCCTCCTACTTCTCGGATGACTCATCTCTTCTTCATCCGACTTCTGATACTCCTGCTGTCCCCTTTGTCTCCTTGTCTCATACTTCGGTCTCACCTCCTACACCATCTCCGTTCACTCCTCTCCCTTCACCTCTCTCTCCTTCTTTTATGCCACCAACTCCCTCCTCTCCAACGCCATCACTCTCTACTCCCGGGCCAGCTCTCTCCGCCACGGATTCTCCGGATGCCGAGGGACCCGCTGACATGGATCTTCATGTTGCTCTTCGCAAAGGGGTGCAGACTTGTACCCTGCACCCTTGTGTCGCTGTTGTTTCATATGATCTTCTTACCTCTTCTCACAGGGCTTTTGCATTGGCTATCTCTACCACTGCCACACCCCATTCCTACCAGGAGGCTCTTGCTATTCCTCAATGGAAGACGGCCATGGATGAGGAAATGACGACCTTCACTGAGCAGGGTACCTAGACTCTTGTTCCTCCTCCCTTCGGCACAGAGGTTGTCGGCTTCTGCTGGGTCTTTATGGTCAAATTTGACCCGAACGGTCACGTGGATCGTTATAAGGCCCGCTTTCTTGCTAAGGGCTTTACTCAGACCTTTGGGTTTGATTACTTTTACACCTTCTCTCTCGTGGCTCATCTCAGCACTATCCGGGTTCTCCTCTCTATGGCAGTCAATAAATATTGTCCTATTTCCTAGCTGGATATCAAGAATTCCTTCCTTTATGGTGATCTTCAGTAGGACGTCTACATGGAGAAACCTTCTCGGTATGTTGCTCAGGGGGAGACATGAGTATGCCGGCTAAAGAAGGGAATCTATGGCCTCAAGCAGAGCCCTTGAGCTTGGTTTGACAAGTTCAGCGGCATCGTGGAGGCCTTGGGTTTTGCGCGAAGCTCTGCCAATCACTCGCTATTCATTCACAAAACCTCCTTGGTATTGGTGGTTCTTGCAGTGTATGTTGATGATATTCTTATCACTAGCAATGACAAGGAAGGGTAGCCTTGACAAAGCGGCATCTTCATCAACATTTGGTCACGAAAGATATGGGCCCTCCAAAGTACTTTCTAGGGATAGAAATCTCTCGGAAGCCCAACTCCTTAGTCCTTTCCTAGCGTAAGTATGCTCTTGATCTATTAAAAGAGGCAGGGATGACTGGAGAAAAACCTGCCCGGTTCCCTATGGCAAATGGAGAAGACAAAACATGGACAGATGATTCCCCTCCTCTTTCAAGTATTACGCGATATAGGCATCTGGTTGGTAAGCTCAAATATCCCACAGTGACTAGGACCGACATTTCCTATGCGGTAGGCAAGGTGAGCCAATTCATACAAGCTCCAAGGGAGTGTCATCTACAGTCTTCCTTTTGGATCTGGGAGTATGTCAATACAGTGCTTGGGAAAGGATTACTCTTTCAGAAGAATTGTCATTTGAGGGTTGAAGCATACTAAGAAGTGAGTTATGCTGAACACAAAGGGGATCTCAAGTCCACCTCGGGTTTTTGCACCATTGTTGGGGGAAATCTTGTGAGCTGGAAGAGCAAGAAGCAGTTTGTTGTTTCCAGGTTCAGTTCCGAAGCTGAGTATCGTAGTATGGTGTCGAACACTTGTGAGTTAAAGTGGTTACAGGTTCTCATGCTGGATTTAGGAGAGGTCTACAACCATCCTCTATCTATGTTCTATGATAACAAGGATACCATATACATCTCCATAAATCCGGTCTTCCATGAAAGAACTAAGCACATTGAGGTCGCTATCATTTCATTTGTGAAGAGATTTTGAAGGAACAAATTTGCAAGCCTTCGTCACTTTTGATAAAGAGCTAGCTGAAATCTTCACCAAGCCAGTATCCGCCTCGTTTCATCATATTTGCGAGCAGCTGGGCATGATCGATATATATGCTCTAGTTTGAGGGGGAGTGTTGGAGTTGGTGACCGGGCAGTCTGGCGGTCTGTCTTGGAGGGTTGAAGACCGCGCGGTCTGGCGATTTCCCTTCAACAGTTTGGTTGCTTGGCTGTTGCTGTCTGGAGTCTGAGCGGTTTACTGATTTGTCGCAGGCGACTTGGAGACTAGGCGGTCTAGTGGTCTCCCATGGCGACTTCTCTCTCTCTGGTGGTAGCCGAGCGGTTAGCCCTTCTCATCTAACCGCGCGGCTTATGCGGGTTGTTTTTTGTATTATCGCTTAGTCCTGTAAAATTTTAGTCCCAAATCTCTAGTTTGTATTCTCTCCCTTCTCCACCAATCTTTAAAAGGGAGGTCATATCTTTGTAATAGATACATTTTTTGGATAAGTTAATCCACCTACGGTTTGTTCTTGTTCATTTCTAATAATTCTCACGCTGCGAGCACGACCAAGCGCTAAAAGCTAAACCTATGCAATCTTTAGGAGATACCCCTTGTCGACATCTCCTTGCTAGCCGAACAGGCCTATGCGAATAGCTTGGTGACAAGTCATTTCATTGGCTACTTAATAAGGATACCGTCAAGGCAAATGAGAAGAACAAACAAAGGAACAAATGGCAGGAGTCCAAGGACACTTAGCTGAAGGATAAGGACTCAGTAAGAATTATTCTCACAGCGACCTAGCATTTGAGGCTGCAGTGTCTTATTTTACTTTTTTCCTTACAATTTGTTTATGATATTGAGAACCCTACCTTCCAAGATGCAATGATGCCTTTTATCAAGGAGAGATTCGAGGCTATAATCAACCACTTCATCGAGAAGGGTTTTACTAGAGAGGGCATTGAGAATATGTCCTTCGTCGAACTCTTCCCTGTGTTGAAAATGCAAATAGCCGCAATACAGCGCGCCGATAAGGGAAAAGCCAAGGATGGTGTGGATGAAGAAGAAGAAGAGAAAGAGGATGTTGAAGAGGAAGATCGGGAGGATGAAGTTCTAGAGGCTGTAGCAGAGGAGGTGGTCGGTAAAGGATCAAAAAATTGCAGACATGGTGAGAAGTCCGTGGAGGCCGCATAAAAGGACTCCAGCTCTGATGATGGGAATCCGTCGAGCGAGTATGTGGACAGAGAAAGCATTGGTGGTGGTAGCAGCGGATCGGAAGGCTATTCAACACTCGCTGATATTGATGAATCTGTGACTCCTGATGGAACTCCTACAGCCAATAAACTCAAAGCTTCCTTAGATAAAAAATGTACCTTTTCTTTTGATTTTACAAAGGCCTGGCCGTCTCTTTTATAAACCGCGCAGGTTCAATAGTGTAAATGAATTTTGATTGAAATGAAAAAGGACACTTTTACCAGCTTACCATTATTGTTTTTCATTTTAGTTTACTCGCATTATTAATGTTTTATTTTATTATCATGCTTGCAGTCTGCTGATATCACACTTAGAAGACCAATCAAAAGAATTATTAGGGCGTCGTGATAGTTCTCCTATAATTGAGGTTGGTAGAATTTATAGATCGTTACTTGAGTATTTGAAAAGTAGCGGTATAGGATGTGAATTCCATAAACAATACATGAGAATGACCATATAAAGGTAAAAATTAGATCGCATAAATTAACATTTTAAGTCTCATAAAATGACGATAATAATCTTAAGATTGGTGCGAGCTGAGTAAAGTCCTTGAAGATTGCTCAATGTTGATTTACTGGACCTCAAGAATTAGGAAACTTAATGACAGAGGCCGCATAAAATGATGAGAATAACCTTGAGTGGGCGAAATAAGTGCATTGGAGATCGCATAAATTAATTTTCTAGGCCGCGTGAGCAGATTCAGTACCATTAGTCCCATAATTAATAACCATCAGTTTGCACGTGCTGGCTGAATAGATAATGTAAGCCGCATAAACTGATAATGCAGGTCACAAAAATAAACCATAGGTATTCTAGTTGTACTGAGTTTTCTTTCCATAAAATCTTGTCTGCTAGATAAAAGCCAATGAAGCGGCCTGTGCCGACACAAAATGTTATCCACGCTTAGGTGATACAGCTTAAAGTGATCAGTTGGGTAGGTGCGCAAAAAGCAGCATTGCTTTCCTCAATGAGATCGCCAAACTTGTATACCATAACAGGTGGCTTCCGCGATCTCAGAGAACAACATTTGCAGACTAGAGATAATAAGTTATAGATTTGGGTGACCAAGTGGGCATGTGCGCGCAGGGCTGCATTGCCATCCTCAGTAAGGTCACCAAAGTTGTGACTTAAATGGGCGGATATCATGGCCTGATAAATCAACCCTAGGGATCTACAAAGATAAGAAGAAGATGAAAAAGAGGATTCTTAAAACTTAGGTGACTGAGTGGCCAGTTGCGCGCAGTGCAGCATTGCTTTCCTCAATAAGGTCATAAAAGTTATAGACTCTCCAATAAGAGAAAAGAAGGTAAACTTTTCTCTTGACTAGGGATACAAAACAAGTTGATATATCGGGCAGGTGTGCACAAGGATGCATTACTTTTCTCAAATAGATCAACCTGGATGTGGGTCCCCTACATGTACTTCTTCAGAGTACCAAGGAGTGTTTGAGGGTCACAGACTAAGGTGATCTGTTGGGCATAAGTGTGCGCAGGGCATCATTGATTTCCTAGAAAGATCACCAAAATTATAACAATATCACTTATGAGGCATGGTATAGCTAACAACCATCCTGACCCTCCAAAATCCAGAGGTGAGTTTGATACCAGCTTGGATCTGCAATGCAGAAGTCCTCCTCCTGATAATCTAAACGATAAAGTCGATATTGATTCAGCAAGCCTTCTTGTCATCGTTTTGAACCCTCTTAAAATTAAGATGTCATATTCACTATAATGAGTGAGATTCTAGTGTCTCATACTTATATATATATGTAATCAGGCTTAGTGACCTAACATCTAACATATGATATTCAATTAACAGTAAACTAGTACAACAAAATGATAGACTTAATTGTACAGAAGAGGCTATTCTAGGTTAAGCATACCCAATTTAATTATAAAGAAATTAAACTTAGCTTCATCCAGAGGCTTGGGGAAGATATCAGCTACTTGTTTTTCTGTGGGAACAAACTCAAGATAGATATCCTCCTTTTCAACATGATTTTTGATAAAATGATACCTTATCTCTATATATTATGTCCTATTATGCGAGATAGGATTCTTTGCAAAAGAGATTGCACTAGATTAGTAACCTGTAACATCCCCCAGATAGCTAGACCCCCAGGTGAATTTGTCATTACTAGGTCATGACAAGGCCTTGGTAGCTTAGGAATCTCTTTGACACATACCAAAAATAGGGATTGCAGCACCTTGGTCTGCAAATAGTAATTTTCAAATATTCAGCCTAGGGTTTGAATTAAGGACTTTTACTTGGCTCAGTGACCCCACCACAACATCCCTAGGCCATCTTGGAGCCCAGGGGGACATTTAGGACCCATTGGGGCCAGTCAAACAGGCCAAGTTGACCAAAGTCAACCCTAACCCTAATTAGGGCAAAATGGTCAATCCCCCATCAATTGACCTAACTGACCATCACCTTATTGAATTGACTTCACTTCTAGGTCTAAAACATCATAAGATACCTAGTAGGCCAAAAATCTCCATCCTAGGGTCACAAAGGGGCAAAATGAACAAAATACCGCTATTAGGTCAAAATGGTGATTTTCCATTAAATACCCCTATTGACAACCACAACTTCAGATTGATCACAACCCTTGGGTAATAACCTCATAGGGGATCCAATGGCACAAAAATTTCATGGTTTGGTCAACCCTAAGGCCTAGTTTGACCATAAGTCAAACTAGGCCAAATTAAGTCAAATTACTTGGACCTAGCCAAATCCCTTTGGGCTAGGCCAAATTTGAGTGGTCAACCATCCTAGTAGGCTGATATTAAACATGGGAGGGAGTGTAAATTCGTTCATTGTGATTAGGAGAGAGAAATGGGGGTTTTCCCAATTTTGAGGAGAGAGAAAGTGGCCATTCCTTGCCATTAAGGTGACACACCCCTTTGCATCCCTCCATTACACTCCCATTCATCTTCTCTGATGAATTTGAGAAGATTCCCACCATTTTTAGGGGAAATTAGGGCAGGGGGGATGCATAGGGTCGGCCATGGGAGGGGAGGTGAAGAGGCAATTAATGGCATATGGGGTTAAAGCAACTACCACCACCAATTAACCCCCCTATCACCTTCACAAGCCTCGAAGAAATGAAACCCCAGAATTTTTCGTGAGTTTGGAGGTCTCCTTGAAAGAAATTGGATGGCACCCAAAGCTTGGAGCAAGGGAAATGGCGGCCTGCGATTGGAGCAAAGGAATGCCCCAAATGAGGTCCAATCTTTCCCTTCTCTATGTGTGCTAGATCTAGACTTGTTTAGGTTGAGAAGTCGGGTTTAAATGAGCCGGATCGGAGAGAAAAATTCCTTGAAATTCCATGGAAAATGGAGGTGGTGAGTTCGCTAGAAACCGCCCATCCGGCGGCCGTGCCGCCGGCCGGCAATAGCCACCACCTCAACGAAGGTGGTTGTGGTCGTGGCCGACCAGGGAGGTGGTCAGAGTGGCTGAAAAATGGCCTGGAATGAGCTCCAGGTCGGGATAATTCTGTCCCTTGGCTGGAGCTTGAAGATGAGTAGCATCCCTTGGATGCTGCTTCAAGATTCGTGCAAGAATTTTATTTTATTTATTGTTTTTTTGTGATTATAATTACAGTGTATAGATTTAATTTTTAAAAATACTTATACCCATCTACAGAAAATGTGGTCAGCATAGAAAACTTAGCCCTTGATGTCTAATTTAATTAAAAAAAAATTTCACTCAATTTGGAGTCTAGGTTAGACCACAGGGCTGTCCAGAGCTTAATTTAAATGCCCACTCCAAACCAGACATTCAAATGATCTTAAATTTTGGGGAATGGGCTATTCTTAACTATATCTAGGACATATCAAAAAATCAAAATTTTTGGAAAACATTTTTCTCTAGTTTTTAGAAAAATTTGATAAACCATGTATAAATTAATTAGGTGTCATAAACAACTCAAAATCCCCCCAAATTTGGGTGGGTGGTCTTAGAGTGTATGTTATGGCTATGATAAAAATTTCATCTCCTTTGGAGATGAAAGTGTAAAGTTGTCAACCTAAATCACTTATAGGGGGAGCGTGAATAGGTGAATCATGTGTCTATTTGCGGATTAAAAATTTTAACGATCTTGCACAAGAATTCAAGCAATCACAGAAGACAAGAATATTTATAGTGGTTCCCCAATCTTTGGTATGTCCAGTTTACCTCACCGATCTAGCAAATCACTAGACTCGGCTACTCCACTATCTTGGATTGAAAACAATCCTACGTCTCGGAACCAAGTTCATACAAACTCGATCCAAATGGATCTACACTCGGAAGATAAAAACTTCCTATAACTCAGAGAGCAACGCTCCTACACTCGGAGAAAATCTCCTATAATAATAACACAGAGATTTGGAAATACAAACACTGTAATTTCTCAGATCTGGAAAAATATAAGTCGCTAGGTCTTCTTCTTGAACTTTGCGGCTCCTTCAAAAATGGTTTAAGAAGACGTGTAGATCTGACCTGAGAAAGCTATGACCTACTCAATCAAGGAGAGGATAAGGATCCCTTGAACAACCAGTCCTTCTTGATCGAAAATAGAAAACTCAATCTACTCGTGAGCGGCGGCGGTGGCTTAATAGTTTGTTCATTTTCTTTTTGAGAGAGACGACCGATCCAGAAGATTTCAAAGGTACGAACTACTGCTTCTTGTAATTGATAGGGTTTGGTCTTAATGAAAAGACCTTATATAGGATTACCCCTAACGGTTAGAAAAGACATTAATAACGACACGTGGACCAATCACGCCAAGTCATTTGAAAATCCAGCTGATCTGGACTTAAACAATTTTCTTAAAAATTTGACCTGCAGTTCTCGAGAAGTAACATTAGTTCTCGAGAACTAGTTTAATTTCACGAGAACTATACTGTCCGGAACTAAAGTTAGTTTTCGATACTTTAGGGATAATACTTCTCGAGACCAATCTAGACTTCTCGAGAACCATAAGTTGACTTCTCGAGAACTATGAAGCTAAGCTTCTCGAGAACTATATGGACTTCTCGAGAACTACTGTGGACTTATCGAGAACTAAAAGAACTTATAGAGAACATATAACTCTACTTCTCGAGAACTAAGAGGCACTTCTCGAAAGTTCGGACTTAGAAAATTTTTTGAATTTGTCTGGACTTCTCTAGAACTAAAAGCTGGGACTTATCGAGAACTTTGAAGCTAAGCTTCTCGAGAACTATAAGGACTTCTCAAGAACTACACTTCTGCTTCTCGAGAACTATAGAATGCTTCTCGAGAACAACTAACTCTACTTCTCGAGAACTAAGAGGCACTTCTCGAGAAGTGGACTTAGAGAATTTTCTAAACTTAGAGAAAATTTCTCCTAGTCCTGTCTTCATCCCATGCTCTAAGTGGTTGAACATAAAGTGTATCCCAATTGAGAGGCAACACATGAGTCAACACCTTGGATCACACATTAAGGGATTACACTGTATGGTCCTGTGTTCCTGACCCACTGTAGACTGACATTGGTCTACACGTTGCTCTGAGAGAATCTGCAAAGAAACAACTAGAACAAGGATATCAAATACAACTTAATTCATCTTAGTTCAAGGGTGACTTCAAGCAAATCTTGGTTATTGTGGATGCAATACCCAACAATCTCCCCCTATTTTTAGAAGTCAGAACCCACTACACTAAGGTGAATTAAAACTATAAAGAAAGAACTGGAAATGAATAATTAAATCTAAGTATAATAAGAGATTAATTGAACACACAATTAGGAAAAACTAGAAATTGTATATATGTAATGTTTTAGATTTTTAATCAACAACCATTTCATCAAAATTCTCAAAAACATATCAACAAGAATTCATCTTTGCCCGGTTATTGCCTGTCCTGCTTCTCCTTCTATCTCCTCTTATAACTGAAGGGCTTTGGATTATACCTTGGATGCTTTGGAGGAGCTTTAGAGTTATTCATGTCATACTCCTTATCTTATATTCTTCTCTTGGTCATGGACTTATCATATAATTCCAACTGAGAGGATCTGTAGTGGAGATTCTTGCTTTCATTAAAGTCTATGACTAATTTGATAGTGTCAAGAATTAAGGCTTTAGAAGTAGGATTCCAGACTTCTGCAAACTCCTGGGCTTTCATTTTCTCTGAGTACGGCTTGGGGGCACTTTTGCTTGCGTATGGGCCTTCTCCATACTTCCTTTCTTGGTGATGTGAATTTCAGGTAGATCTTGAGGAATATCATCATCCCAAACTTTGAAATAGGAAGCAGGAGGAGGTACCTGGTCTTCTGGCCTTGGAGAAAAGGTGGGCATTTGAGATTGAGGCATCTAGCTGGATTCTCCTTCAGCAAGGGGGTTGAGGTTATGAGGAATGATATTGGGATAACCCTGAAATTCAGGGAAAATCTGGTTGTGCATCCAAACTGATGTGTCATAGGTATGAAATTTCACTGATTGAATTTGCTCTACAACATTCTTATTGATTTCACTTATCTTTTCAGACCAAGCTTTGTTTGCAGCTTCAGTAAACTTTACCACAAGTTTTTCCACATGTTCTTTTACCAGGCTCTCCCCCTTTCTGAATTCTACACATAGGGTATCTATGGCATCTTCTTTGAATGTTCCCACTTCGTCACAGATTTTCAAAACATGTTTTTCAGCTTGCTTGTCTAACCGGATTTAGTTATTGGCCAAAGTTACAGATTGTTCCATTACCGGACCAACACTAGTAATGGTGTGATCTATAGCTCTGCCACCAATCTGAAACAAACTTTTGAGAGAGTTAGTGTTATGTTGTATTTCAGCAAATCCTCATTTCATTTCTTTTTCCAGAGCAATCACTTTGCCTTGCACTATTTTAAGAGAGTCATCAAAATATTTCCTTCTTTTAGCTAGCAAAATTTAAATCTTACTTAAAATGTCAGAAGAGAGAGGGGCATCAGCAGCATCAGCAACAAAAGTAACAGCAACAACAGAGGTACTTGGGGGTGGAGGAGGAGCTACCCAGGGAGGGATCTCTTCCAGTACCATAGAGCTCTTGGAACATACATTATGAAGGACTGTATTAGCCTCCTAATCAACAATTCTAGGGAGGGAGAAGTCAAGGTTCTTGAGATGGGCTTCCATGTAACGTCCCGATTTGCGCTAGGCCCCTCATGCACGCTTTTGAGTCAGGAGAACTAATTTAGGCTCAGAGAGTGCAGGAGATCAGGCGTGTACTCGTGGGGAAAAGAGAGTTTGGGCCTGTATAGGACACAGGTAGAGACACGGGTGTGTCCCTACCCATGTGCCATTTGCATCGAGTTCTCGAGAGGTGTCGAGTAGTTCTTGAGAAAGTGTGTCCCGAGCAGGACACGGGTGGGGACACGGGCTTCTCCCTACCCGTGTGCGTCGAGTTCTCGAGAGGTGTCGAGTTCTCGAGAGGTGTCGAGTGGTTCTCGAGAAAGTGTGTCCCGAGCAAGACACGGGTGGAGACACGGGCGTATCCCTACCCGTGTGCGTCGAGTTCTCGATAGGTGTTGAGTTCTCGAGAGGTGTCGAGTGGTTCTCAAGAAAGTATGGCCCGAGTAGGACACGGGTAGAGACACGGGCGTGTCTCTACCCGTGTGCACATCTTCAGAAGCTGGCCATGTCACCCGGGGCAGGACACGGGTGAGAATATATGCATGAACATGGTTGTGTCATGTGTCACGGGTAGTGGACATGGGCATGTCCCTACCCGTATCGGTGTCCAAGCGACACTCAAACCGTTGACACTGTTTCACCCTAACAGGACACGGGTAAGGACACGGCCGTGTCCCTACCCGTGTCACTTCTTTATATAATAGTAAAAGTGAACCCTTGCCATCTCGTTCTCTTACAAACCCTATTTTCTAAATAGGAACTTTTGGAGGAGGAAGATTTTGCTGGATCCAACCAACCCCCTGAGGAAACACCACCGCCGTCAAGGGAAAAATGATGCCAACGAGAAGGATGACAAGATCCATGGCCGGAAATGGCAGAACCACTGAAAATAAGGTGAGCTTCCTCCCCTCTCCCTTGGTGGTAGATCTATAGTTATTCTTAGGAGAGACATCGACTCAAATGAGTCTTGGTGTGTGAGACGAAGATTTCTAGGAGGGCCTTTCTAGAACTTGTGTTCTAATGTTTAGTCATCTTCAACCTCCCCTTCTTCAAAGTGATGATGGGGGTTGTAACGCCCCCGATTTTGCTCGACGATTTTATTTAAATGGGAAATATCAAATTTTTGATGTCATGGCATTACCTTTAACGTCAAGTTGACGACGCAATGTCGTAAAGGCATTTTCGCATCCATGCGGTCAAGTCGGCCGAATTCTTGTTGTAATGGGAAATTTTTGCATTTGGAATTTAAGTTAAGTAATTTTTGACTTGATCATCCAGTTTCGGTACGATCCAAGCGATATTTAGGCCTCAGTGTTTTTCCGAAGTTTTGTGGAATTTATGTTCGTCGTAAACTTTGAAAATTTATATCTCGAGAATGGCTTGTCAGATTTAGGTTTTGGCTTCGCCGTTGGAATCGTAGCGCCAGTTTTCGCCTATGGTGTGAGTTTCGTTTAATTCGGCGCATGTATCCTCTGTTCTGAACTCGTGTCCCTTTGTTCAAAAATTTCATTTCAAGAATTTGCGCTTTGTTATCTCGAGTAGACTTCTCCATCTCGAGTTGACCCATTCCACTCGAGTGGTTCTGTATAGTTAGAGTTCCGGCACCGTTTTGAGGGTCAAAACGGTGTCGTGAGAAAAAATGGTCAGCATAAAATTTGTTTGTTTTGACGAGATCTACAACTTTCATGTTGGACACTTTTCGATTTGAGGTCATCTTAGACCTCTATTATCGGTTTTCCCGCAGCCACTCATAAATTACACGTTTTCTTGTATTTAGACAAAAAAATTTATAAGTACTTTTACATAATATATATATATATATATATATATATATATATAAATATATTTGGACTTAGGTTTGATCAGAACTTCATCTTCTCCGATTCTTTTCCTCCCGAACCAGAGCGGCGTGAGCGTGAGAGAGAAAATACTTCGTGAACCTTCCGGTGGCCGCCGACGAAGCTCCGGTTCTCGAAATCTTTAACCGAGCGTAGTTCTGGAAAGCTCTCATCGAGAGCTACGCCATCGTGGTAAATTTTTTCCCCTTTCTTTGAGTTTTCTCGTTAGGGTTTTTCGGCCGTAACCCCCTTTTTCGACCATTTTTGTCTAGATTTCAACTTCCTCCATCCTCTTTTGCCCCGATCTGTGACGTGCATTGATTTGGAGAACTTTTCCGGTAAAATCAATGCAAGTGGTGGTCTCCCCTCATTTCTCCTTATCCTATTTGATGGTAACGGTTCAGTTTTTATGTTTTTTAAATTTTTCTGCACTTTGTCTTCCAAGTTATTGCTACGATTAACTTTTTTGGATGATCACTCGATGTTATAAGATTTTTTCTTAGTGAACTTGATCTTGTCATGATATATTTAATCGTTCTTGAAGTGTCTTATTGATGGATTTATACTTCTTTGATTTTATTATTGAACGGATTAGTGTTATTTAGGATTGTAAATCGTTCCTAAGGGTTGATCAACCATGTCTTGAAACTAGATGATTCACTAAGCCGAGGGATACGGCTACCATCATAACTTAAACTGGATTTTATTCATAACCATTTATGTTTTCTTTTAAAATTGTAGAGTTTGGAGTCTTGCCTGAACGTCTGCAGTTATCCCCTGCACGGCGTGGCATCACGACGCGTATTTTCCCCTTGCTCTGATATAATTAAATTGTTGGGAAAAATGCGGGTTGTGACAGTTGGTATCAGAGGGAGGTTGCTTGACAATTGGTCGGGCAACCTTCCCTTGTTAGTGTTAGTTGCTTAGTGTAATATCATACACACACCGATGTGTCATCAATATGTCTTGGCTGAAGCATGAACACTACACTCATAAGCATGATTAGAAGTATACAGGGCATATTATGTATTATGGGATGCATAATATGTATTTGTATATGGATCCACCATAGGTGGCAACATGTGAGGGTTATGTAGTATGGGATGCATAACCTCACCACATGAATGCCCATTAGCAAATTTCCTTTTCGTTGCATGCAATATTATGTAGTATGGGATGCATAATATTGTATGTGTACGCCGCTCATAACATGCATTAAGGCCTTTAATAGAATTCATAGCACCACATGCATATCATAACATAACATATGCACAACATGCCAAGCTAAAGATTTACCTGATGACATATGTACACACATGATTTTAAATAAGAGTAAAGAATTTATGCATTCATATCATAGGCATATGAGTCAATAGGATGATAGGATATCATCCTGAGTAGGACATATCATCATCATATAATCCCAGATCAAGTGACAGCTTTAGCAAGTGTCTTTCATGTATGGTCTGAACTAGTTTTGTTTGCCCTAGTCGTAATCTAGGATTTTAATCGGGTTGTTCGTTTGCCTTTTTAGAAATGCCTCCAAAGTGTATTACGATGAGATCGACTCCCCAGTCGAAGGGTGAGTCGTCAGGTGCGCAGAGTGATGCGTTGATTGAGAGTTTGCGCCAGAGCAACGAGGCTCTATCAAGGCAGGTAGTTACGATGCAAACGCAAATTCAGTCATTATTGTCTACCGCTCCAGCGCGGCAACCTTCAGTGCAAGAGCCTGCCTTGGGTCAAGTCGTGCCCGATACCCCTGCTCCTCTAGTGGCCCCGGTGGCAATACCATCAGAAATGAATTTCATATCGCATTTCCAGCGATTGGGACCTCCCACCTACAACGGGATTGCCGACTTTATGATCTTGGATGATTGGATCATCTCAATCGAGGAGATGTTTTCGTATTCCGGGATTCTAGAAGCCCAGAAGGTTATGATTGCAGCCTATCAGTTAAAAGGCCTAGCAAAGAGTTGGTGGATTCGTGAAAAGGAGAGTCTGAAGGAAGGCTGTACCTGGGACTCTTTCAAGAAGATGTTGCTGAAGAAGTTTCTGCTCTCGGACGAGCAGGACTGTCTCATGAATAACTTCCTGCATTTGAAGCAGAGACAGCTTACGGTGAGCGAATATGAGATTGAGTTCAGCAAGTTGAGTAGATTTGCTCCCAATTTGGTAGCTTCGGAGGAGGGAAGAGTGAAACGTTTCCTGGGAGGACTAAGAAGTGATGTCTAGCAGTGGGCATGTGCTTATGGAGCTGACACTAAAAGTTGAAGCGATTGAAAATGCCAAGAACCGCGGTGCTGCGGCGAGGAAAGAGAAAAGGAAGGGTGTTGAGGATCGTAGCTCCAGGGCATCTGGACCTTCTTCGAATAAGAAAGGTAAGGAAGTGTGTAGTTTCCGTGGTCGTCCTGGCCACCCTTACGAAAGATGTTTCAACAGAACAGCCACCCTGAAGCAGCAGCAAGTGCACGCCATCCAAGGTGCACACAAGGGAGAGCTCGTGTGATCGTTCTGTGCAAGGAAGGGTCATGATGTGAGTCGGTGCTGGATGAAAGAAAGGACATGCTTACAGTGTGGGCAGAAGGGACACCAGAAATCTTCGTGCCCCCAGGCTCAAACCCCACTGCAGCCTGCCCCGCTTCGAGCTCTGCTGCCACCACCAACCCTAGATAAAGGAAAAGGAAAGCTGAACGTGATGACTAGCGAGGAAGCTCAAAACTCTACGAAAGTTATTTCAGGTTAGCCCCAGTCAATTTTATTCCTATTATTTATCGTTGTTGCCCTAGTTATCGTTCGTTTAGTTATGTATGTTACGATTTTAGGGGAGTTTATGGTGCGGAATAGGTGGGCGCGCGTTCTGTTTGATTCGGGTGCCACTCATTCCTTTGTGGCCAGGTGGTTTGTTGATAAACATCGCCTGGATGTTGATCAATTGAGAGACTCCTTCGACGTCAAGCTTCCCTCCGGTAATTCGGTGATATCCAATCAAGGAGTCCTGAGATGCCCTATTCATCTTGGCAATTTTCTGGCCCTTGTGGATCTGATAATTTTATACTTGGCTGATTTTGATGTGATTTTGGGCATGGACTGGCTGTCCAAGTATGATGCAGTCATCCAGTGCAAGGCAAAAGGCTGGACTTCAGGATGGACAATGGCCAACCTATCAGCGTATATGGATTTCAGGACAGAGTTTCCCCTATCATTTCTGCGGTACGTGCTATAAAGTCTGGTTGTGAGGCGTTTTTAGTTTCCATTTCTGCTCTGGAAACAGCTTCTGTTACACCACGTCTCGAGGATGTCTCGGTGGTGCGAGAGTTTCCAAATGTCTCTCCTGATAGTCTTCCATGACTTCCTCCTGAGAGGGAGATTGAGTTCATGATTGACCTCGAGCCAGGCACTCATCCCATCGCCAAAGCACCGTACCGTATGGCTCCGCGTGAGTTGGATGAGTTGCGTATTCAGCTCGATGAGTTGCTAAGGTGTGGTTTTATTAGACCAAGTTCTTCTCCGTGGGGTGCTCCGGTTTTGTTCGTAAGGAAGAAGGACGGATCGATGAGGCTTTGCATCGATTATAGGGAATTAAATAAGGTGACTGTTAAGAATAGATATCCCCTGCCAAGGATCGATGATTTGTTTGATCAGTTGCGTGGTAGCTCGGTATTTTCAAAAATCGATCTTCACTCAGGCTACCACCAGTTGAGGATTCGCGAGGAAGATATTACCCGAACCGCATTCTGTTCACGGCATGGGCATTATGAGTTTTTGGTGATGTCTTTCGGTTTAACCAATGCACCCTCTACTTTCATGGATTTGATGAATAGGGTGTTTAAGGATTTCTTGGACCGATTCGTTATTGTGTTCATAGATGATGTCCTAGTGTATTCCTGCAATGTTGAGGAGCATACTCAGCATTTGCGTTTGGTTTTGTCGACCCTGAGGGAGCATAAGCTTTATGCGAAGTTGAGCAAATGTGAGTTCTGGCTACCTCAGGTGTCCTTTCTGGGTCATGTTGTAGGCAAGGACGGTATTTCTGTAGACCCGACCAAGATTTCTGCCGTGATGGAATGGGAAAGACCTTTTACACCTAAGGAGATTAGAAGCTTCTTAGGCCTCGCTGGCTACTATAGAAGATTTGTGGAAGGATTTTCGGTGTTGTCTGCTCCTTTAACTAGACTTACTCAGAAGAATACTGCATTCATTTGGAGTGATAAGTGTGAAGAGGCTTTCCAAGAGTTGAAGAAGAGACTGTGTACTGCCCCAATTTTAACCTTACCAACTGAAGGAGTCGAGTATGTCGTGTACATCGATGCGTCACACATCGGACTTGGTTGTGTTTTAATGCAATATGGTAAGGTTATCGCGTATGGATCGAGGCAACTAAAGATTCATGAGAGAAACTATCCTTCGCACAATTTGGAGTTTGCTGCCGTAATTTATGTGCTGAAGCTGTGGCGACACTTATTGTATGGCGCGCTGTGCAAGATCTATACGGACCATAAGAGTTTGAAGTACATCTTCACTAAGAAGGAACTAAATCTACGCCAGCGTCGGTGGTTAGAATATGTGGCGGATAATGAAGTAGAAATTCTTTATCATCCGGGAAAGGCCAATGTAGTAGCTGATGCTTTGAGTACGAAGACCGCAAAATTTTTTAATCTATCAGTACAGTCCTTAGTAGAAGAATTCTTGTTGATGAACATCGAGATTGGGAGTAGTTCTACGCCTGCTAGTTTGGAAGTAGAAGCGCCCTCTTGGATTTCCCTTACTAGGGTGCACCAAAAGGATGATCCGGAATTGTTGCACCTCTAGAATAGAACTGAGAAAGGAGAGTTACCTGATTTTTCTTTGGACGAGCTAGGTACTCTGAAATATCGGGGTAGATTCTGTATTCCTGACATGGGTGACATCCAAGCTAAAATTTGTGAAGAAGCTCATGGTTCCAGTGTTTCCTATCATCCTGGTTCCACCAAAATATATAAAGATCTAAAGCAAATTGTTTGGTGGGTAGGGATGAAGAGCGATATTGAAAAATTTGTATCAGAATGTTATACGTGTCAGCGTGTCAAGGCTGATCATAGAAGGCCTGGTGGTAAATTGACACCTCTTGATATTCCAAGTTGGAAATGGGAAAGTATTTCAATGGATTTTATCACCGGTCTACCAAAATCTCCCCGTGGGCATGACTCAGTTTGGGTGATAGTCGACAGATTGACAAAGTGTGCCCACTTTGTTCCATTTAAGATTGGGTATTCGATAAAGAAGATAGCTAAGCTATATCTAGAAGAGGTCATCAGGTTACATGGTGTGCCTGTTAGTATTGTATCAGATCGGGACACCAGATTTACGTCTCGCTTTTGGAAGAGCCTGCAAGAGGGGTTGGGTACCGACTTGAGGTATTCCACAGCCTATCATCCGCAGACGAATGGGCAAACAGAAAGAGTAAATCAGATCTTGGAGGACATGATTAGGTGTTATATTTTGGATCATGGTGGTGCTTGGGATGAGCGTCTCAGGCTGATGGAGTTTGCTTACAATAATAGTTATCAAGAGAGCTTGTAGATGGCACCGTTTGAGGCCTTGTATGAGAGGCGTTGTAGGACTCCCTTATTTTGGGCGAAGGTTGGTGAGAGGCATTTGCTAGGTCCGGAAGCCCTTGAGGAGATGAATTGTGCGGTGACTCATATTCGAGAGAAGCTTAGTGTAGCACAAGAGCGCTATGAGAAATATGCTAATCGACGAAGGGTCGATTTGGAGTTTGTCGTTGGGGACTTGGTTTTTCTGAAAGTTTCTCCGATGCCAGGAGTAAAAAGATTTGGAAGGAACCACAAGTTAGACCCCCGGTATGTGGGACCTTTTCAGATTTCCGAGCGCATCGGAGTGTCAGCTTATCGACTGGATTTACCTGCTACCTTCCCTGGTGTCCACGATATGTTCCATGTGAGCCAGTTGCGGAAGAGTGTTCGTAGTGATCGTCAAATTCTTGACTCGGTGCCCCAAATTCAGCCCAATCTGTCGTATGTGGAAGAGCTTGTCCGCGTTTTGGAATCTCAAGAGCGTGTCTTGCGAAGGAAGACCATCCCCATGGTTAAGATTCTTTGGAGAAATCAAGACGTCGAGAGCGTGACGTGGGAATTGGAATCAGTAATGAGAGAATCTCATCCGCACCTCTTCTCTTAGTTTTGGTTACGTCGATATGTTTTCAGTTACGTTTGATTTTATCATTTTGAGTTGGTTTTGGAGTTGTGTTAAGTTTCGGGGCGAAACTTCTTTTTAGGGGGAGTGACTGTAACGCCCCCGATTTTGCTCGATGATTTTATTTAAATGGGAAATATCATATTTATGACGTCGTGGCATTACCTTTAATGTCAAGTTGATGACGCAATGTCGTAAAGGCATTTTCGCGTCCATGCGGTCAAGTCGGCCGAATTCTTGTTGTAATGGGAAATTTTTGCATCTGGAATTTAAGTTAAGTAATTTTTGACTTGCTCGTCCAGTTTCGGCGCGATCCAAGCGATATTTGGGCCTCGGTGTTTTTCCGAAGTTTTGTGAAATTTATGTTCGTCGTAAACTTTGAAAATTTATATCTCGAGAATGGCTCGTCGGATTTAGGTTTTGGCTTCGCCATTGGAATCGTAGCGCCAGTTTTCGCCTATGGTGTGAGTTTCGTTTAATTCGGCACGTGTATCCTCTGTTCTGAACTCGTGTCACTTTGTTCAAAAATTTCATTTCAAGAATTTGCGCTTTGTTATCTCGGGTAGACTTCTCCATCTCGAGTAGACCCATTCCACTCGAGTGGTTCTGTATAGTTAGAGTTCGGGCACCGTTTTGGGGGTCAAAACGTTGTCGTGCGAAACAATGGTCAGCATAAAATTTGTTCGTTTCGACGAGATCTACAACTTTCATGTTGGACACTTTTCGATTTGATATCATCTTAGACCTCTATTATCGGTTTTCCCGTAGCCACTCATAAATTACACGTTTTCTTGTATTTAGACAAAAAAATTTATAAGTACTTTTACATATATATATATATATATATATATATATATATATATATATATATATATATTTGGACTTAGGTTTGATCAAAACTTCATCTTCTCCGATTCTATTCCTCCCGAACCAGAGCGGCGTGAGCGTGAGAGAGAAAATACTTCGTGAACCTTCCGGTGGCCGCCGACGGAGCTCCGGTGCTCGAAATCTTCAACTGAGCGTAGTTCTGGAAAGCACTCATCGAGAGCTACGGCATCGTGGTAAATTTTTCTCCTTTCTTTGAGTTTTCTCGTTAGGGTTTTTCGGCCCTAACCCCCTTTTTCGACCATTTTGTCTAGATTTCAACTTCCTCCATCCTCTTTTGCCCCGATCTGTGACGTGGACTGATTTGGAGAACTTTTCCGGAAAAATCAAGGCAAGTGGTGGTCTCCCCACATTTCTCCTTGTCCGATTTGATGGTAACAGTTCAGTTTTTATGTTCTTTAAAATTTTCTGCACTTTGTCTTCCAAGTTATTGCTACGATTAACTTTTTTGGATGATCACTCCATGTTGTACGATTTTGTCTTAGTGAACTTGATCTTTTCATGATATATTTAATCGTTCTTGAATTGTCTTATTGATGGCTTTAAACGTCTTAGATTTCATTATTGAACGGATTAGTGTTATTTAGGATTGAAAATCGTTCCTAAGGGTTGATCAACCATGTCTTGAAACTAGATGATTCACTAAGACGAGGGATACGGCTAGCATCATAACTTAAACTGGATTTTATTCATAACCATTTATGTTTTCTTTTAAAATTGTAGAGTTTGGAGTCTTGCCTGAACGTCTGCAGTTATCCCCTGCACGGCGTGGCATCACGACGCGTATTTTCCCCTTGCTCTGATATAATTAAATTGTTGGGAAAAATTCGTGTTGTGACAGGGGTGGATTCGTGAAGAGGAATGGCCTTAAGTGGGTGAATAAGGGTTGAAGAACTTCGGGTTGCGATTTGGGAATACCGGCTTGAGGAGGAAGATGAACTGATGCCGTTCATTCTGCTTAAAGATGCGTGCAGAAATCTGTGTTCTGCACGAAGCGAACTTCTTGGTATTTTTCAGGAAAGAAAAGTTCATATCTGGGCTTTCGACTAAACACGAAAGTTGTGGCCCTTGAAATTACCTTTCCAATGAGTGGTTATATGCATTTAGGTGAAGTCTATAGCCACGGGAATTTCTGATCGAAGTAGAAGATGTAGATTAATGGCGCAGAAATTGTATTCTGTACGCAACAGGCTTTGGAGCCGATTTCATGTGGGATACAGTCTGACCTGGGTTGCAGACTGAACATGAAAGTTATAGCCCATGGAAAGATCTTTCCATCGAGGGGATACACGCACTTACCGGATTCCTATAGCCATGGGAATCTTCGGTTGAAGTTGTTGCCTTGCAGGTGTTTTGCACCTGAAATTCCTGGATTAGTTCTATAATTGAATTTGATCTCGGAAGAGGCTTTGTAACAATCCGACGTTAAGTCGTAGGTAAATCATAATATGTAGGGTTGTGATAATACAACGCATGATGAAACTATTGGATAGGCCCCCCGTAAGCTAATGGTGAAATTACATGTGATTGAATGAAGTGACTTTGTGAGGGATAGTGAACAGATGATAATTAGTGATCTAATCACGAGAATACTAGAACTTGTGTCTTCGGTCGGTGTGGATTTATATGATTATTTGTTGTGATAATCGAATGAGTAACTCATGTGCTCACGAGTGATTGGCTGGGTAAACAAAATTTTGTTGGTGCGGTGAGAAGAGTCATGAATGGACGGTTGGGCTTGGTACTCGGTGTTCATGTCCCGAGGCATCCTCCGTGCCTCATGGTCGATTGGGATTTTTCCTCGTGCTTGTTTCTTAGGCTCCTTCCGTACCACAGTGTGGTTGAGTGGCTCGCGGTGTGAGTCGACACGCGGTGTCATAATCCCTGGTTAAGGATAGTGCGACAGGTCTACGTGCTCTCCAATCATCACACTGATGGGAGTCGACAGTTAGACCTTGGGCGGTTGGGCTTGGTCCTCGGTGTTCACGTCCCGAGGTTCCTTCCGTTCTAAGTGAACGGTTGGCCTTGGTCCTCGTTCTCTTTTTCGAGTCTCTTTCTGTGTCACGCATAGCACAGTTTGGGGCAAGGATCTCGGTGCACATCTACCCGAGACACCCGCTGAGCCATAGTACGCATGTGAGCTCCGTTGTTGTGTTATTATAGTTGAGGCGTACGAAGGCCTAGGCTAGGTATTGTGGAGACCAGCATAGTAGTGGAGATGCCCACTCTACTGTCACCGTCTGACCACGACGGTTGATGCCTGAGAGGTTAAATACCTGTTCGAAAAGTGGGAACTTCAAGTCTGTGTCGACATAGCGAGTTCATGTGCGTGTTCATGGGTGAGTCATTGCATTGCATACATGTCATTACACTTCATTGAATACCCAAGATCCTCATCGTATAAGTTTGTATGGGCACTCCTATACAATGGGTT
The DNA here is from genome assembly GCA_039513925.1 of Platanthera zijinensis. NCBI lineage: Eukaryota > Viridiplantae > Streptophyta > Magnoliopsida > Asparagales > Orchidaceae > Platanthera > Platanthera zijinensis. The sequence goes on from CM077087.1 coordinate 128,949,358, forward strand.
ACTTACTATTGAACGATCTTCAACTTATATGTTTGTATGGGCATTCATATAAGTTGAGTTACATTCTGTTATATTACTATACTCTCACACTGCTTTATTTACATAGAGATATACCACCTGCTTGTACCTAAGTTTCATTTATATTGTACCCTGTTCCTTTCTCCACCCGGTGCCGAGGAGTCGTCGGGGGAGCGGATGTGAAGCCACTTAGTCTTAATGACTAACGGTTGCTACGTCTTCGTTTTTAGGAGGAAACCCCATAGGTGGAGCAGCAGGGTATGTAGCCGGACAGCCAGGCCATGACGATAGGGCCTGAGGGGACGGTACCTTCGGTACCGTCGGTTACTGATGTGAGTGTGAGAGGCTTCATTTGTACCCGTTTTGGGAAAACTATTTACGTGCTCTGATGTTAGAAGCTTGTTGAAGATTCTCTACTATTGATTATATTATGGACTATCTACTTGGTGTGGATTTGACTTCTATGTTATATTTGGTTGGGTTGGCAATCTGTGATATTGATTATGGCCAACAGGATAGGCGTCTTGTGGTACAGGCTAGCCTGAGTGTTAGTGCTACCGCAAGGCGGCTGTTCTAGGCATAAGACCCCTCTCGTGCCGTGTGTTGTGTTCCGGGAGGGGGGGGGTCTTACAAATGGTATCACCTTGCTACGATCCTGAACTGAAGAGGTCATTTAACAATGGTGCCACCCCCGTTCGATTGGTAAGTTTTGGGACAAACCTACTTAGCGGAAGCAGTGGTGTACCCACATGTAATTCACACTAAATTTGTCCATCTTTGACCTTAGATCAGCCGACCTAACCTTAAGTTTGTACCTTACGTGTAGATCCCAGTACATGTTGAGCCGGTGAGGGAACCCCCGCCCCGTCTGTACCTACACAATTCCAATAATTCGAGCTGGGGCGGACGCTCACAGCAATCCTGGAGCCCTTCAGGTCCCAATCTCAGCAATCCCCCATACAACAGCAGGGTCCGGAATCCATTTGGTTAAGCACTTTCCGAGCTCTCTCCCCTCCTGCTTACCTTGGGACGAAGTCGGCATTGTGTACGGAAGAATGGCTAGACACTGTACAAGAACTGTTAGCAGGAATAAGGTGCCCAAACAACATGGCGGTGACACTTGTAGTGACACTCTTACAGCTGCACGCAAAAAGGGGGTGGAAGTCCCTCATGGGATCCACTTTTCCAGGATGGATGTACACGGATATCAGTTGGAGAGAATTCTCTAAAGTCTTTTTAGAGCATTTCATCCCCTCGGCAGCTCGGGATAATCATGAAGAGAGATTTTTGTAACTGAAGCAAGGGTCCAAGTCGGTGACAGAATACCAACGGGAGTTTCAGCACTTGGCTAGATTTGCTGACTCTTATGAGTTGGATGATAGAGGATATGCAAAATGATTCTACAAAGGCTTGCGTGACCCCCTGAGGCAAGCCCTTTTGTTTATAGCAGACTCTAGTCTAGCCGAGATTATTGACATGGCGAAAAGGTTTGAAGCGGATCATTTGGAAAGTGGTAAGAGGCCAGCTGAAGGGGTGATGGAAGCCGGCCCCAGTAATAGAAGGAGATTTGATAATATAGGAGGAAGAGGATATCGAAGAGGTGGTGGACGTTTCACCCAGAATTTTAGGATGGAGCACCCGGTTCCGCAACCGTCAGCATTACCTCCACCTCAACAATTTCCACAACCCGGTGGGCGGCAGGAGTGAGTGTGCTTCGAATGCAACCAACCGGGCCCCTCGAGTGCGGGGGCACATGCGTGGTCGAGGACGAGGACCATGAAGAGGAAACCTTATCCCCGCTCAGGATCAGATGTATGCGTTGGACATGACTCAAGAGTGGAACCCTCAGGAGGTGATTGCATGTATGATTATAGCTAGTCATTTTATTTTCATTAATATCCTAAAGTTGTTTAAAATATATTAGACACCTAGCTTGAGAATTATTATTGACACTTAGGCACCGTAATGGTCGGCCGGAAACTGGCCTATACGTTATTTGACACCGGTGCCTCACACTCTTTTGTGTCTGAAGACATCATCAAAGATATAAATGGAGTCCAGTACTTCATAGGTATTGCTCGAAGGGTGCTCCTTCCAAACGGATCAGAGATGACGGTAACCGCGAAGTGCGAGTTTGAGGTTCTCCTTGAAGGAAAGCACTTCGACACCCCTTCCACACTCTTGGGAATGCCAGAGTTCGACCTCATTTTGGGCATGGTATGGATAGATCAACACTATGCGAAGATTGACTGCGCGCGGAAAAGGATCTCGTTTAGATATGGAGACTCGGAGGTCATCTTTCAAGGAATTTACTTCGCGCCTCGTATGATATTATCTTCAGTCCAGGCTTTAAAAGCCCACATGAAGGGGGATGAAGTTTTTATGATCTATTTCGAGCTGAAGGAGTTGGCGTTGGATATCAAGGACGTGCGGGTGGTGCATGATTTCCCGGAAGTGTTTCCGGAGAAATTGCCAGGATTACCCCCACACAGAGAAGTTGATTTTCAAATCAAGTTAGTACCGGGTGCCAAGCCTGTCTCCATGACTCCTTATCAGATGGCCCCAAAGGAAATCGCGGAGTTTAGGATTCAATTGCAATAATTGGTAGAATCAGGATTTTTTCGTCCTAGCTCATCACCTTGTGGAGCCCCTGTCCTATTCGTTAAGAGGAAGGATGGAACTCTGCGATTATGCATAGACTATCGGGAGCTCAACCGACTAACAGTACAAAACACCTATCCGTTCCCTCAGATCGATGAGTTATTCGATCAACTTGTGGGAGCACATTGGTTTTCCAAACTAGATTTGTACTCAGGGTATTATCAATTGAGAATACCAGAGGACGACATTCAGAAAATGACTTTCAGCTCAAGGTACGGCTTGTATGAGTTCAGAGTGATGCCGTTTGGGCTCACTAATGCCCCATCAGATTTCACAAGCTTAATGAAAAAAGTGTTCAAGCCCTACCTAGATGTTTTCGTCATTGTTTTCATCGACGATATCCTGGTCTACTCCAAGGTGGAGGAAGAACACGTCGGGCATCTAGCCTTAGTACTGAAGAAGTTAAAAGAGCACGCCCTGTTCGCCAAGTTCAGCAAGTGTGAATTCTGGCTTAAGGAGGTTGCCTTCTTGGGTCATGTGATAAGTGGGGTTGGGATAGCTGTGGATCCGGCCAAAGTGCGTGCCGTGAAGGAGTGGTCGCCTTTGAAGTCAGCGGTTGACGTGCAGAGTTTCCTTGGACTTGGCGGGTACTACCGCAAGTTTGTTAAGGGATTCTCAAAGGTTGATCTTCCTCTTACTTCCCTAACAAAGAAAGGTGTGTTGTATGAGTGGACACCCCAATGTGAAGCTGTGTTCCAAGAACTAAAGGACAGACTTACATCCGTACTCATCCTATCCCTTCCCTCTGGGAAGGATGGATTTCATGTTTACACTGACGCATCATATCAAGGAATGGGAACGTTATTGATGCAGCAAGGGCATGTGATTTCCTATGTTTCAAAACAATTAAAGAAGCATGAGATCAACTACACAGTACATGACTTGGAATTGGGGGCAGTAGTGTTCGTCTTGTAGATTTGGAGGCACTATCTATACGGCGTTCACTGCGAAATATTCTCGGATCATAAGAAATTAAAGTACGTCCATACCCAGAAGGAATTAAATCCGAGACAACGATAGTGGTTGGAGTTTTTGTGCGATTATGAATAAATACTGAACTCCCACCCCGGAAAAGTAAATTCTATAGCCGATGCTTTGAGCAGGAAGGTATCGGAAGCAAGTTCCGAGTCCCGATTGATGCGTATGGAGTTAGTTCGGATGTTTGAGGAGATGGAGATCACCTTGGTGTACAAGGACACACCAGATGGGTATACGGAGTACTTGACCACATTGAATATAGTTTTCGATGTGCGAGACCGGATCCGGGAAGAGCAAGGAAGGGATAAGGCTCTGGCCCCGGTAATGAAGTCAATTGAAGGTTGGAAAACTAGGGAGTACTCTCTAAAGGATGACCTCTTTCATTTTCGTGTCCGGCTTTACATTCCCAATGGCGGTAATATTCGGGAGGATATCTTGAGAGAAGCACACTGCTCTAAGTATTCTGTGCACCCTGGGATTGCTAAGATGTATGCCGAACTGCAGAAGACCATGTGTTGCTGGGGATGAAGAAAGACGCCAGGTATTTTGTTACGCATTGCGAGGCCTGTCAAAGAATGAAGGCAGAATGCAGGAGCCCCCGGTGGATTGTTGCAGTCATTGCCCATCCCCGAGTGGAAGTTCGAGGATGTTTCCATGGACTTTGTCCACTGTTTGCCTCGCTCTCGCTTAGGGAATGATTCAATATGGGTAATCGTTGATCGCTTGACGAAGGTAGCCCGTTTCATACCTATGAAGAAAGAAGCACACGTGGATTTTTTGGTATACCTTTTTGTTGAACAATTCGTACGGTATCACGGCGTGCCAAAGAAAATTATTTCTTACTGAGATGGTCGGTTTACCTCTAGGGAATGGAAGGCAGTGCAGGCATATTTGGGTTCGCGTCTTACCTTCAGCACATCGTTTCACCCTCAGACCGACGGGCAATCTGAAAGGACTATCAGGATGTTGGAAGACTTATTGAGGTTGTGTGTGTTGGATAGAGGAGAGCCGTGGGAAAGGATACAACCCTTGGTAGAGTTCTCGTACAACAACAGCCATCAATCTAGCATCGGGATGGCGTCCCATGAAGCCCTTTATGGAAGAAGGTGTAGAACCCCCTTGTCTTGGGTGCAGGATGAAGATCCGAAGGCTTTGGGAATTCAATACATAGATAATACCGATGCGGCTGTGAGGCTAATACGGGACCGCATGCTTGAGGCTCAAAGTCGTCAAGCGAAATATTATAATGCAAAGCACCAGATGGTGGAATTTCAAGTTGGAGACAAGGTATTTTTGAAGATCAGGACGATGCATGGATTATCTCTAGTACGTGGTGTGAAGAAGCTCAGCCCAAGATACGTTGGGCCTACATCATCTAGGAAAGGATTGGCCCGTTGGCATATCGATTGGAGTTACCGCCAGAGCTAGAGAATCTTCATGATGTATTCCATGTGTCATCACTCCGAAAGGCATTGTTGCGGCGTGAACAATATGTTCCAACCACTGAAGGAGCAGTTGCGACTGATAGGTCGGTGCGACGAGAGCCTGTGCGGATAGTAGACATCAAAACAAGGACCTTGTGTCGCAAAAGTGTTCCGCTAGTAAAAGTGTTGTGGTCCAATCATGGGAAAGAGGAGTATACGTGGGAGCCAGTGGACTTGATGCAAAAAAGCTACCCAGAGCTATTTCATCATGGTAATCATTAAAAGCATATTTCATTTTAAGTTTATGTATGCTTTTCTCTTCCTGTAACCTTTACCTAATTTCAAGGACGAAAGCTTTTATTTTATTTATAGGATTTGTAACTTCCTGATTTGCGCTACGCCCCTCGTGCGCGCTTTTGAGTCAGGAGAACTGATTTAGGCTCAGAGAGTGCAGGCAATCAGGCACGAACTCGTGGGGAAAAGAGAGGTTGGGCCTGTATAGGACACGGGTAGAGACACGGGCGTGTCCCTACCCGTGTGCCATGTGCATCGAGTTCTCGAGAGGTGTCTCGTGGTTCACGAGAAAGTGTGTCCCGAGAAAGACACGGGTGGGGACACGGGCGTGTCCCTACCCGTGTGCATCGAGTTCTCAAGAGGTGTCAAGTTCTCGAGATGTGTCGAGTGGTTCTCGAGAAAGTGTGTCCCGAGCAGGACACGTGTGGGGACACAGGCGTGTCCCTACCCATGTGCATCAAGTTCTCGAGAGGTATCGAGTTCTCGAGAGGTATCGAGTGGTTCTCGAGAAAGTATGGCCCGAGTAGGACAGTGGTAGAGACAAGGGCGTGTCTCTACCCGTGTATACATCTTCAAAAGCCGGCCGTGTCACCCGGGGCAGAACACGGGTGAGAACACGTGCATGAACATGGCCGTGTCATGTGACATGGGTAATGGATACGGGCGTGTCCTTACCCGTGTTTGTGTTAAAGCGACACTCGAACCGTTGACTCCGTTTCACCCGAGCAGGATACGGGTAAGGACACGGCCGTGTACCTACCCGTATCACTTCTATATATAAGAGAAAAAGTGAACCCTAGTCATCTCGTTCTCTTACAAACCCTATTTTCTGAAGGGGAACTTCTGGAGGAGGAAGATTTCGCTGGAGCCAGACAACCCCGTGAGGAAACGTCATCGCCAACAAGGGAAAAATGACGCCAACGAGAAGGATGACAAGATCCATGGCCGAAAACTTTGGAACCACTGAAAATGAGGTGAGCTTCCTCCCCTCTCCCTTGTTGCTAGATCTATAGTTATTCTAAGGCAAGACATCGAATCAAATGAGTCTTGATATGTGAGAAGAAGATTTCTAGGAGGGCCTTTCTAGAACTTGTGTTCTAATGTTTAGTCATCTTCAACCTCTCCTTCTTCAAAGTGATGATGGGGGTGGATTCGTGAATAGGAATAGCCTAAAGAGGGTGAATAAGGGTGTAGGAACTTCTGGTTGCGATTTGGAAAGACCGGCTTGAGGAGGAAGATGAACTGATGCCATTCATTCCGCTTCAAGATGCAAGCAAGAATATGTATTCTGCACGCAGCGACCTTCTTGGCTATTTTAAGGCAAGCAAAGATAAGACTTGGGCTTTCGACTAAACAAAAAAGTTGTAGCCCTTGAAATTACCTTTCCAACGTGTTATTACATGCCTTCAGGTGAAGTCTATAGCCACAGGAATGTCTGATCGAAGTAGAAGCTGTAGACTAAGCGCGCAGAAATTGTATTCTGTACGCAGCAGGCTTTGGAGCCGAATTCATGTGGGTTACATTCTGACCTGGGTTGGAGACTGAACATGAAAGTTGTAGCCTATGGAATGATCATTCCATCAAGGAGTTACACGTACTTACCAGATTCTTGTATCCACGGGAATATTTGATTGAAGTTGCTGTCCTGCAGGTGTTCTGCACCTAAAATTCCTGTATTAGTTTTATAATTGAATTTGATCTCGGAAGAGGCTTTGTAACAATCCGACGTTAAGTCATAGGTAAATCATAATATGTAGGGTTGTGAAAATTCAACGCATGATAAAACTATTGGATAGGCCCCACGTAAGCTAATGGTGAAATGACATGTGATTGAATGAAGTGACTTTGTGGGGGATAGTGAACAGATGATAATTAGTGCTCTAATCACGAGAATACTAGAACTTGTGTATTAGGTCGGTGTTGATTGATATGATCATGTGTTGTGATAATCGGATGAGTAACTCAAGTGGTCACGAGTGATTGGCTTGGTAAACGAAATGTTATTGGTGCTGTGAGAAGAGTCATGAATGGACGTTTGGGCTTGGTCCTCAGTGTTCTTGTCCCGAGGCGTCCTCCGTGCCTAAAGGTCAGTTGGGCTTGGTCCTCGTGCTCGTTTCTGAGGCTCCTTCCATACCACAGTGTCTTTGAGTTGCTCGGGGTGTAAGTCGACATGCGGTGGCGTAATCCCGGGTTAAGGATAGTGTGGCAGGTCTACGGGCTCGCCAATCGTCACCTCGATGGGAGTCGACAGTTATACCTTGGGCGGTTTGGATTGGTCCTCGGTGTTCACGTCCCGAGGCTCCTTCCGTGCCAAGTGAATGGTTGGGACTGGTCCTCGTGCTCTTTTCTGAGGCTCCTTCCATGTCACGCATAGGCCAGTTCGGGGCTAGGATCTCGGTGCACATCTACCCGAGACACTCGCTGAGCCGTAGTATGCATGTGAGCTCCGCTGTTGTGTTCTTAGAGTTGAGGCATACGAAGGACTGAGCTAGGTAGTGTGGAGACCAGCCAAGTAGTGGAGATGCCCGCTCAACTGTCACCGTCCGACCACGACGGTTGATGCCTGAGAGGTTAGCAACCGGCTCGAAAAGTGGGATATTCAAGTCTGTGTCGACATAGCGAGTGCATGTGCGTGTTCATGGGTGAGTCATTGCATTGCATACATGTCATTACACTTCATTGCATACACAAGATCCTCATCGTATAAGTTTGTATGGCCACACCTATAAGATGAGTTACTTACTGTTGAACGATCCTCAACTTATATGTTTGTATGGGCATTCATATAAGTTAAGTTACATTCTGTTATATTACTATACTCTCACACTGCTTTATTTACATAAAGATATACCACCTTCTTGTACCTAAGTTTAATTTATATTGTACCCTGTTCCTTTCTCCGCCCGATGCCGAGGAGTCACCGGGGGAGCGGATGTGAAGCCACTTAGTCTTTAGGACTAACGGTTGTAATGTCTTCCTTTTTAGGAGGAAAACCCACAGGTGGAGCAGCAGGGTATGAAGCAGACTGCCAGGCCAGGACGACAGGGCCTGAGGGGACGATATCGTCACTACTGTCAGTTACTGATGTGAGTGTGAGAGGCTTTTGTTGTACCCGTTTTGGGAAAACAATTTACGTACTCTTATGTTAGAAGCTTGTTGAAGCTTCTCTACTGTTGATTATATTATGGACTATCTGTTTGGTGTGGATTTGACTTTTATGTTATATTTGGTTGGGTTAGCAATGTATGATATTGATCATGGCCTGCAGGATAAGCGTCTTGTGGTACATGCTTGCCTGAGTGTTAGTGCTACTGCAAGGCGGCTATTCTGGGCATAAGACCCCTCTCGTGCAGTGTGTTATGTTCCGGGAGGGGGGTCTTACATTCCACCTCTTAAGGTTCTGGCTTATCCTCTTTAGAGAGAAGGATGGTCTCTGGTGTTGAAGTGTGTTCAGCTGGAGTTGAATCTTTCCTGTGAGAGGGAGAAGGAGTTGGAGCTGGAGTAGCTTGGGGTGAGGATGGTGGAGATGTTTCTTTTGATATTTCTACAGTGATTTCTTTGTTTAGGAGAGGAAGTGGTTCATGTGAAGTGAGTTCTTCAATCATACTGTCAATTGCTTCAGCTGTGTTCTTGAGGGTTTCCTGTACTTGAACATCTTAGAGGGTGGCATCTGGAAGATCTGCCACTAGGCTTTTAAGCGGAGATCTCATTGAGGGAGGAGAAGAAGGAATCCTGTCATCTCGAGCAGATAGTGCAGGCTCCCCCTCATTTACTGCACTAGAAGCTTTAGAAACATCATGTGAAGGAGGAAATGGGGTCCTGACCTCTGAGGCAGAAGCTGCAAGTTTTTTAGCTAACTGCTTGGGATTCTTCAGCTTTAATTCCCATCTTTGGATGGAGGCCAATGAAATCTTTTTCAGGTGATTTATCTGAGTACCTTTAGAGGTTTTGAAGGTGACAGGATCGATCTCACGCAGCAACAAAGAAATTATCCTTGCAAACTTGGGATCCTGGATACTGTCCCTGATCATATCAAATTACATCATTTCATATTGGAATTTCTTCCTGCAGATAACAGCTATCATAACATCAAATAGGTCATTGGTTATAAATCCAATGGACCATTTTTTGTACCACAAAATCTCTCCAATTATGTCTACCAGAAGCTTGCCTACATCATTCAAGGCATTCCTCCTTAATGAGGTGACATCTATAGAAACTCCACAAAAAGAGCAAGTTCTTTAAGAATCTTCAGTTATTAAGTAATCCTCTTAATCCACAACAGGCAGCTTTAGGAGCTTTGAAACTATGATTTTGTTCAACTTGATTTTGATCCCCCTGACTTTAGATTTAAAAACTGTACCATTTCTCCTAACCTTGGCATTCCTGAAGTATTCCTCTACAACTGGAAATAAAATCTTGTAGGGTTCTGAAAGAACGAACATCAGACCGGCCGTTTCCAAGCGAAGGAGGAAGTTCTTGAAGTCATCAGAAATGTCTGCAATCCCTGCGACGACGTGTTCACTGCCGACTCCTATTTTCGAACTTTTCACCATGGATGCTGACGGCGGCGATGACGGAGCATAAGACGACGGCTGCGATGAAGCTTTCTGTCGGCGGAAGACAAAGAGTTTTTAAGAAGAATGATGTCGAAATGGCAGTTTATTTAGGATTTATAAAATATTATATATATAACCCTAGTTAAGTCAACTAAGTGTCTAATTAATCTAGGATTAGGGCTGAAATCAAGCGGGTTTTTGAAATAGAGGAAATTAATCAGAAATCGAAAAAGGACGGGCATTTCTCGAGAGGTGGGGTTAGTTCTTGAGAACTGTTAGAGGAATTCTCGAGATATATGATATTAGTTCTAGAGAACTTAAGAAACTTCTTAAGAGACAGATCAAAGTACTCGAGAGGTAGTCTGAGTTTTCAAGAATTAGTACATAACTTTTCGAGAAGTAGACTGAGTTTTCGAGAACTACCTTCCTCTTGAGAAATTTCTGACCTTTTTAAGTATCCTCGATTCTTTAGCTTTGAACTAATTTTTTGTGACTTATCCTTCTTTGTTTAGCATCGCAAGTTCAGTTTTGAAGAAATTTAACTTGGTCTCATCCAGCGACTTCGTGAAAATATCTGCAACTTGCTGATATGTTGGCACGTACTGCAGATCTACATCGCTTTTCTCCACGTGCTCCCGGATGTAATGATATCTGAGCTCGATGTGCTTTGTCCGGCTGTGCGATACTGGGTTGTTTTCGATTGCGATTGCGCTGCAGCAGTCGTAGAACAATGTAAGGTCTTTGACCTTCATATTGTAATCTTCTAGCTGGTTCTTTAGCTAAAACAACTGTGCACAACATTTGCTGGGAGAAATGTATTCTGACTCGGCCGCTGAGATTGCGACACAATTTTGCTTTTTACTGCTCCATGGGATAAGCCTTCTTCCAAGGAACTGACATGTCCCGGAAGTGCTTTTCCTGTCATCTTTACTACCTACAAAGTCTGCATTTGAAAAGCCAATTAGTTCGCTGTCATTACTTCTTGGGTACCATAGGCCAAGATTCGGTGTACATTTAAGGTATCTCAAAATCTGTTTTACAGCACCATAGTGAGATTCCTTACAGTTCACTTGGAATCTAGCATAGACACATATAGAGAACATTATGTCTGGTCTACTGGCAGTAAGGTAGAGCAAGAATCCAACTATGCTTCTGTACTTGGTTTCATCAAAAGGTTTCCCTTTCTCATCCTTTTCCAGAGACATAGCTGAGGCCATTAGAGTTCTCTTAGAGGTTGCACTCTCCATTCCGAATTTCTTAATCAACTCCTTGGTGAACATCGTCTGTGAGATGAAAATTCCATTGTTTCACCTGAAGTCCTAAGAAATACTTCAGCTCTCTCATACTACTCATTTCAAACTTCCCTTGCATAAGTTTAGAAAACTTTTTGCAGAGGTTCTCGTCTGTAGAGAAAAAAATAATGTCGTCGACATAGATTTGCACTAGCAAAATCTTGCCTTTAATTTCCCTAAGAAATAATGTCTTGTCTATCTTTCCCCTTGTGAACTTGTTCTCGAGGAGAAAGCTAGACAGCATTTCGTGCCAAGTTCATTGAGCTTGTTTCAAATCGTATAGCACTTTCGATAATAAATAAACATGCTCAGGAAAGTTAGGATCAACAAAACTCGGGGGTTGTTCCACATACACCTCTTCCTTTATGTCATCATTCAGGAAGGCGGACTTCACGTCCATTTGGTAGAATATGAAGCCCTTCAGTGCAGCATAAGCTTGGAATTGTCTGATGGCCTCAAGCCTTGCCACTGGAGCGTATGTTTGGTCGAAGTCAATCCCTTCCTCTTGACGATATCCTTTGGCGACGAGTCTGGCCTTGTTCTTTATGATTGTTCCATCCTCGTCCAACTTGTTTCGGTAGACCCATTTCGTTCCGATGACATTCTTACCTTTAGGTCTAGGAACTAGTTTCCAAACTTTGCATCGCTTGAACTGGTTCAGTTCTTCTTCCATGGCCAAGATCCATGATGCGTCTGAGTTGGCTTCCTCAAACTTCTTTGGTTCAACCAGCTAGAGTAATCTTAAATATAAATTCTCGTTAGTTTTACCTCGACGAGTTCTGACACCATCTAGGGGATCTCCTATGATTTGGTCGATTGGGTGATCCTTCAGATGTCTGAGCTCTAGATTCTTTGCATCTGGGACTTCTTCAGCCACTAGAGTGACTTCATCAATTTGGATAATATTTTCATCTTGATCCTCTACCTCTACAATAGGGGTTGGAGAGGTGATATTGATGAACTTTTCATCTTTACCATCTGTCGGTTCATCCAAGCTGATCTCTTTAATCCTTGTACGTGCATCTTCAATAAGCACACTAGACGATTTGCTTTGCAGCAAGCTCGTCTCATCAAATAAAAAATGTATTGATTCCTTTACAACCAGAGTTTTTCTATTGAAAATCCTGTATGCCTTACTATGACTACTATATCCTAAAAAAATACCTTCAAAACTTTTCTCACTAAACTTAGTAGTATGATACTTACCATTGTTAAGTACGAAGCATTTACAACCAAAATTTCTAAAATATGATACAGTCGGTTTCCTACCTTTGAGAAGTTCATAAGGTGTCTTATCATGATTCTTGTTTATGAGGGCTTGATTTTGCACGTGACATTCAGTGTTGCGGCTTCAGTCCAGAAGTATTTTGGTAGTGAATCGTCACTCAATATAGTCCTGTAAGCCTCTATTAGTGTTTTATTCCTTCTCTCAGCTACTCCATTTTGCTGTGGAGTACGAGTAGAGGAAAATTCATGAAAGATACTTAGGCTTTCACAAAATTCTATCAAGGCCCCAGACTTGAACTCCGTTCAATTGTCAATTCTGATTTTGAGTACGAAACAGTTGTATTCATTCTAAACCTGTCTTACAAAATTTGTAAGGATATCGAAGGTATCTGAAGGATCAAGCACATACCCAACTGCACCAAAAGTCTAGACTGTTGGAGAGGGCGATACTTAATTTCTTAAATAAGTAGCAAAGCGCCACGGGTCAAGTGAAGGAACGCCGGACCCAACAATCCCCCTCGGCATCAAGCACAACCCGTCGGCTCAGAGGTGGAGTAACCACATGGCCAACACGGCTCAGAGGTGGGGTTACCACATGTCCACGGTTGCTTGACCCACCGGACCCACACAGGTAGAAGGGAAAAATCAGGATTTAAAATCGCCCCCCGGTCTTGAACCCGTGGCCTCCTCTGATACCAATTGAAGGATCAAGCGCATACCCAACTGCACCAAAAGTCCAGACTGTTGGCGAGGGCGCTACTTAATTTCTTAAATAAGTAGCAAAGCGCCACGGGTCAAGTGAAGGAACGCCGGACCCAACAGTATCTGACATGTGTTTCAGAAAGAACACCCACGCAAAGCGCGAGTAGTCATCAACAATTACCAACGTATAATCCTTACCTTCTTAGCTTCTAATTTGCAGTGGACCGAACAAGTCCATATGAAGTAGGTGTAAATACCTATTAGAGTTTTTGCGTATGATGCTTTTAAAGGTAGCCCTTGTTTGCTTGCCTTTTATGCATGCATGACAAGGTCTCTCTTTGAAGTGCTTGACATTTTTGGCTTCACGTACTAAGTTCTGGGATTATAATTTATTAATAGTTTTAAAATTAATATGTGCTAGCCTCTTGTGCCATTGGTAACCAAGAGACGCACTATCTTTTCCTAAAAGACACACTGGTGTAGAAGAGTCTATACAAATGAAATTTAAGCAAAATATGTTTCTGCTTCAAGTGCCTGATAGAATTGTTTCCATATTGTCAACAGACTTTATCAAGCACTTGTCAGCGTGGAATTAACCTATGTATCCCTTGTCGCATAGTTGACTTGTGCTTATGAGATTCTGTTCCAATCCCTCCACACAGGCTACATCCGAAAAGGATACACTATCGTTAGTGATCATACCGTAGCCTTTAGTTATCCCTCGGTCTGAACCTCCAAAGATGACCTTTGGTCCATTGAAGACTGAAGTGAAATTCTGGAGTAGGCTTCTTGTCCCGGTCATGTGCCGATAGCATCCACTGTCCAAGTACTAGATTGGCATTTTGGTGGCCTTTGGACATACCTGCATTCATATTCATTTTGCCTTAGGAACCCAAACATGTTTGGGTCCTTGGTCTCGTGTTAAAACACTACCCCTACGAGTATTAACATCATGAGTGGTCATTCTCATATTGCCAACTTGAGGAGTTAAAAAATTTCTAGGATTAAACCAATAATCTATGGCAAAATGACCAATTTTGCCACAACACCAGCAGTCGAACCTGTTGTATCTTTGCCTTAGGAACTCCTGCTTGAACTTCTGGGATTCTGGTCTAGCAGTGGTAGCATTCTTGGAGGAAGAAGCTTTATGATGATGGCAATCACATGATTTCTTCTCCATCACATGTTTTTCTACAATGGTTTTTACCTTTGGTGCTTTCTTGAAGTTATGACCATGATCATAAGGACCATAGCTCTGAAGAACGACTTCATCATAAGGTTCCTTAAAGAAACTCTCACAAAAGTTTCTGGGGCGAGTCCATCCTTGGTAGCGATACTTTGGCTCAACATAAGTAGGCCTAGTCAAGTGACCGTAGGACGAGTCAAGATAAAACTCATTGGTTTGGAATATGACTTTCTTAAAGGTTATTTGATCTTGAGGAGCTTTTCCCTTTGCTTTGGCCAAAGCCTTCTTGGCGTACTTTTTTTTTCCTTTGAGCCTTATTTCTCCTAGAAGATTTATTAGGAGCACCCTCATGGCCTAGTCCAGCACCCTTGGCCTTACTTGAGAATTCAGCAATGAGTGGAAGAACATTCTTGGGCTTGGAGAAACTTTCAACAAGTTTCTTTTCAACTTCGAGTTATTCTTCCAGCTCTTTGATGATTTTCTTTTTAAGGTTGAGGTGCTCCAGAGCTTGATTGTATTCTTCAATAGCAAGATTGAAGTTCTCTTAAAGAGAGTCAGTCTTAGCGTCTTCTTCACTCAAGCTGCACTCAATAGCCTTTAGAGACTTAATCTCTTTTACCTTAGTTTTCACGACTCAACGACATTTGTCATAAGTCATGATCAACTCCTTGTACTGGGCCTTAAGTTCTGACTCATTGTTAGAAGAGCTGTCCTCATGATCATGCTCAGAAATTTCAGATTCAGAGAGAGGAGTGTGAGATTTTACCTCCCCAGTGAACTGGGGCTCTTGTTCATCATCTGATTTAGCCATTAGTCCAAAGTAGGCTTCCTCTTTTTCACTTGACTCAGATGAGTCAGAGTTACTAAGATTCTTTCCCTTCTTGGCTATCAGGCTCTTCTCTGTTCTCTTCTTGCTGTACGAGGACTTCTTCTCTTCTCATCTGCCACCCTCCTTCTTCTTGTGGGGGCTGTCAGCTATGATGTGACCTGGTTTGTTACAGCAGTAGCAGACAATGTCAGTAGAAATCTATTTGTTCTGTTTAGAGGTATACCTGTCATGGCTACTTGAGCCTTTCTTTCGCTGATCACCGTAATGTCGTGATCTTCTATATGAGGCATCCTTGCCTCTCCACTGCTTCTTCTTGTTCAAGAATGTAACGACTCCACCCGTTAAATAACATATAATAGAAGGTCCGGCCGGGCCCCACATTATATGCCACAAACAGACGGTGATGTCACAGGATAATACCATCAACGCATCCTAACACAGAGCATGCTTTTGGAATAGTTACACAATTAGCTGAACTCATACAAGGAATATCCACTAGATATATATAAACAAAAGTTATATACAACCACTGAAACGAGGGGATAGCAAATACTATAGTTTGGCCTTAAGGTCTTACAGTCCCTCTTTAAACAGTATGGATTACAGACATCGGCGCGCAGGGCGGCCATACATGAATAAAAGAAAATACAATAGCTAGCCTTCAAGGGCTAGCAGCAACATCAAGAGCGGCAACAACAGCAGGGGCATCAACCCATAATTATCCGCTCGGCTCTCCAGCACCTGCACAGGGACAATCCACCCAAGAGGTGTCAAACAAGGCAGCGGTCAGCATTGAGCTGACCAATTTATAACAATCCTACCCCTTTCCCGGGGCAGAGGCATTCCTTCCGTGCAAAGCAATACAATAATTGTCAGATATGTATCATATTGTTCTCTCACGCACAAGCAATCCATCACAACCATCGGCCACCCGGCCCGACGATCTGTGCTCTCTGACACACTTTTGGGTACACCGGCGAACCGGGATAAACACCATTGAGCATATAGTCTTAATGGCGCGCAGGCCGAAGACTCTCATTATGTTGCTGACGAAAGCCCAATACCTTGGTACTTCCTTGTACAGCCAACATAACTCAGGTATAAATCCACAACCCCTCGTTGCTCAAATTGCCTTCCCATCACCAAGCACATCGTACTTGCGGCTATAATAAAATACGCGGGTCGACTTCACTTTTCCTGTTCGTCACGAGGCCTTTTAGAGCTTGCAGCTCCCAATCGCCATAATGTCTGCCAAGGACTGGCGTCACATTAGCCACACTATCCAAATAGGACCGGCTTCATTGTCCATCAAGGACTGGCTACATCGTAGCCATAACACAAACAACATAAGGGCATTTTCCTGTAGTTCCACATTCCAGTACTTCATTCTACTCCCCTTCACAGGCACAACCCAACGACCCCACTTACTGCACGAGTATACGTGGAGTCTTCTCCGGTGCGTAAATGCAACATCACCAATCCAGACCAACTTGTCTAGATGGGCTTCACACAGCATGCCTATCCCATACTACACACTTCTGGGTCTATATGCAGACTCAATAGGGGATAACAACTATCAACCCACCAAGATCACTCACTCATTCCAACTTTTGGTGGAGAGGATTCCTTACTCATGCACAAAGAAGGACTTCACATGTCCAATAAGGAAGATCGTTACCCTTGACGATCTCTTGGGAGCCATCAAAAATCTGGCTGGTAGGAAAGCACCACAGCAGCTTTGCCTCTACTAAACTAGCCTCGGATCTCGAATCGGACCGCGGGAGCACCACCAAATCCTTGCTCTTCTCCTCCTTCTCCTTCCTCCAAGCTCTCTCTTTTTCTCTCTTAATAAGAATGAGAGAAGAGGCCAACCCTCAGCCTTATAACTGCAGGAAAGCAAATGGGCATTGGATCCAAATAGAAATAATTGGATGGCCGAGATCTGCCAAAAAGTCCAAATTTGACTTGACACGGTCTGTGGCATGCCCGTATCCGAAGCCGTGTCCCCTAAGCGGTATACGAACTGACTCAAACTGAACAAGAACACGGGCTCCAACACGCTCGTGTCATAGGGCAGACACTCCCGTGTCAACTTTGACACGGTCGTGTGATTGGCTGTGTCACCCTTTCAACACAGGCCCAAATCACCCGAGAAGCACACAGCTAAGGCACACGCCCGTGTCCTTGGCCGTGTGCCCAACACGCCCCCATGACACGCCCATGTCACAGGTCATGTTCCACACTCAACGACACTATACGCAATTAGACTCAACGCCACTCAATGCTACTCAGTATTGACCCAAGCAGGACACGCCCTGGGATACGCCTGTGTCCCAGGTCGTGTTGCCTCTCGACGATCGTCGACCGTACTATATCGCGAACTATAGTATACGCTTACAGTAAAGTACACTCTCTAGGACACCCCCGTGTCCCAGGCCGTATGCACGGGACATGCCCTGGGACACGCCTGTGTCCCAGGCCGTGTCACCCAGCCTGACTCCATCTTAAGGTTTTTGGGGTGTTACAATCCTCCCCCCTTAAGATAAATTTCGTCCCGAAATTTGTACTCAGCAAATAAACAAGAATCACAAAGTTATAACTTTAAAAGATCTGTTATAAAAAAATGGACGCGGTCAACAGTTTATACAAAAAGTTCGGGAAACTCAGCTCGCATGGTCTGCTCTCGCTCCCAGGTTAGCTCCTCACGGCCACAATTGTCCCACCGGACTTTGTCAATCTCGATTATCTTATTCCAAAACTATTTCTCGCCTCGATCCTCAATCCAAATGGGTCTAACCTTCGTCGTTAGCCCATACTCGACCGATACACGATCATTCTCAACTATTTGAGCTTGATCCTTGATGGCTTTGCGAAGTACTGATATGTGGAATACATCATGCAATCCACTCAACTCTGTTAAAAGTGCTAGTCGATAAACAGCTTCCCCGACTCGCTCCACCACTTCAAATGGACCAAGGTATTTGGGACTTAGCTTTTTCAACCGCCGAATCCGTGATACGCCTTTGAAGGGTTTAATCTTCAAATAGACCCAATCGCCCACCGCAAACTCCACGTTCCGATGCTTGGCATTGTAGTACTTTGCTTGTCGATCTTGGGCTATCAATAGCCTCTCCCGAATAGTGCGTATTATCGAGGTAGCTTCTTCGAATTCCTTTCGCCCCTTCAGCTTGTATTCGCCTACCTCTGCCCAAGCTAATGGTGTACGACATTTACGACAATATAGAGCCTCAAACGGTGTCATACCGATGCTTGCATGGTAGATGTTATTATAGGCAAATTCTACCAAATAAATGTACTCTTCCCATTTCTTACAAAAATCTAGTGCGCACATACAAAGCATATCTTCCATCACCTTATTGGTTTGCTCAGTCTTGCCATCCATTTGGGGATGAAAGGACGTACAGAATGCTAATTTTGTGCCCAACATGTGATGAATTAACCTCCAATTTGTTGAGGTGAATCGCCCATCACGATCACTGACAATGCTCTTAGGAACACCGTGCAGTCGAACAATCTGTTCCATATAGAGCTTAGCCAAGGTGTCCACTGAATTATCTCTCTTGTTTGGAAGGAAGTGAGCCACTTTTGTCAACCCGTCTACAATCACCCAAATAGAGTCATGACCGCATTGAGATCTCGGCAACACATGCACGAAATCCATTGAAATATTATCAAACTTCAACACCGGAATCGGTAACGACTTTAGGAAACCACCAGGCTTCTGGTATTCTGCTTTCACCAAAGCACATGTGTGGCATTCCGCCACATAACGTGCTATGTCTTTCTTTAGTCCGGGCCACCAGAACAACTTTTCATGTCTCTGTACATTTTTGTGCTCCCAGGGTGAATTGAGTACTTGGCAAAGTGCACTTCGTACAACAACTCTTCTCTCAACTTCCTCGTACTTGGGACGCACAATCGACCATCTTTTCGCAACAATACATCTTCCCAGGAGAATTTGTCACCTGGACCATCCTTTGCATAGCGTTGGAGACTTTCATCAAGCTCCGTTGCTCGCCAAACTCTGTTCGCAAGGTCATATTGTACCTCTGTCCAGTTTAAGCATGCGTCAGCCGAAGCATCCTTATCAACACAAAATATCTCTAGCACTTTAATCTCCTGGATTAGCCTCACATCATGTCTCTGCAACCAGTTTTCCCGTACTGGCGTCCTACGACTCAAAGCATAAGCGACCACATTTCCCTTCCCGAGAGTATAGTGAATATCGAAAGTGTGGTCCCCAAGGAACTCCATCCACCTCCGTTGTCGCATATTCAGATCCTTCTGATCTAACAAATACTTTAGGCTCTTGTTATCTGTATAGATATCTACTTTAACGCCATAAAGATAGTGTCGCCACAACTTTAGCGCAAATAATAACGCCGCTATCTCCAAATTGTGGATGGGGTAGTTCCGTTCATGCACCTTTAGATGGTGTGATCCATAAACAATCACTTTACCAAATTGCAGAAGAACGCAGCCTAAGCCGCTCCCTGAAGCATCACTGTAGATCTCATAGCCGTCTGTACCACATGGTGATTTCAATACAGGCACCGTGTTCAAACGACTCTTCAGCACTTCAAAAGCTCGTGCGCACTCCAGCGTCCAAACAAACTTCTGATCTTTTCTCGTCAACGTGGTCAGAGGTAAAGCAATCTGTGAGAAGTTTTCCACAAACCGTCTATAGTAGCCTGCCAGGCTAAGAAAGCTCCTGACTTCGGCCACTTAAGACATCACTGGCAAATCCCGTATGGCACTTATCTTTGCTGAATCTACTGTTATGACCTCTCTACTTACCACATGGCCCAAAAAAGCCACTAACAATAGCCAGAACTCACACTTTGATAACTTGGCATACAGCTTATTCCTCCACAGGGTATGTAATACCAACCACAAATGGTTTGCATGATCATCGCCTGACTGAGAGTACACAAGAATATCATCAATAAACACAATTACGAATTAATCAATGTACTCTTGGAACATCCGGTGCAGTAGATCCATGAATACCGAAGGCACATTACATAAGCAAAACGGCATCACCGTGAAATCATAATGAACATAGTGTGTCCAAAACGTTGTCTTAGGAATGTCACATTCCCGAATCCGCAATTGATAATATCCTAATTTCAAATCCAACTTTGAATAGACGGTTGACCCCGCTAGCTTATCAAATAGGTCAGCGATCCGTGGAATCAGATATTTGTTCTTTTCCGTCAGCTTATTCAATTCGCGGTAGTCAATACATAATCGCAAACTACCGTCTTTCTTTTTCAAAAATAGGACAGGCGCGCTCCAAGGTGACATACTTGGGTGTATGTCTCCCTGCTCCAACAACTCTTGCAATTAGACTTTAAGTTCAGCCATTTCCTTTGGCGCAACGCGATATGGTGAGCTGTCCATAGGTTATGCACCTGGCACTAACTCAATCGCAAAGTCAATCTCCGGCTAGGGCGGTAACCCAGGAAGATCCGTAGGAAGTACATCTGCAAACTCAACCACAATCGGAACTTCACTTACACTGGCATTTGGCTGAACAGCCTTAATAAGCATGAAGAATAACTCCGCACATTTCCGAACAGCATTGACGACTTAGAGTGAAGACAACAAGGTCCCGCCTACTCCTCGCATATAAGCAAACTTTGTCTCAAGTTCGTTATTCTGGCCCAGTGTGATCTCATTTGAGTTGCAATCAATCAAGGCACGCTGCTCCGAGACCTAGTCCATGCAAAAGATCACATCAAACAATGATAGCGGCAGCACAGATGCTCTTAATTCGAAATCTCGATTTCCTATATGCACGTCCACATCGTAAGTCCTATCTGCAAGCATGATACAACCATTCGGTAGTAGCACCTTTACACCATCTGTCGTCACATGACTCGGTAATCCAACTCAAGTTACGAAGTCCTTAGACAGAAAAGAATGCGAAGCACCCGTATCAAACAGGGCTCTCGTCAGATTGTTCCAAATAAGGACAAAGCCTATGACAACGTCACTTTTCTTGATAGCCTCCGGTTGGCCAAGATTGTAGACTCTGGGCTGCGCCTTAGATGTAGAGGAATCAACCACTGCTTTGCCCTTCTCAGCATAAGACGCACCCGTCTTCTTTTCTCCTTTGGGTTGAGCAACCTGACAATCACGGGCTATATTCCCCACTTTTCCATAGGTAAAGCATGTACGAGACTCCGGCCTCAACGTTGCTCCCGATATAACCGTCACAGAAGTTTTCCCCGAAGGCTTGGACCTTTTACCCCACTTCTTCCTGTAATATGATTTGCTAGAGCGGGGTGCTTTGAACTCGGGCTTTGATACAGCCAAGTCCTTCCTGCCTGCACTTGCTTCATGTCCTTCTCCAGCGCACCCGCCGTATCAACCAATGCCTGAAATCCATGGTTCACTCAACTAGAAAGCAGGAAACTCAACTCGTTCTGCAATCCTTCATAGAACTGATTTGTTTTTCTTTGCTCATCGGTGAAGATTATTCCTTCATACCAACCCAATGTTGTAAATTCATGTAGGTACGCATCAATGCTATTTTCTCCTTGCATTAGCCGCTGGAACTCGTTCTCCATCACAATACGTTGTGTTGCTGGTAGATGTTTAGTCAAAAAACATGTGAGAGAACTCCTCAATCGATACTTGAGTCAATTGCCTGCCCGTAAAATGGTGTAACTCAACCTCGTCCCACCATAACCTCGCCTCTCCTTCTAACAAGAAGCTGGCCAAAGTGACCTTTTGAGTTTCCTCCATCCTGATCGCCGTCAAGATACATTTGACTCGCGATAACCAGTCCTCTGCCTGCATTGGGGATCCCAGTCTCGTGAATGTAGGGGGATTGAAGGTCATGAATTGCATCAATTGTCGTTCAGCTACTCGCGGATCCACAGCCTCAACCTGTTCGGGTGGACACCAACACGATCTAGCACCACTGCCGGCAGCGCTTGCCCGGTCGGTCGAATCATCTCAAATTTAGCCTCAGCAACTAAGCGAATAGTTTCCGCAGATGGAGGAGATGTTGGCACCTCAGTTGGTGCCGCACTCTCATCAGAGCGCTGCGGCTGAGATTGCCCAGCACCACTACGAGTCACCTATGGGTGGACAAGAAACACATTAGCGACAATACACAAGCAATAACAACAAAGTAGGAACACGCAGATTCCACAAAAGTGTATTTGTATTTCATAGTGGATATTCTAGAGTTCACTAGCGTTACAGCGGTTCACACAGACACGTGCTCGCCACCCCACAAAAAAATTCGACCACGAATTCGAAAGAGCAAGACTGAGAGAATCTGATACCAAAATGTAACGACTCCACCCGTTAAATAATATATAATAGAAGGTCTGGCTGGGGCCCAACACTATATGCCACAAACAGACGGTGAGGTCACAAGATAATACCATCAACGCATCCTAACACAGAGCATGCTAGTGGAATTGTTACATAATAAGCTAAACTCATACCATGAATATACATTAGATATATATAAACCAAAGTTATATACAACCACTCAAATGAGGGGATAACAAATACTACAGTTTGGCCTTAAGGCCTTACAGTTCCTCTTTAAATAGTAGGGATTACATACATCTGCACCCAGGCCGGCCATACAAGAATAAAAGAAAATACAATAGCTATCCTTCAAGGTCTAGCAGCAACAGCAAGAGCGGCAACAACAGCAGCAGGGGAATCAGCCGAAAGCTTATTCTTTGTAAAACAAGATATATCTCACAACTATAACTTTCTCTGTCTGAAGCAGAAATCTTCTGAGCATATCTTTTGTATTATGAGAAGAATTCATATATTTGAATCAATTAACCCTGAAACAAGTGGTGAATTCCCAAGAACGTAACTACTAGGAATTAATTAGCAATAAACTCTGTGATAAATCCATATTTAATGCTGCCTCTAAACGGCTATATTCGTTAGAATATTTAGCATTAAATATCAGAGTAAAGGCTATATATAATTAAGCCTTTGAATTTATTCTACCTTCAGAATATATAATAGCCTGAATTTAAGCCTGAAACTATTCTGCCATCTGTAAAGAAAACTGCCTAAAAAACTCTTTGAAATCGTCGAACTCAGCATACATTTCGTTGACCTGAGCCTATAGTTCGTCGAACTGATTCTTCATATTCGTCGACCTGAGCTATGAGTTTGTCGAGCAGAGCTTCACTTTCGTCGACCAGAGTTTCAGAGTTGATGTCACAGTTCGTCGATCAGAGCTCAGCTTTCGTAGTTCATCAATACGAGATTGGCGTTCGCCGAACTGTGCTCAACTTTCATCGAACTACTTTTCTGAACTCTGGAATTCTTTTAAGGCAAATGACCCATGAAAAACCTATGACCCTAGACTATACATGTTGGGTCAATCTAAACATCCTAATAGTAATCATAGCCTAAATCAAAACTGGGGTTCAAACATTTCTATTTTTCCTTTGCATAGATTACCAGGTGTTTGCGAGTTCACTTCAGGTACCCATGGAATTTTTAAATTTAAATACATTTGATTTCTCCTTTGTAATTATTACTAGATGTTTGCGAGTTCACTTCAGGTACTCACATTATATTTTAAATTTACCTGGTTTTGACTTTTCCTTTGCAGAGATTTGTAGGCATTCACAAGTTCACTTTAAGTACTATCGTTATAATTTAAATTTACCTGCTTTTGACTTCTTCTTTATAGAGATTAGCAAGTATTCTCAAGTTCATATCATGTACTCATTTTATATTTTAAATTTACCTATTTTGACATCTCTTTTGAAGAGATTAGTACGTGTTCATGAGTTCACAACAGGTACTCGGGTTATATTTTAAAGTAACCTGCTTTTGATTTCTCTTTCCTAGAGATTAATACGTATTCACGAGTTCACTTCTGGTACTCACATTATATTATAAATTTTCCTGCTTTTGACTATTCTTTTGAAGAGATTAGCAGGTGTTCGTAAGTTCCCTTCACGTACTCATGTTATATTATAAAGTTAGCTATTATTGACTTCATTTTTTCAGAGATTATAAGGTGTTTGTGAATGAGCTTCAGGTACTCACATTATATTTTAAATTTACCTTCTTTTGATTTCTCTTTTGCAGAGATTAGTAGGTGTTTGCGAGATCTCTTCAAGTACTTACACTATATTTTAAATTTACCGACTTTTGAGTTCTCTTTTGAAGTTATTAGCAGGTTTTCGCGAGTTTAATTCAGGTACTCACGTTATATTTTAAAGTAACTTGTTTTGACTTCGCTTTTGTAGAGATTAGAAAGTGTTTTTGAATTAACTTCGGATATTTGCATTATATTTTATATTTACCTACTTTTGACTTTCGTTTTGAAGAGATTAGTTGGTGTTCGTGAGTTCACTTTAGGTGTTCGCGAGTTTATTTCATGTAACTTCTCTTCAGGCACTCGAATTATATTTTAAATTTACCTACTTTTGACTTTTCTTTTGTAAAAAATAGTAGGTGTTCGTGAGTTCAGTTTAAGTAATCGTGTTATATTTTTACTTTAACTGCTATTGACTTCCATTTTAAAGAGATTAGCTCGTGTTCGCGAGTTAACATCAGATACTGGTATTATATTTCAAAATTACCTGCTTTTGATTTCTAATTTGAAGATATTAGGGTGTGTTCGTTATTTCAATTCAAGTATTCGTGTTATATTTTAAATTTACCTTCTTTTGAGTTCTCTTTGGCACAGATTAGCAGGCGTTCACTAGCTCACTTCATGTACTCACGATATATTTTAAATTTACCTAATTTAGACTTCTCCTTTGTAGAGATTAGCAAGTGTTCGCGAGTTCACTTCATGTACTCACGTTATATTTTGAATTTTCAAATTTTTTCTTCTCCTCTACAAAGATTAGGAGGTGTTCATGAGTTCACATCAGGTACTCGCATTATACTTTATATTTACCTTCTTTTGACTACTCTTTTATAGAGATCAGTAGGTGTTCATGTGTTCACATCAAGTACTCGCGTTATAATTTAAATTTACCTACTTTTGATATCTCATTTGTAGAAGATTGGCAGGTGTTCACGAGTTCACTTCTGGTTCTCGGGTTGTATTTTAATTATAACTGCTTTTAAAAGGTCTTTTGAAGAAATTAGCAGGTGTTCACAAGTTCACATAAGGTACTCACATTATATTTTAAAGTTACCTATTTTGACTTCTCTTTTGTAGAGTTTAGCTGGAGTTTGTGAATTAACTTTTGGTACACGCGTTATATTTTATTATTTCCTGCTTTTGATTTCTCTTTTGCAGTGATTAGCCGGTGTTCGAGAGTTCTCTTTAGGTACTCGTATAATATTTTAAATTTATCTTCTTTTGACATCTATTTTACAGAGAATAGCAGGTGGTCGCAAGTTCACTTTAGTTACTTGCAATATATTTTAAAGTTACCTGCTTTTGACTTCTCTTTTGTAGAGATTATTAAGTGTTCATGAATTAACTTCAGGTACTGGCGTTATATTTTATATTTACCAACTATTGACTACTCCTTTGTAGATATTTGCAAGTATTTGTGAGTTCACTTCAGGTACTCGCGTTATATTTTAAACTTACCTGCTTTTAACTTCTCCTCTACAGAAATTAGACGTTATTCACAAGTTTACTTTAGGTACTCGCTTTATATTTTAAATATACATGCATCTGACATCTCTTTTGTAGAGATTAGCAGGTGTTCGCGAGTTCACTTCTAGTGCTCACATTAAATTTTAAATTTACCTGCTTTAAACTCCTCCTTTGCATATATTAGTAGGTGTTCGTTAGTTCACTTCCGGTACTCGTATTTTATTTTAAATTTACCTTCTTTTGAATACTCTTTGGCAGAGAATAGCATGTGTTTATGAGGTCGTTTCAAGTACTCGCGTTATATTTTAAATTTACCTGCTTTTTACTTCTGCTTTGCAGAGATTAGTAATGTTAGCGTGTTCAATTCAAGTACTCGCATTATATTTTAAATTTATCTACACTTTAATTCTACTTTATAGATATTAGCAGGTATTTATGAGTTCACTTCAAGTACTCATGTTATTATTTAAACTTACTTTCTTTTGACTTCTCCATTATACAAATTAGCAAGTGTTCGCGAGTTGACTTCAAGTACTCACGTTATATTTTATGTTATCTATTTTTGACTTCTCTTTTGCATAGATTAGTCGATATTTGTTAATTAACTTCTGATACTCGAGCTATATTTTAAATTTACCTGCATTTGATTTAACTTTTATAGAGATTAGCAGGTATTCGTGAGTTATCTTCAGGTTCTCGGGTAATATTTTAAATTTACCTACTTTTGACTTTTTTTAAGAGTTTAATAGTGTTCTTGAGTTCACTTCAGGTACTCACGTTATATTTTAAAGTAACCTGCTTTTGACTTTTCTTATGTAGAGATTAGAAGGTGTTCGTGAATTAACTTTAGGTACTTGCATTATATTTTAAATTTACCTATGTTTGACCTCTCTTTTGAAGAGATTAGCAGTTATTAGTGAATTCATTTAAGGTACTTGCATTATATTTTAAATTTATCTGATTTTTACTTTTCCTTTGTAGAGATTAGTTGGTGTTCGCGAGTTCACATTAGGTACTCGCGTTATATTTTAAATTTACCTGCTTTTGACTTCTGTTTTGCAGAGATTAGTTGGTGTTCACGAGTTAACATCAGGTACACATATTATATTTTAAATTTACATGCTTTTGACTTCTCCTTTTTAGATATTTGTAAGTGTTCGTGAGTTTACTTCTGGTACTCACATTATACTTTAAATTTACCTTCTTTTGACTTCTCTTTTGCAGAGATTTGCAGGTGTTCGCGAGTTCACATTAGGTACTCACATTATATTTTAAATTTACCTAATTTTGATTTATCTTTTGTAGAGATTGGAAGGTGTTCACGAGTTCACTTCAGGTACTCCGGTTATATTTTAAATTCACCTGCTTTTACTACTCTTTTGAAGAGGTTAGCAGGTGTTTGTGAGTTCACATCAGGTACTCATATTATAGTTTAAAGTAAACTATTTTGACTTATCTTTTATAGAGATTAGTAGGTGTTTGTGAATTAACTTTAGGTACTCGTGTTATATTATAAATTTAGCTATTTTTTATTTGTCTTTTGCCTAGATTAGCAGGTGTTCGTGAGTTCCCTTCAGGTACTCGTATGATATTTTAAATTTTCCTACTTTTGACATCTCTTTTTAAGATATTAACAAATGTTTGCTAGTTCATTTCCGGTATTCATGTTATATTTTAAAGTTACCTACATTTGACTTCTCATTTATAGAGATTAGCATGTGTTCTTGAATTAACTTTATATACTCGCATTATATTTTAAATTATACTACTTTTATTTCTCTTTTGCAGAGATTAACAGGTGCTCGCCAGTTATCTTTATATACTGATGTTATATTTTAAATTTACCTACTTTCGACTTTTACTTTGAAGAGATTATTAGTTGTTCGCGAGTTTACTTTAGTTACTCGCATTATATTTTAAATTAATCTGCTTTTGACTTCTGTTTCATAGAGATTAGAATGTATTCTTGAATTAAGTTCAGGAACTCGCATTATATTTAAAATTTACCTGCTTTTGACTTCTCTTTTGAACAGATTAGCTGGTGTTCGTGAGTTCTCTTCAAGTACTCGCATTATTTATTAAATTTACTTGTATTTTAATTGACTTTTATAGAGATTAGCATGTATTTGCGAGTTCACTTATGCTACTCACTTAATATTTTAAATTTACCTGCTTTTGACTTTCCTTTGTTGAGATTAATAGGTGTTCACGAGTTCTCTTTAGGTACTCACGTTATTTTTTAAAGTTACCTATTTTTTACTTCATTTTTGTAAATATTTGCAGGTGTTTTTGAATTAACTTCAGGTATTCGCGTTATATTTTAAATTTACATACTTTTGACTTCTCTTTTGCAGAGATTAGCAGGTGTTTGCGAGTTCTCTTCAGGTACTCGTATAATATTTTAAATTTAAATGCTTTTGACTTCTCTTTTGAAGAGATTAGCTGGTGTTCGTGAGTTGACTTCTTGTACTCGCGTTATATTTTAAAGTTACCTACATTTGACTTCTCTTTTATAGAGATTAGTAGGTGTTCTTGATTTAGGTTTAGGTACTCATATTATATTTTAAATTTACATGCTTTTGACTTCTCCTTTGCAGAGATAAGCATGTGTTCGCGAGTTCGCTTCTGGTACTCATGTAGTATTTTAAATTTACTCCTTCTGACTTCTCTTTTCTAGAGATTAGAAGTTGTTCACAAGTTCACTTCAATTACTCGCATTATATTTTAAATTTACCTTCATTTGACTTCCCGTTTGCATAGATTAGCAGTTGTTCGCGAGTTCACTTCATGTACTCACGTAATATTTTCAATTTTCCAACTTTTGACTACTCCTTTGTAGAGATTAGTAGGTGTACGCGAGTTAAATTAAGGTACTCATGTTTTGTTTTAAATTTACCATTTTTGAGTTCTCTTTGGCAGAGAATAACAGGTGTTTGCGAGTTCAATTTAGGTCTTGTTATATTATAAAATTTACCTTCTTTTGACTTCTCTTTCGCGATTTTAGAAGGTGTTTGCGAGTTTGCTTTAGGTGCTCGTGTTATTTTTGAAAATCTACCTGCTTTTCACTTCTACTTTGCTAACATTAGTAGTGTTCGCAAGTTCAATTTAGGTACTCGTATTATATTATAAATTTACCTACTTTTTATTTCTCCTTTGTAGAGATTAGCAGGTGTTTGTGAGTTCACTTCAAGTACTTTTGTTATTTTTTAAATTAACCTACTCTTGACCTCCCCTTTGTAGAGATTAGTGGGTGTTCGCTAGTTCACTTCAGGTACTAATGTTTAATTTTAAGGTTACCTATTTTTTACTTCTCTTTTGTAGAGATTAGAAGGTGTTTATGAATTAACTTTGGGTGCTCACGTTATATTTTAAATTTACCTACTTTTGATTTCTCTTTTACAAAGATTAGCAGCTATTGGCAAGTTCTCTTAAGGTACACGCGTTATATTTTAAATTTATTTCCTTTTGACTTCTCATTTGAAGATATTAGCAGGTATTTGCAAGTTTATTTCAGGTATGCACATTATATTTTAAAGTAACCTCCTTTTGACTTCTCTATTGTAAAGATTACAAGGTATTATTGAATTAACTTCAGGTATTTGCATTATATTTTAAATTTACCTACTTTTGACTTCTCTTTTGAAGAGATTAGTAGGTGTTCATGAATTTACTACAGGTACTCGCATTATATTAAAAATTTACATGCTTTTGAATTATCTTTTGGAGAGATTAGCAACTATTCTTGAGTTCACTTCAGGTACACATAATATATTTTAAATTTACCTGCTTTTGACATTTCCTTTATAAAGATTAGTAAGTGTTCACATGTTCACTTCAGGTACTAGCATTTTATTTAAAATTTACCTTATTTTGACTTCAATTTTGCAGAGATTAGCTTGTCTTCACAAGTTCACATAAGGTACTCGCATTATATTTTAAATTAACCTGCTATTGACTTCTCCTTTACAAAGATTAGTAGTTATTCGTGAGTTCAATTCAGGTACTCGGGTTATATTTTAAATATACCTTCTTTTGACTTATCTTTGGCAGTGATTAGACGGTATTTTCGAGTTCACTTTTGGTACTCGTGTTATGTTTTAAATTGACCTGCTTTTGACTTCTCCTTTGTAGAGATTACAAGGTATTCGTGAGTTCACTTTAGGTACTCGTGTTACATTTTAAAGTAACCAGTTTTTTATTTCTCTTTTGTAGAGATTAGTAGGTGTTCATGAGTTCACTTCAGGTACTCGTGTTATATATTAAAAATTTCTACTTTTGACTATTCTTTTGCCGAGATTAGCAGGTTTTCGCGAGTTCACTTCAGGTACTCAAATTATATTTTAAATTTACCTGCTTTTGATTTCTCCTTTGCGAATATTGCATGGTGTTTGCTAGTTCAATTAAGGTACTCAGGTTATTTTAAATTCACCTGCTTTTGTCTACTATTTTGAAGAGATTAGCACGTGTTTGCGAGTTCACTTCAGGTACTCTCGTTGTATTATAAAGTTACGTATTTTGGACTTCTCTTTTATAGATATTAGTAGATGTTTGTCAATTAACTTTAGGTACTCGCTTTATATTTGAAATTTACATACATTTGATTTCAATTGTGAAGAGATTAGCAGGTGTTCGCGAGTTCTCTTCCAGTACTCGTGTTATATTTTAAATTTACTTGCTTTTGATATATCTTTTAAAGATTTTAGCAGGTGTTCGCTAGATAAGTTTAGGTACTCATATTATATTTTAAAGTTACCTGCTCTTGACTTCTCATTTATTAAGATTACCCGGTGTTCTTGAATTAACTTCTGATACTCGCATTATGTTTTAAATTTAACTACTTTTGACCTCTACTTTACATAGATTAGTAGGTAATCACGATTTCACTTTAGGTACTCGCATTATATTTTAAATTTATCTACTTTTGACTTCTCCATTACAGAAATTAGTAGTTGTTCGTAATTTCACTTCAGTTACTCGTGTTATATTGTAAATTTACCTGTATTTGACTTCTCTTTTGTAGAAATTAGCAAGTGTTCAAGAGTTCGCTTCGGGTACTCGTGTTATATATTAAATTTACCTGCTTTTGACTCCTCCATTATATAGATTAGTAGGTTTTCACGACTTCAATTTTGGTAATTTCATTATATTTTAATTTTACCATTTTTTACTTCTCTTTAGCATAAATTATAAGGTGTTTGTGAGTTCACATTATGTACTCGCATTACATTTGAATTTTACCTGCTTTTGACTTCTCTTTTGTAGAGTTTAGCAGGTACTCGCGATTTCTCTTAAGTTACTCGTATTATATTTTAAATTTACCTGCTTTTCACTTCTAATTTGTAAAGATTATTAGTGTTCGTGTGTTCAATTCAGGTACTCGCATTATATTTTAAATTTACCTTCTTTTGATTTCTCCTTTGCTTAGATTAGCAGGTATTTATGAGTTGACTTCAAGTACACGTGGTATTTTTTAAATTTAAATTCTTTTGACTTTTCCATTTGAATGATTAATAGGTGTTCGCGAGTTCACTTCAGGTACTCGCATTATATTTTAAATTTTCTTGCTTTTGACTTTTCCTTTACAGAGAATAACAGGCTTTCATGAGTTAACTTTAGGTACTCGCGTTATAATTTAAATTTACCTGCTTTTGACTTCTCATTTGCAAAGATTAGCAGGTGTTCGCGAGTTCACAATAGGTACTCGTGTTATATTTTAAATTTGCCTACTTTTGATATCTCTTTTGAAGAGATTAGTAGGTGTTCACGAGTTCACTTCAGGTACTCACATTATATTTTAAAGTAACCTACTTTAGATTTTTCTTTTGTAGAGATTAGAAGGTGTGTATGAATTAACTTCAGGTACTCACATTATATTTTAAATTTACCTGCTTTTGACTTCTCTTTTGAAGAGATTAATAGGTCTTCGACATTTCTCTTATGGTACTCGCATTTTTTTTTAAAATTTATCTACTTTTGAATTATCTTTTGTAGATATTAGCAGGTGCTTGTGAGTTCACTTCAGGTCCTCACTTTATATTTTAACTTTACCTACTTTTGTCTTTTCCTTTGTAGAGAGTAGTATGTGTTCGTGAGTTCACTTCTTGTACTCGCATTATATTTTAAATTTTCCTGTTTTTGACTACTCTTTTGAAGAGATTAGTAGGTGTTTGCGAGTTCACTTCTGGTACTGACATTATATTTTGAAGTTACCTATTTTGGACTTCTCTTTTTCAGAGATTATCTGGTGTTTGTGAATTAACTTCATGTACTCGTGTTATAATTTAAATTTACTTGCTTTTAATTTTTCTTTTGTAGAGATTAGAAGTTTTTAACGATTTTTATTCAGGTACTCGCGTTATATTTTAAATTTACCTATTTTTCACTTCTTCTTTAAAGAGATAAGTAGTGTTCACGAGTTCAATTCAGGTACTCATGTTATATTTTAAATTTACCTGCTTTTGATATCTCCTTTGCAGAAATTAGCAGGTGTTTGTGAGAACACTTCAAGTACTCGTGTTATTTTTTAAATTTACCTGCTCTTGACTTCTCCTTTGTAGATATTAGCAGGTGTTCGCGAGTTCACTTTAGTTACTCACGTTTTTTTTAAAGTTTCATGTTTTTGACTTCTATTTTGCAGAGATTAACAGGTATTTGTGAATTAACATCTGTTACTCGTGTTATAATTTATATTTACCTGCTTTTGATTTCTCTTTTGCAGAGATTAGCAGGTGTTCGTGTGTTTATTTCAGGTACTTGCGTTATATTTTAAATTTACCTATTTTTAACTTCCCTTTTAAAGAGATTATAAGGTGTTTGCGAGTTTACTTCAGATATTCATATTATATTTTAAAGTAACCTTCTTTTGAATTCTCTTTTGTAGAGATTAGAAGGTGTTCTTGAATTAACTTTAAGTACTTGCGACATATTTTAAATTTACCTTCTTTTGACTTCACTTTTAAATAGATTAGGAGGTGTTCGCGAATTCAATTCAGGTACTGGCATTATATTTTTAATTTACCTGCTTTTGAATTATCTTTTTGAAGAGATTAGCCGGTGTTTGCAAGTTCACTTCAGGAACTCGCGTTATATTTTAAATTTACTAACTTTTGACATCTCCTTTGTAGAGATTAGTAGGTGTTTGCGAGTTCACATTAGGTACTCATGTTATATTTTATATTTACCTGCGTGTGACTTCTCTTTTGTAGATATTAACTGGTGTTCACGAGTTCACTTCAGGAACTCGAGTTATATTTTAAATTTACCTGTTTTGACTTCTCTTTTGTAGAGATTACAAGGTTTTCCCAAGTTTGCTTTTGGTACTCATGTTATATTTTAAATTTACCTGTCTTTTGCTTCTCCTTTCCATAAATTAGAAGTTGTTCACAAGTTCACTTCAGGTACTCACATTATATTTTAAATTTACCTACATTTGATTTCTCTTTTGCAGAGATAGAAGGTGTTGGAGAGTTCAGTTCAGGTATTAGCGTTATATTTTAAATTTATCTGCTTTTGACCTTTCATTTGCATAGATTAGTAGGTGTTCACGATTTCAATTCAGGTACTCATGTTATAACCTTCTTTTGACTTCTCTTTGGTAGATTAATAAGTGTTTGCGAGTTCACTTATGGTACTCGTGTTATATTTAAAATTGTCCTGCTTTTTTACTTCTCATCTGCAGAGTTTAGTAGTTACTCGTGAGTACAATTTAGGTACTCGTATTATATTTTCAATTTACCTACTTTCACTTCTACTTTGCAAAGATTAGTATTGTTCACGAGTTAAATTCAAGTACTCGCATTTTAGTTTTAATTTTCCTACTATTGATTTCTCTTTTTTGTGATTAGTAGGTGTTTACGAGTCCATTTAAATACTTACGTTATTTTCGAAATTAACCGGCTTTTGAATTCTCCTTTGGATAAATTAATAGGTGTTTGCGAGTTCAATTTAGGTACTTTCATCATATTTTAAAATTACATACTTTTTATTTCTCCTTTCCATAGATTAACAGGTGGGAGTTCACTTCATGTAGTCTTGGTATTTTATAAATTTAAATACTTTTAACTTCTCCTTCTAATGATTTGTAGGTTTTTACAAGTTCACTTCAGGTACTAATATTATATTTTAAATTCACCTGCTTTTGACTTTCCTTCGTAGAGATTTGTTGGCATTCACAAGTTCACTTCAAGTACACTCGTTATAATTTAAATTTACTTGCTTTTGACATCTCTTTTGCAGAGATTAGCAGGTATTCGCGAGTTCACATCATGTACTCACGTTATATTTTAAATTTACCTGCTTTTAAAATCTCTTTTGAAGAGATTAGTAGGTGTTCACGGGTTCACAACAGGTACCCGCGTTATATTTTAAAGTAACCTGCTTTTGATTTCTCTTTTGTAGAGATTAGTAGGTGTTCATGAGTTCACTTTAGGTACTCGTGTTATATTTTAAATTTTCCTACTTTTGACTATTCTTTTGAGAAGATTAGCAGGTGTTCGTGAGTCCACTTCTAGTACTCACGTTACATTTTAAAGTTACTTATTATCGACTTCTCTTTTTCTGAGATTATCAGTTGTTTATGAATTAAATTCAGGTACTCGCGATATATTTTAAATTTGCCTTCTTTTGTTTTTCTCTTTTACAGAGATTAGTAGGTGTTCACGAGATCTCTTCAAGTACTCACACTATATTTTAAATTTACCTACTTTTGACTTCTCTTTTGAAGTGATTAGCAGGTTTTCGCGAGTTTACTTCAGGTTCTCGGGTTATATTTTATAGTAACTTGTTTTGACTTCTCTTTTGTTCAGACTATAATGTGTTATTGAATTAACTTCTTGTATTTGCATTATATTTTAAATTTACCTGTTTTTTACTTTTGTTTTGAACAGATTATTAGGTGTCTCTGAGTTTACTTCATGTGTTCGCGAGTTCATTTCATGTAACTTCTCCTCAGGTACTCAAATTATATTTTAAATTTACGTACTTTTGACTTTTCCTTTGCAAAGATTAGTAAGTGTTCGTTAGTTCACATCAAGTACTCATATTATATTTTTAATTTACCTGCTCTTGACTTCCATTTTGCAGAGATTAGATGGTGTTCGGGAGTTCACATTAGGTATTTGTATTATATTTCAATTTAACCTGCTTTTGACTTCTCCTTTGCAGAGATTAGTTGGTGTTCATTATTTCAATTCAAGTACTCGCATTATATTTTAAATTTACCTTCTTTTGACTTCTCTTTTGCTAGATAAACAGGTGTTCATGAGTTCACTTATTGTACTCACATTATATTTTAAATTGACCTGCTTTAGACTTATCCTTTACAGAGATAAGCAGGTATTCGCGAGTTCACTTCATGTTATCACATTATCTTTTAAATTCACCTACTTTTGTCTTCTCTTTTCTAGAGATTAGCAGTTATTCACGAGTTCACTTCAGGTACTCGCGTTATACTTTATATTCACCTGCTTTTGACTTCTGTTTTGTAGAGATTAGCTGGTCTTCACGAGTTCACATCAGGTACTAGAATTATATTTTAAATTGACCTACTTTTTACTTCTCTTTTGTAGAGATTAGTAGTGTTCACGAGTTCAATTTAGGTACCCCTGTTATATTTTAAATTTACCTTCTTTTGATTTCTCTTGCCAGAGATTAGCCAGTGTTTGTGAATTCACCTGAGGTACTCACGTTATATTTTAAATTTACCTTCTTTTAACATGTCCTTTACAGAGATTAGCAGGTGTTCACGAGTTCACTTCAGGTACTCGCATTATACTTTAAATTTACCTGCATTTAACTTCACTTTTGTAGAGATTAGTTGGTGTTCGGGAGTTCACTTCCGGTACTCTCATTACATTTTAAATTTACCTACTTTTTATTTCTCTTTTGCTAGCTGCTTCCAAGGAGGTTGAGACAGTAATCTTGCTGGATCAGAAGGATAGGGAAGTCAGCCAACTCAGTTACATTACTCTCATCCAGATTATCACCATTAAGTATAAGGATAGTCTCATTATAGTTCTTGAAGATATGCTCTAAAGGGATACGAGAATTGTGACCAGTTACTCTAAGCCTAATACTGTGTTTCCCTTGATAGACTCCTCCTCTCAAAAGGGTAAGAAGGGTTTGGGGTTTAAGGGAAACACTAGTGTTTCCCCTTCCAAAGGGAATGAAAAAGCTCTAGTACAACCTCTAGCTTCTATGCCTCCCATCCATTTTAAGAAGGTGATGTTGCCGTCAAACAGGTATGACCAAGAAAGCAACTGTGGATTCCCTAGTTGGATTTGGGATAGGTTTACTAAATTTGGTTGAATCTGACACACATTGTATAGCCCGGGTCAAGTCTAGTAGTCCTAGAGTTTAGGCTAGTATTTGCGTTCAACCTTCATGGACCACCAACAGAGGACCTCAGAACATTCAAGACTTAAAAGAATAAAGAGATCAAAAATATATGTTCGAAGTTCTTTGAACTCAGCTCGTCGATCGTCGATCTCAGATCGACGAACTCTTAATTATTTCTCTAAGTTGAGCTCGGCGATATTTGAGCTCAGGTCCACTATCGATTCTTTCAGATGGTTTCTTAGCAAGACAAACTCATAGCACAGAATTAGCTAGTTATTCTCTGAATACAATTCGCAGAGCTCAGGTCGACGAATATGAATTCTCAGGTCGACGAACTTGGAACTCTGGTTGACGAATTCCATTCAGAGGTCGACGATTTCTGTCCCGAGCTAGAATGAGAAGTTTTCCTTACTTTTGTCCCTTACATTCTATACTATTTAGCAATAATATTCCTGAGAAATTAATGCTCATATTCCCCTGAAAATAGCCGTTATTGGAAAAAATAATTATGGTCTTAATTAGGTTAATTACTAGCTTATTTTATTAGGGACAGTTGGGGAAACTCATTTAAGTCAATATTCCAGCCGTTTTTTCTCAAAGGAAATAAACAATTAATGCCATAAATTCAAATTTCAAAGGGGAAAATTATTGACTGCAGAATATAAAAGAGATTTTTCTCTTTTTAAGCATATACACACTAAGCCAGACATCAGAAGAGAATTTACAACACATAAAGAATACAGAGAGACAGATACTGAACATTCAGAACTTCTCCCAGTACAGAAAACATTTTGTTTTCATCCTTGTCCATTCTGAAGACTGAAGAAGAACATCCATCACTATCAAGAGTCTTCTTAAATCTTCTCCTCCAGGAACATTCAAGGACAACATCTTGAATCAGTTAGAAAGTTCCAGGATTAATTCAGACAAGGCTGAAAACCTACACCCAGAGAAAGGCTACAACTTTTTGAACCATCTCAACATCTCAGAAGGAGTCTTGAAAATAGAAAATCCATTTGTCTTCTCTGTTGTTTAGAGAAAATAGAAGACATCTTCACCCCTCTCTCACCTCCTTTATAAAGGGTTTCTTAACACCCTTCAAAAGTTTATT
The DNA here is from genome assembly GCA_039513925.1 of Platanthera zijinensis. NCBI lineage: Eukaryota > Viridiplantae > Streptophyta > Magnoliopsida > Asparagales > Orchidaceae > Platanthera > Platanthera zijinensis. Next base: position 128,986,568 of record CM077087.1, read on the forward strand.
CTTGGATCTTGGGTACCTGATCAAAAGCCTAAAGGGTGATGAGATCTCCCTAAAAAAAAATCTTGTGGTGGCAGTCTCCTGATCAAAAACCTTATAGTGCGTTCCTACTAGGGTGGTAGAAGAGTGGATGTACCCAGGTTTGGGGACCACTACAAAATTCTTGTGTTGTCTGTGTGTGCTTGTTTTCTTTTTGTTCTTGCTGTTCTGTGATAGATAGATTAGTTTAACATGTTTTTTATTTCCTTTTATATTATTTTTAGTATCATCTATTTTTACTCTGATATAAATCTTAAAAACCGCCAAAGTTTTAATTACTCTATTCACCCTCCCCCTCTCGAGTAAATATGGTATAATCCCCATCTCTCAATTTCAATTAGAGGTGTGTTCCTTTGGTTGTACAAGCAAACACTTGAACCAAAAGATCCTTTCTAGATCTGATTTTCTTTTCCTAGTTTTTTTATTATCACATAATGGCACGGGACAAAGATTATTCAAGCACCAGACCTCCAGTTTACAACTTAAATAAATTTTCCATTTGGAAGGCAAGAATCAATCTATATATGAACTCTATTGATGAGGATATCTTTAACTCAATTTTGACAAGACCACTAGTTCTAATGCCAACAACTACTGATAGTTCTAGCACACATGCTGTTCCACCACCTGAGTGGACAGATGCTCAAAAAAAGGCCAAAATAGCAGATGCAATGGCCATGAATATTCATGCTTAGACAATGTATAATGACATTTTCCAAAAGGTGGTTGAGTGAACTTCAGCCAAGGCTATCTAGGATTACCTTAACGAGATGGTTGCCTACTCAGCAGATGAGAGAAAGGATAGGAGATCCAATCTCATCTCACAATATAAGAACTTCAATAAGGATGAACTAGAGTCTGTTATTGACATGTACAACAGACTGAGCTCAATCATCAATGAGCTAAATACTTTGGAAAAAGACATTAGCCTGATAAGAGTTAATGACAAAATCCTCATGTGCTTTCCCAGCTCAAGGGATTCAAGATTCTGTCCTATCAAGGAAGCCAGAAGTATAAATAAGATCTCTAAAGAATATCTACTTGGATAGCTCAAGTCTTATGAGTAATTGATAAAGTACAGAGAGGATGCAGAGCAGAAGACACCTTTATCAGGCCGAAAGGAAAAAAGTATTGCATTCAAGGTAATTGAAGAATCAGTAGCTCCAACAGTCAATGGAGAATTTTTGAGTCTCTTAGCCAAGAGATTTTACAAGATGGGCAAGAAAGACATCATGAGGAAGTCATCAAGGCAAGATGATAAGCCCTGGTATGACAAGACTCCCACTAAAGAAGTTGTTTATTTTTGCTGTAGCAAGCCTGGAAACTTCCTCTCAAAGTGTCCAGAGAACCAAAAGAAGGAGAGAAGAAGAGAAAAAGAAATAAGGAAATAGCACTACAACAAGACCTCCTCTAGTAAGCACAAAAAGAAGGATAAAGGCTTTGTCATTGAGACATGGAGTGAGACTGAAGATGAATCTTCATCTTCCAGCTCTAGTGAAGATATGGAGGAAGCAAAGGAAAAGGAGATATGCCTGATGGCCTTCAATGCATCAGGAAGTTGTTCAGAAGAAAATGCTTAACAATCAGACAATGAAGACTCTGAATCTGAAGAAAATCAAGTACTGTCTTCCTTTATTTTGATTCAGATTAATTTAAAACTGAATTCAAGTCCTTATGTATGATTTAATTAATTCTGAAATAGAGATTAAGCAACTTAGAGAAAGACTAAATGAACAAGAAAACCTACTTTCTGAAAATAACAAATTAAAAGATGAAATAACATTAGCTAATAAACAGATTATGTCATTAAAATTTGAATCAGCTTAGTCTAGACAACTTGAAGAATCCCTAAATAGGAGAAGTATAAAGATGATGAACATCACAAGCATAGTGAATGCCTATCTCAATGTCAAGCTGAGCTTAGGTGCTTTCTCAAGCCAACCCTCACTGATTCAGAAAAATATTTTAACAACTCCTATAAATTTGTTTCAGAAAAAGGTAAAGAGAAAATAGAAGATAACAATAATGTTAAACAAATAGAATTAAAACAAAAGAAGAAGAAAAGAAAAAAGAAAAAGAAAAATATTAACCATAACAAAGTTCAGGAGATTTTGTCGAACTCAGATCTACGAAATGTGTACAGTTCGTCGAACTCAAGTCGACGATCTCAAAATGCAAATTTCTATTATAACTATTCTCTGAACTATGATTGATGAAACCAGTATGATTCGTCGACAAGCTATCGACGAAATTGGAGCCTAAAAAATAAATACTTTGATTCTCTGAGTGGAGTTCGATGAACTCATCCCCGTTCGTCGACCACAGATCGACAAACGTACCAGAATTCGTCCACCCCAGTTTGTAATAACAGAAACTTTAATTTCAACATACCATTTAATCAACCTGGGTTAAGAATAGCTAATCAGTTTTATTGCAGATGAAATACTATCCCACCATAGAGCAACAATGGTATCTGGATAGTAGTTGTTCAAAGCATATGACTGGAAACAAGGACAACCTAATCAACTATAAGTCAAAGTTAGGACACAATATAAAATTTGATGATTCTAATTGTGGCCAGACTGAAGGATATGGAAAGGTCAAAATTAGAGAAGTCATCTTCAGGAAGGTTGCATTCATAAGTGGGCTGAAGCACAACCTTATATCCATAAGTCAGTTATGTGATGAAAGATTTCAGGTATCATTTAACAAAACTTCCTATATCATTACTTCAGTTGATAATCAAGTAGTCTTAACTGGTACTAGAATAGGAAATTTCTATATATTTAATTTTAAGTCTGCTAAAATAAATATGCCTGTTTAACAAAACCAGTAATATTAATGATCTTTGGCATAGGAGATTTGGTCATATAAACCTGAAAAACATTGCTAAACTTTCTAGGGACAACCTTAGTAGAAGATTGCCTTCTTGCCCCTAAAAGAAGGAAAGCCTCTATAGGGCTTGTCAATTAGGGAAGCAAACTAAAAATAGTTTTAAGCCACTTACAAGAGTGATTAACCTAGGATACTGTACTTACTCCATATGGATCTTTTTGGACCAATTGTTGTACAGAGCCTAGGAGGGAAGTCTTATACCTTAGTAATTATTGATGACTTCTCAAGGTTCACTTGGGTGATCTTCTTAAGAAACAAGTCAGATAACTTCAAGATTCTTACAGATTTTCTTAAGAGCATATGGATTGAGTACTCTACTCCAAATGCCTTGATCATAAGTGATCATGGTACAGAGTTTGAGAGTCTTCCCATGCAAGAATTCCGTGAGAAGGAATGTATCAGGCACTATTTCTCTACTCCTATAAGTCCTCAACAAAATGGGGAAGCTGAAAAGAAAAACAGAACAGTCATTGAAGTTGCATGCATATTACTTGCAGATGCTCACTTACCCCTATACTTTTGGGCAGAGGTAGTGAGCACAACAAACTATGTCCTGAACAACAGTTTGATACACAAGCTCAAGGGCAAGACCCCCTATGAACTACTCAAAGGGAAGAATGAAAGTGAGGGGATAAGTTGTAAACTACTCTAGAGGGGGGGTGAATAGAGTATTCAAATTTTATGAACACTTAGTCAGCTCCCTTGGAGTTTATTTGCGGAATAAAAAATCTGATACTTTAACCCTAAGAGCCTAACACAGTGAGGTGCACAAGTGAAGAGGTTGACTGAAATTTCAGTTAACTACAAGCCTATCACAGCAACTAGCAACCCTAGGTAGTTCTAACACAGCCACAGAATAAACAAATCAGCAAGAACCAGAGAGACACAGGATATATAGTGGTTCCCTTTAAATAGGTACATCCACTCTTCTACCACCCTGGTAGGAATCCACTACAGGTTTTTGCTAAGGTGCCCTGCCACCAATGATCTGATTCAGGTAGATCAAACAGACCCTTTGAGCTTTTGATAAGGATGCTCAACCACAGGTTGTTGATAAGGTGCCCTGTCACCAATGTTCACTTTTGAAGAGATGTGAACAAACTCTTTTTACAAAAGGGTTGAGAGGGTTAGATTATCTTCTCTGTTGTAAATACAGATTATAGAAGATTTGTGGATTCTCTAAAGAATCAAAGTCTCCCCCTGGCTCAGTGGAAGTCCAGGGAAAGCCTTCGCTTCAGGATGAAGGAGTTTCAGATAAACTGAAACTAAATCCTCAGAGATCTGAAGACTGATTTTTATCAGGTCTTAAGATTCTGGAGCACTTGAAGCAGAACTGGAGCTCTTTCTGAAGTCTTGAAAACTCTAAGCAAATGCTCAGGAGACTTGAGAATGAAAGATGATTGCTCTGGGCTTTTGCTTCAGGAAAACTTTTCTTCTTCTTGTTGTGAGATTGTGAAGAGCTGCTCTGATGATGCTTGAGCGGATGAATAATCTTTCTCTGTGTCTGTAACTTCTTCTTTTCTGAGAGCAGAAATCTCTTTTAAATATGTCTTCACGTTTTTCCTTTGGAACGGCTCTATTGATTTGAATTCTCGAGCACTGCAACAGATTATCTCAAAATAGAATATAGCAATAGGAATAGAATGGCCTATTAACTTTCTGTCAGTCCCAATAAGGAATAAAATAAGCGGGAAAAAAATATCTCAGCATAAAGACGTACCATTCTTGGAAATAGTACATAGTACCAACGGCTAGAAAACAGGCTGGAAAGATAAAGTCAACGCAATTTGTATAATAGGACAAAATGCTTTATCAAGAATACTGAATCCCGTGATTTATGCTTGACAGAATTTGTAATCAATTTATTTGAATTTAAACCAAAAATTTAGCAACAATAACATAAGAGAATCAATCTAACCACCAACTAAAACACTTGGAAATAAACCAAGGAATAGAATAAATACAAAAAGATAAAGGCAGACAGAAATCGTCGAACAGGAGTTCGATGATAGTCGACCTGCAACAGATCGTCGACTAATAGCAGGAATCTGTCGGAACAGAAATCGTCGACCAGAAATCGTCGACCAGCTAATAGATCGTCGACCGGCTAACAGATAGTCGACTAGCAAACAGATAGTCGACCAGCAAAAGCAAATATCTGTCGAGACAGAAATCGTGAAGCAAGAACACGATCGTCGATCTGTTGATGACAGATCGTCGACCAACCTTCAGAGCGTAGTAAGCTTGCTCTGAGATCGTCGACCAACGGTCGACGATAATTGTCTTGTCTTCAACGATTCAATAGCCCTGCTATCGTCGACCAATGATCGACGATCGCGAGGCCTCGTTCGACGATGGTCGAACGGAAAAGCCTTAACTACAAAAACATCTAGAACTTCTAACCTAAGCAATAGGTCAGTTATATACTGCCCTAGGGAGACTAAGCAAAGTCTAAACATGATCATATATCTTTATATGGATCAAGAGGGGCTGGAAAGGGATTACATAAGCCAAATCACATCTAGGGTACCAACAATCTCCCCCTATTTGGGTTATGTTATCCAATCCAGTTTAAAGGCTAAAGCAGACAACAACAAATCTAAAGATTAACCAGAATGATAAAACACAGGCAATACACAGAAAATATAACAAGCATAAATCGGCAGAAATGGAATGTATCAAGCAGATTTATCAGCATGTTTAGCATCAGATGAGTTTTTGGGTATTGCAGCTGGTTTGAAAATAATTTCTCTGTTAGGGTTTGCTGCTTGTCTCTTGGATAGCATTAGATCATGTTCACCTATGATTTTCTTTTCAGCATAACTTGGTAGAACTGCAGCAGGATGTAGTCTCATGTATTCTTCAGTGTCAAAGGCTTCTGGATTGACTTGAATTCTGCTGAGTTCCTTTTCTCTGAATTCTGACATTGTTGAGTAAGCTGTAGGATCTAGTCCTTGAGATTTGGCTCTCTCCATCATGCTTAGTGCAATAGACTCTTTGAATCTTGCCATAGAGGCAATCCTTTCAGCTTCAATTTTATCTTATGGAGAGGGAGGTCTATCAGTATCTGTATGAGCTGCAATCTCCATGTTCCTTTGAAGAGCTGTAGCAAGTTTGCTTGAATCAAGAGGAATCTGTACAGCCTTCTTAGGATCAGTTTGAGCATATAGAGATCTTGGAGGTGCAAGCTCAGTGAACTTTTTATGGGATTTTTCTGAAAAGACCACTCTTTTTCCTTTTGATTCAGTTGTCTCAGCAGCAGCAGGTTTTCTTGAAGAAGAGGATGGACCTTTCCTGTGAGGAGAAGGAGGAGGAGAGAATGTAGGATGCTGAAAAGTCATCTCCTTTATTTGTTCCACGAGAGCATTGTCATTTCTTTTTCTTCCCTGTCCTGAAACATCTTGGCCTCCCTAGCTTTGATTACTCCTTCTTTGGTAGGTCTGAGAAGTGTTAGAACTGGCTGACCTTGCAGAGGAGGCAGAAGAGAGACTTCCAGAGGCTCCAGCACCAGGAGGTGGAGGAGGACCTCTGGGGGGGAATTTCTGAACAGGAGTGTCATATCTCTTTGTCCTCTTCTTCTCTTTAGTCTGATTCTTTGACAGTCTCATCCATGGCTGAAATTCCTTGCTCTTAGGATCTATTCCCTTCAGAATGTAATAGGGAACATCCTTGTTAGGATTGGCAGTAGGAGGAGCAGGAGCTTTTCTTTTCTTGGAAGCAGCTCTTTTCCTTTTCTTAGTGGAGTCAGAAACATCAGAATCATCATCATCATCATCAGAATGAGATGAGTCTTTCCCAGCATAATCATCAAAGTCAAGTTCAGAAGGATCCTTGGCAGCAGGTTCAGCTTTGTCTTTCTTTTCTCTTTCTTCTTTCTCTTTAGCTTCCTCAATGGCATCTTGCCTAAGGAGGGCATCAAGATCCACATTTGGAGACCTCCTCCAGAGTTCTGATTCTGGATACAACTCAGGAACTGTCTTGGGGACCAGTTCTGCAATAGAAGGAATGGATAGAGGATAGGTAAGGATAGGTGGAGAAAAGATGACGATATCTGCAGGGGCAGATGCTTTCTCTAGAGAGATGGCTAGGGAATCCAGATGATAATTAGCCATCCCTTCAATGTACTCAGAGGCAATGTTCTCAGCCACAAAGGCTATAAATTGTTCTAGGTTTAGAGTACCTGAGCTTGAGTCCATTTCAGTCATCTTGGGAGCATTGTCTGCCCTATCTTGCACATCTTCAATTTCTTCAGCAGCAGCATTTATGGTTGTGCCTGCATGCAAAGAGAGATAGGTTAACAACCAAGTGGGAATAAAATATTTCCCCCAAGGTGAACAAACAACAGGTAATAGATAGGATTACCTGAAGATCTACACAGGATACCACTTTGCATCTAGGAAGGAGGTTATAATTCCTTCTAGATGTTCAGTGACATCAGGGATAGACACCTCTGCAAGGCACAAGAGGAGTGCCATACAGGAAAAGAAAAGAGTATCCTTGACCAAGGGGTCATCAAGGTACTCAGGTCTATAAGGGACCATTTTCTCTTGAAGAGAGGGAACAAGAGGAGTAGATGTGAGTGAAGACTCACAGTCTAGGTTAAGATAGGATTCTAAATCTTTATCAGAATCAATGGATTTAGCAGCATCAACTTGCAATACTGATGTGAGATCATCAGCAGCTGTGATGGAAAGGAAAGAATAAGAAATTAACTCAAAGTTGGAGTTTGAATTAATTAGAATCTTAAATAAAGCTATACCATCAGGTTGAGCAGCATCATTCTCACAAACGTCCATGGGGACTTCCTCATTTTCTTTTTCAGGAACTTCTTCCTCAGAAGCTAGATTCACTAGGGAGTGAATGTCTTTGTTAGATACAAATATCAAATTGAAGTCCTGATTATATCCTTTGGAGGAAGAGTTTTAAGGTTTACCTTCTGGTTCTTTCTCTGGACTCTCTTGAGGTTCTTCTACAGTCTCTGGAAGGGGAAGAGAGGAATTGTCCTGAAGGGTCAGGGCATCACCTGAGACCACTTCAACAGACATCTCCCCCTGCATGACTTCAGTGGGGACTGGAGTCATGCATCTTACAGAAGGGGGCTCAGCAGAAGATGAGATGGATTTGATGGCATCAGTGAGAGAATTGATGGAGGCAATGAGAGGGGCATTGGCAGCCTCAATCATTTTTTGGATGGAGGGAGTGATGAGCTCTACAACATGTGCAAGCAATTCAGGAGTTATCTGAAATGCTGATGATGTAGAGGTGGATGGAATGGAGGCAGGATGATCTGCCACATGATCAAATGAGTCATGTGGAGATGGGTGAACATCAACATGAGTGTGGGATTCATGTTGAGAAAGATGCGTGAGGATGGTAGCAGTCACCATGTCAACACTGGCTGAAGCTGCCAGGTGTTGTGGTGTTGGTGACTGGTGTGGAGATGCAGGTGGAATGAAGGATGCATGTTGTGGTGGCACTGCAGGTGTTGTAGAAAGTAATGCAGGAGATGAGGATGCAGGGGTAAAGAGGGAGGATGAAGGGATTGCTGAGCCTTCCCCAGTAACCGGGAGAGCGGCCGAATCAGCCCTTGTGTCTGAAGGAGGGTTAGGATCAACCCTGGCTGACTTCTTGATAATCCTCTGGGATTTCTTGAATAGAGAAGGGTCCAACCTCTTGCTAGCGTTGACTGCGGACGGTGCAGAAACAAGCAGCAGGGGTGCTTTCACATACAGAAACACACCCAGTACCCTGGCAAGATTTACCTCTTTCTGATTGTTCTTTCTCCTTATTAGTTCAAACAGAACTTTTCCCCAGGCAATCTGTGCCTTATTCACCAAAGCTGACATCAGGGCAAACTGTTGCCTGTTGATGTTGTCATGAGCCGAGTGTTTTCCCAAAACAACCTTGCCCACCAGGTCTGCCAGAAACTTGTATTCTGGAGACAAGTTTATCTTCAGCAGCTTAGCCGGAATCCCTTCGGCATGGCCCATCACAGTGAGCATGCGGCCATATTCCTCTGTGCTTTGCTCATATTCCTCAGTTCCTGTTGGCAGTCCAAACAGCTCAGTCAATACTTCAGGAGTCAGAGTGACCTCCTCGCCATTTATCTTTCCTGACATCGCTTCGTCGCTGGAGGACGAGGTGTATACCCATTCACGAATCTCTGGTATATGAATCTTAGGAGAGAACGACATAAATTTCTTGAGGCCTTGGTCTTCACATAGCTTCAGAATATCTTGGATTGGTTGATCGCATCGGCTGAAAGAATCGAAGTCGACACAGAAGCCAGTGTTGAACTTCATCCCAAAGAGAACAGCAGAAGGAATCGCCATAGGATTTGAGAGAAGATGGCAAATCGAGGAGCAAAACAGGGGAGAAGAGAATCGCGCGGGATTAGAGTTCGAGAGCGAAGTCTAAGCCAGAAGAAGGAATATGAAAAGACGAAGCGGAAGGACGACGATCTTCAGACCTAAATCGACTATTAGAAACAAATCTGCGATCGTCGAACCCGGAATAAAATCGGTCGTCGAACACAGACCGACGATAGTCAATGTTTGACTAATCGGTAAATATCGACCGACTACACGTAATTACCACGATCGTCGATCAATATATGATAGTCGACGATTCTCCACACAGCACAGAAAATCTGTCGTCGACCATTGGTCGACGATAGATACCTAAGGAGAAATCGTTGACCAGTTGGTCGACGATTTCTGCCTTACTACAGAACGAGCTGTCGTCGACGGTTGGTCGACGATAGTTCTGACCTGGTCGAAGATCGTCGAGCAGTCGTTCGACGATTTTAGACAGAAAACAAAACTAACCAAATTTTCACTACTCTGAACCATTAATCATGCCAAGCTGGTTCAGGAAGAACAAATGCTTTTGTTCATCAAGGGGCTTAGTGAAAATATCTCCTCTCTGCAGGTCTGTGGATATAAATTCCATTACTATCTTGTTCTTTTCCACATTATCTCTCAGAAAGTGATGTCTAATCTCAATGTGCTTGGTTCTGGAGTGGTGCACAGGATTTTAAGCAATTGATATTGCACTGGTACTGTCACACAGAATTTTTGTGTTTGAGTGTGTGTACCCATAATCCACTAGCTGATTTTGAATCCACAGGATCTGTGAACAACAGCTAGCTGCTGCTATATATTCAGCCTCAGCAGTTGAAGTAGACACAGATGCCTGTTTCTTGCAAAACCAAGAGACAAGTCTCTCTCCCAGGAACTGACAAGTCCCTGAGGTGCTTTTCCTGTCAACTCTACAACCAGCATAATCAGCATCTGAATATCCAATTAATTCAAATCCTGACTCAGCTGGGTACCACAGTCCTAAGTTAGGGCATCCCTTAAGGTATCTCAAGATCCTCTTGAGAAGAGTTAAGTGAGATTCCTTTGGGTTGACCTGAAACCTAGCATATAGGCATGTAGCAAACATTATGTCAGGCCTACTTGCAGTCAAATACAGCAGGGAACCAACAATGGCTCTAAAGTTCTTTTGATCAACAGGCTTGCCATTAACATCAGAATCAATAACTGCATTTGAGGCCATAGGTGTGCTCATTGATGAAGCATCAGACATTCCAAATCTTTTAACCAGCTCCCTGGCATATTTTGATTGAGAAATGAAAATGCCATCAACACTCTGTTTCACTTGGAGACCAAGGAAATAGGATAACTCACCCATGCTGCTCATCTCAAACTTAGAGTGCATTAGTTCAGAGAACCTCTTGCATAGTTTGGGATCAGTAGAACCAAATATAATGTCATCTACATAGATTTGAACTAACAGTTGTGAGTCCTTATGATGTCTAATGAATAGGGTTCTATCTACCACACCTCTCACAAACTTGTGTTCTAGAAGAAAATTTGCTAAGGTCTCATACCAAGCTCTAGGAGCTTGCTTAAGTCCATATAGAGCCTTTTGGAGTTTGAACACATGAGTGGGTAAGGTTGATGAAACAAACCCTGGTGGTTGTTCAACAAACACTTCTTCCTTTAAATCTCCATTGAGGAAGGCACTCTTCACATCCATTTGGAAGACCTTAAATCTTTTATAGGCAGCATAGGCTAGGAAAATCCTAATGGCTTCTAGTCTGGCTACAGGGGCAAAAGTCTGATCATAATCTATGCCTTCCTCCTGTCTATAGCCTTGAGCTACTAGCCTAGCCTTATTTCTAACTACTATGCCTTGGGCATCAAGCTTGTTTCTAAACACCCACTTGGTGCCTATGATCCGTTGGCCTCTTGGTCTTGGAACCAAGGTCCAAACTTTACATCTTTCAAACTGGTTAAGCTCTTCTTGCATTGCTATAATCCAGTGGGGATCAAGCTCAGCATCTTTAATGGTTAGGGGCTCAACCTGAGAAAGGAAACAAGCAAACATCACATTTTTGTTGAGTTGATGTCTTGTCTGGACTCCTGCTGAAATGTCTCCAATCACTTGAGATACAGGGTGATCTCTAAGTGTGACAAGATCAGTAGGTTCAACAATGATCTGATCTTCAACAGTTTCAAGATTTAATTCCTCATGTGGAATTTGATCAACTGTTAGAGCAGGTGCTTTAACTTGAAAAAGTTCTACATCAGATTCAGAATCTGAAGAAGCAGCCTGAGGAGTTTGTTGGGGATGATTCTCCTGTGTGGGTCTCAAACCTTCCAAATCCTTACTTACTCCTAGGACTTGCACTGTACTATTAGAGGAAGAGTCCTTCTCCTTATAATACATGACTGTCTCATCAAAAGAGACATGTGCAGACTCTTCTATCTTAAGAGAGGATTTATTAAGGACCCTATAGGCTTTGCTTACTTGAGAGTATCCTAGAAAAACTCCCATTGATGCTTTTGCCTCAAATTTTCTAAGGTATTCTTTGTTATTGTTATGAACAAAAGCAACACAGCCAAATACTCTAAAATAGTCTATTTTAGGTTTCACTTGCTTAAGTAATTCATAGGGAGTCTTACCCTTAAGTTTATGTATCAGACTTCTGTTCAATACATAATTAGCTGTGCTGACTGCTTCAGCCCAAAAGGACAGAGGCATGTTAGCATCTGCCAACAATGTACTTGCAGCTTCAATTAGGGTTCTGTTTTTCCTTTCAACTACCCCATTTTGTTGAGGAGTTCTAGGAGCAGAGAAGCTATGTTTGATACCTTCCTTCTCACAGAAATCTTGCATAAGAAGAGACTCAAACTCAGTACCATGATCACTTCTGATCAAGGCAATCTGAGTAGAATACTCACTCTGTATACACTTTAGAAAATCTGTAAGAACCTTGAAGTTATCAGCCTTAGTTCTCAAGAAGAATACCCAAGTGAACCTAGAGAAGTCATCTACAATTACTAAAGTGTAAGACTTCCCTCCAAGACTCTGTCCAGCAATAGGACCAAATATGTCCAAATGTAGCAAGTACAGAATCCTGGGAGAATCTCTTTTATTAACTGATTTAAAGCTATTTCTTGTTTGCTTACCTAATTGACAAGCTTTGCAAAGGCCTTCCTTCTTGTAGGGGCAAGAAGGTAGACCTCGTACAAGATTGTATTTAGCCAACCTAGAAATGTTTTTCAAATTTACATGACTAAGTCTCTTATGCCAAAGGGTATTATTACTGGTTACTTCATTAAATAAGCATATTTCAGATTTGGAGGAATTAAAATCTACAACATAAACATTTCCAATTCTAATACCTACTAACACCACAGTTTTATTTAAAGAAATATTGCAAGCAGTGTCAGTAAACCATACCTTGTACCCAGCATCACACATTTGACTTACAGAGATTAGGTTATGCTTTAGTCCTGAGACATAAGCTACTTTCTTGAAGGTTACAGCTCCTATGGTGAAGCTGCCATACCCTTCAGTCTGTCCACAGCTGGAATCCCCAAATACAACTTTTGGTCCCAGCTTGGCTTTGAAACCTGACAGGTTCTTCTTCTTTCCTGTCATATGCTTTGAGCATCCACTATCCAGATACCATTTGTCATGTATGACTGGATAGGTCTTCACCTGCAGAAAGAACAGTTATACATTGTGGACCCAGGTTACCTTGGGTCCAGTATTCTTCACGAAAGAAAAACTAGATATAAAAGATTTTGCAGGCTTAGATTTATATCCTAAAGGGTGTGATCTCCTAGGTGGGATAATCCATTCAGTTGAAGGATTAAACAACCTGGGGTGGTGATTAGGATTTGAAGTTCTGGAAGTTTGATTTTTATTTTCCAGCTTAAGTCCAGATCGTCGATCAATGGTTGACGATCGCAAGCCATATCGTCGATCATTTATGGTAGAACGATGTTCTGGATTCCACGATCGTCGATCACTGGTCGACGACTCAAGAGGAGATCGTCGACCTCCTGCACCAAAGCTATTATACTCAGTGTAGGTGTTCAGCGATCGTCGATAGTCGTTCGACGATTGGTTTGACGATCGTCGATTAATGTTCGACGATTTTTGTAAAGCTAGAAATTTTTTCTTCCTATTCTCTTTCTTAATCTTGTTCTGAATTTTCTTGCATTTTTCAATTTCCTCAGTATTCTTTATTCCTGATTCAGAGACAAATTTTACTGGAGTGCTAAATCTCTCCTTTGTGAGGAGGATGGGTTCACTAGGTGTAGCACCTAAGCCTAGTTTATCATTACCAACCCTAGTGTTTGCTATACAGGTTATTTCAGATAATTTAAGGCTTCTGCCATTTAATTGTTCTTCTAACCTCTTAGATTTAGATAGTTCTAACTTTAGGAATGTTACTTCTTCTTTTGAGCTCTCTAATTCCTTTTCTAATCTGATTATTTCAATACCTTCCATGTCTAGTTCCATTATTTTTAATCTAAGTGACTTAATTTCTTTTTCAGATAATAGTAAATCTAAACATAGAGTTTTAAATTTTAGTTTGAACTTAGGAGATGAGAAATCAAATGAGTCGATTACCTGGTCCTCCATAAAGGAATCTTCTTCATTGTCTCCTTCTTCTTCAGAATTCTCTGCAGCTGACAGAGAGCTGCAGGCATCAATAGCCATGAGGCAGACCTCTTTGGCTTTCTTCTCTTCTTCTTCTTCAGAATCACTGGAGCTAGAGGAGCAGGTATCCTCTTCTGTTTCACTCCAGGTAGCAGCCACAAATCCCTTGTCCTTCTTCTTGTATTTGTGTGATGAGCACTTGGAGTGGTGCTTCCTGTATTCTTTCTCATGTTTCTTCTCCTTGTACTTCTTCTCTGGACAATCTGGGGCAATGTGTCCAGGCTTGCTGCAAACATAACAAATGATTTCTTTAGATGGAGTCTTGTCATACCTTGGCTTGTCCTCATGCTTGGAGAACTTCTTTCTGAGGTCTCTTCTTCCCATGTTGAAGAACCTCTTGGCAATGAGTGCCAGTAACTCCTCATTTGATTGACTTCCTTCAGACGTCTCAGCAGCCTTAAGAGCTAGAGAGTGCTCTTTCTTTGTAGGAGTAGGAGTCTTCACTTCAGTTACAGCAGCTCTACTCTTTAAGGTTTGCTCATATGACCTGAGCTTTCCCAACAGAGCTTCTGTGGAGAGTTCCACAGTGTTTCTTCCATCCTTGATGGGCCATATCCTTGAGTCCCAAGAGATGGGAAGGCACATCAGGATCTTGTCATTTACTTCTGACAAAGTTATCTCCTTGTCCAAAGACCTCAGTTCACTTATTATTGAACTGAGTCTTGTGTACATTGTGTCAATGTCTTCAGCATCATCCTTCTTGAAATTTTCATACTGAGAGGTGAGATTGGATCTCCTGTCCTTCCTCTCATCAGCTGAGCCAGCAACTATGTGGTTGAGGGAATCCCACATAGCTTTGGCTGAGGTACATTCAGCCAGCTTCTGGAATATCTCATCAGACATTGTCTGAGCTAGGATATTCATTGCTTTAGCATCAGCTGCTTTTGCCTTCTTGTAAGTTTCATTGTAGTCAGGTGGTGGCACAGCACTGAGATCAGCAGAAGTGGAAGCAGCAGCAGGCCTAGCAGGTGGTCCTGTCAAAATAGAAGAAAAAATATCTTCATCAATAGAATTCATGTATAGTCTTATCCTGGCCTTCCATATGCCAAACTTGGACAAGTTGCATACAGGAGGTCTGGTGCTTGAATAATCCTTAGACTGGGCCATGTGTGAAAGTGTTTGTGAATGGTATCAGGAAACAACTTATCACAGGATCTTTTAACTCAGGTGTTAGCCTGTATGAACAGCAAACCTCCCTCTGATACCAATTGAAAGTGAGGGGATAAGTTGTAAACTACTCTAGAGGGGGGGTGAATAGAGTATTCAAATTTTATGAACACTTAGTCAGCTCCCTTGGAGTTTATTTGCGGAATAAAAAATCTGATACTTGAACCCTAAGAGCCTAACACAGTGAGGTGCACAAGTGAAGAGGTTGACTGAAATTTCAGTTAACTACAAGCCTATCACAGCAACTAGCAACCCTAGGTAGTTCTAACACAGCCACAGAATAAACAAATCAGCAAGAACCAGAGAGACACAGGATATATAGTGGTTCCCTTTAAATAGGTACATCCACTCTTCTACCACCCTGGTAGGAATCCACTACAGGTTTTTGCTAAGGTGCCCTGCCACCAATGATCTGATTCAGGTAGATCAAACAGACCCTTTGAGCTTTTGATAAGGATGCTCAACCACAGGTTGTTGATAAGGTGCCTTGTCACCAATGTTCACTTTTGAAGAGATGTGAACAAACTCTTTTTATAAAGGGGTTGAGAGGGTTAGATTATCTTCTCTGTTGTAAATACAGATTAGAGAAGATTTGTGGATTCTCTAAAGAATCAAAGTCTCCCCCTGGCTCAGTGGAAGTCCAGGGAAAGCCTTCGCTTCAGGATGAAGGAGTTTCAGATAAACTGAAACTAAATCCTCAGAGATCTGAAGACTGATTTTTATCAGGTCTTAAGATTCTGGAGCACTTGAAGCAGAACTGGAGCTCTTTCTGAAGTCTTGAAAACTCTAAGCAAATGCTCAGGAGACTTGAGAATGAAAGATGATTGCTCTGGGCTTTTGCTTCAGGAAAACTTTTCTTCTTCTTGTTGTGAGATTGTGAAGAGCTGCTCTGATGATGCTTGAGCGGATGAATAATCTTTCTCTGTGTCTGTAACTTCTTCTTTTCTGAGAGCAGAAATCTCTTTTAAATATGTCTTCACGTTTTTCCTTTGGAACGGCTCTATTGATTTGAATTCTCGAGCCCTGCAACAGATTATCTCAAAATAGAATATAGCAATAGGAATAGAATGGCCTATTAACTTTCTGTCAGTCCCAATAAGGAATAAAATAAGCGGGAAAAAAAATATCTCAGCATAAAGACGTACCATTCTTGGAAATAGTACATAGTACCAACGGCTAGAAAACAGGCTGGAAAGATAAAGTCAACGCAATTTGTATAATAGGACAAAATGCTTTATCAAGAATACTGAATCCCGTGATTTATGCTTGACAGAATTTGTAATCAATTTATTTGAATTTAAACCATAAATTTAGCAACAATAACATCAGAGAATCAATCTAACCACCAACTAAAACACTTGGAAATAAACCAAGGAATAGAATAAATACAAAAAGATAAAGGCAGACAGAAATCGTCGAACAGGAGTTCGATGATAGTCGACCTGCAAACAGATCGTCGACTAATAGCAGGAATCTGTCGGAACAGAAATCGTCGACCAGAAATCGTCGACCAGCTAATAGATCGTCGACCGGCTAACAGATAGTCGACCAGCAAACAGATAGTCGACCAGCAAAAGCAAATATCTGTCGAGACAGAAATCGTGAAGCAAGAACACGATCGTCGATCTGTTGATGACAGATCGTCGACCAACCTTCAGAGCGTAGTAAGCTTGCTCTGAGATCGTCGACCAACGGTCGACGATAATTGTCTTGTCTTCAACGATTCAATAGCCCTGCTATCGTCGACCAATGATCGACGATCGCGAGGCCTCGTTCGACGATGGTCGAACGGAAAAGCCTTAACTACAAAAACATCTAGAACTTCTAACCTAAGCTCTAGGTCAGTTATATACTGCCCTAGGGAGACTAAGCAAAGTCTAAACATGATCATATATCTTTATATGGATCAAGAGGGGCTGGAAAGGGATTACATAAGCCAAATCACATCTAGGGTACCAACAAAGAAACCTAATGTATTATTTTAAAGTTTTTGGTTTTGTACGTTACATTCATAACAATAACAAGAAATATATTAGAGAGTTTGAACCCAAGTATGAAGTTTATATTTTTCTTTGATATTCCCAAGTAAGCAAGGCTTATAGTGTATATAATAAATCAACTATGAAAATGGAAGAGTCTATTCATATTTCTTTTGATAAGACTAATATGTTTTACAAGGATGAGTTGACCCTTACCAATAAGGTTGTTACAAATCTTTCTCAACATGTTGCTGAAGAAAGTAAAGATGAAGACACTGAGTTCAATGAAGAGCCAACAATAGCTAACTTAATTCCACAAGAGGAATTAGCTCCCCAAGCTATTTATTTACCAACTTTTCTTATTGAGATAGTCACACTTAGAGATCACCTTGTATCTCAAGTGATTGGAGACTTATCTGTGGGTGTGCAGATAAGGCATCAACTCCTCTAGGACATGATGCATGCCTGCTTCATATCTCAAACTGAGCCCCAATCCATTAAAAATGCTGAGCAAGATCCACACTGTATCATTGTAATACAAGAAGAGCTCAACTAGTTTGAGAGATGTAGAGTTTGGGATTTAGTTTCAAGACCCAAAGACTACCCAGTCATTGGAACTAAAGGGGTATTTAGAAACAAACTAGATTCTCAAGGTACTATCATAAGGAAAAAAGCCAAACAAGTTGCTCATGGATACAGACAAGAGGAAGGCATAGACTATGACCAAATATTTGCACCTATTGCAAGGCTTGAAGCAATACGGATATTCTTAGCCTATACTGCCTACAAAAGGTTTATTGTTTATCAAATGGATGTAAAGAGTGCATTCCTAAATGGTGAACTTAATGAAGAGGTCTATGTAGAACAATCACCTGGTTTTATCTCTTCAACTCATCCAACCTATGTATTAAAATTGCATAAAGCTCTCTATGGTCTAAAGCAAGCTCCAAGAGCTTGGTATGAAACCCTAGCCAGCTTTCTTTTAGATCATAACTTTTCTAGAGGCATAGTAGATAGAACTTTTTTTTTCAAGCATCATCATGATAAAATCTTGTTAGTACTAATATATGTAGATAACATTATATTTGGTTCTACAGATCATAAACTATTCAAAAGGTTCTCCAACCTTATGCATTCCAAGTTTGAGATGAGTAGTATGGGTGAACTCTCTGACTTCCTTGATCTCCAAGTTAAGAAGTCCCTTGATGGAATCTTCATATCCAAATCCAAGTATGTTAAAGAGCTGATAAAAAGGTTTGTGATGGCTGATGCCTCAGCTAAGAAAACACCCATGGCTATAAATGTTGTGGTTGATTCTGATGAACATGGGTAACCTGTTGATCATAAACTGTATAGGGCCATTATTGGGTCCCTGTTATATCAAATAGTAAGTAGTCCAGATATTATGTTTGCTATATGTTTTTCTGCTAGGTTCAAGGTGAAACCTAAAGAATCTCACCTTATTTTCTTAAAAAGGATTATAAGATATATAAAGAGTTACCCTAATTTAGGACTCTAGTATCCAACAGAGTCAGAATTTTTGTTAACTGGATACTCTGATGCTGACTTTGCTTGATATAGAGTGGACAGGAAGAGCACATCAGGAATATGCCAGTTCTTTGGTGCTAGACTTGTCTCCTTGTTTTGCAAAAAGCAAACAACTGTGTCTACATCAACAATAGAAGCTTAGTACATAGAAGCTGGCAGTTACTATTCACAAATACTGCGGATTTAAAACATACTCCTAGATTATGGTTTCAACTTAAATAATTCAACTCTACTTTCGGACAGTACTAGTGCAATTTCTATTGCACAGAATCCAGTGCATCATAGTATCACTAAGCATATTGAGATAAGACATCATTTCATTAGAGAGTGTGTGGACAAAACAGAAAATTAATCTTGTCTACATCTACACTGATTTGCAAAGAGTGGAAATCTTTACCAAACCCTTGGATGACAGTAACCATCTTTTCTTTTTGAATCAGCTTGGTATGGTCAATGGAAAAGCTTTAATTTCACTTTCTGTCTTAGTTCGAAGAATTTGCCACAGTTTGTCGACCGGAGATTGACGAACTTAGAAAAGTTCTTGAGAAAATTTGTCGAACTGAGAACAACGAATTCTCTGTGTGAACCATTTTTGTCGACCGGAGATCGATGATCTGGCTTTAGAAAATTTTCATCGACCTGAGAACAAAGAAACATTTTCCCGTCTTCAGATTGAGATCTACGAATTCTTTTGTTAATAAAATATTTAATCGACCTCAAATCGATGAATTATCTTTATTTCGCAGGATGGAGTTTGTCGTTTAATATTCTGAAAAACCTTATATCTAGGTTTTATTCAAGCTCCATCCCGTGCTTTCGGTCCCCATTGCACTTTGTCTCTCTATTTCCTTTCGCAGGTGATCATGGCGATTTTGGCGAGCACTCTTGCAGCAATGAAGTTCGATATTGGATTTGACATAAACATTGAGTCATTCCAGCACTCAGATCAAATCTTCTTAGATATTCTGAAATTGTTTGAAGAACAACACAAGAAGAACCTTATGACAATAAGGATAAAGATTGCTGCAACAAAAATTCGAGAATGGGTTTTTACCTCCTCCACACCAGATGCCGATACTATGACAGGAACAATATTGGGCAACATAGTTTCTCTCACCCCCGCTGTTTTATCTTAAATATTTGGATTAGTGAATGGAGAAGAAGAGTTGGAAATAGATAGTACTGAATATGATGAAATGCTGATTAAGATGGGTCATACAGGAATTAACACTAAAAAAGTGTTGAAGAAACACTTGTCTGCCGATTATAATATTTTTGCTGATGTGGTGGGCAAGGTACTGTTGGGCAAGCATACTACCCATGATTATATCACTAGGCAGCAGTTCTTGGTGACGTGTGCAGTTGTGAATAAGAATCCAGTGAACTGGGATAAAATATTGTTTGATCTGATAAAGAAAAAGAACAGCAAGAAAGATGTGTGCTTTGGAAGGATTCTTCTAATCTTCCTTCAAGAAAAGTCTACTGAATCCCTGGTCTCCCAGACCATATTCATCAATGCCTCCAAAAGGCTCACATGTGCCTTATTTGGCAGGTGGGAGAGGAATATCCCAAAGCCATCAAAGGCTTTTTCCTCTTCCAGGCCATCTGAGGATACCTGAGCTATATCAGCTGCTCGCCCACACCTTAAAGATGTTCCCTCCATCGAGACAACATCCCCTTCACCTTCATCTCAACAACCAACACCTCCTAAAGTTCAAACACCTTCAACAACCCTGTAACAAATATCCACATCTCAAGCTCATACACGAACACCTCCTGCTTCCCCATTCTATCATTCTTTGCCTGTTCAATCACTTGAACACCAACCAACTCCCCCCAATCTACAGTTCATGAAACTCCAACTCACACTCTAGAGCATGTCACACTACCTCAATCCCCTCTTCCTCAATATCTAGTTGACATAACCCTCCATAGCATTCCATCCATACCAAGTTTTGTTCTGCTGTCATCCCCCATCCATACTTTATCACCTCAAGATGAGCACATGCCAGACTCAACATACTTCTATCTATTATCATCCAACATCAATCCTTCTGTATCAACTCAGACACCCTATGAGTTCATACAAAATGATCCCCCTTCCATTCAATTTCTTCTCCAAATCATCACTCCACTACTCAAACAACTCATAGCAGAGGCTATTAAACCTCTTGTTGAATCCATCTCCACCATCTCTGCTCTTCTGTCTACTGCCCCTACTTTTCCATCTTTGGTTTCAAGTGCTATGTGGTGAATAATGGGGATTCCAATGGGACTAAGATTGCTAACAAAACCCTATGATGGGTTCTTTGTTGGGTATAAAAATCATAGTAAGGCATATAGTATCTACAACTTTGTAATTCAAGTTGAAAAAGAGTGTGTTAATATTGTTTTTGATGAGTCAACTATGATTAATAGTGAGCTGTCAAGCTCCTCTTATTGTAATGTAAGTACAGAGCTGATGATGGACAAGCTAACCATCAAACATGCTACTTCATTAGTCCAAGATAGAGTGGATATTATAGAATAATGGCAAGGCACACCTGAAGTGGATGAAGATCAATAAAATGCTGGCTCTAAAGCTGATGCAGAAAGAAGATTGTCTCAGGCTATCTAACATCTAAAAGATCATCCAAGACACTGGATTATTAGTGATGTAAACTAAGGAGTGGTGAAAAGAAGCAAGAGCCTTAATACAGCAATGCATGAAGGTTTCCTATCACAGGTTTAGCCTAAGATATTTGAACAGGTCAAAATAGATCAGTTTTGGAATATAGCAATTCTAGAAGAATTAAACAAGTTTAAGAAGTATAAGGTCTGGAAGCTAGTTCCTAGACTACAAGGATATAATTTTATTGAACTCAAGTGGATTTATAGTAATAAACTTGATGAAAATGGCATTATAATCAAGAAAAAGCCAAGACTAGTAGCTAAGGGGTAAGAAAAAAAGAAGGTATTGACTTTGATAAAACCTCTGCCCCTATAGCTAGATTAGAAGACATTAGACTCTTTCTTGCATATGCTGCATTCAAAGGATTTAAAGTCTACCAGATGAATGTGAAGTCAACCTTCCTGAATGATCACTTAAAGGAAGAAGTCTTTGTTGAATAACCTCCATGTTTTGTTCATTCTAACTCACATAAATTTATTTATAGACTTAGGAAAAATCTATATAGGTTAAAGCAACCCCCTAGGGCATGGTATATGACAATGTTTAGCTTCCTTATTGAGAATAAATTCTCATGGGGGATGATAGACAAGACCGTTTTCTTAAGGGAAGCTAAGGGCAAGATCATCCAATTCATTGTTTATGTAGATGATAAAATATTTGGGTCTACTAATGACAACTTGTGCAGGACATTTGCTAAACTTATGCAAAGGAAGTTTGAGATGAGTAGTATGGGTAAGCTTAAGTACTTCTTGAGTCTCCAAGTAAGGCAAACTGAAGATAGACTATCCATCTCAAAGTATAAGTTCACTAGGGAGTTGATTAAGAAGTTTTATATGGAGAATGCCTCCACCATGAAAAACACCCATGGGTTCAAGTATGCCTATAAAAAAAGATAATGCAAGGAAACCTATTGATGAAATTTTTATAGGCGGATAGTTGGCCAGACATCATGTATGTTACATATGTTTGTGCTAGGTATCAGGCATACCCTAATGAATCTCACTACTCTACTGCAAAGATGATTTTGAGGTATCTTAAGGGCATACCTGATCTTGGCCACTTGTACACTGGAGATAGGGATTTTGAACTAACAGGCTAATCAGATGCAGATTTTGTAGGCTACAAAGAGGATAGGAAGAGCACTTCATACACCTGTCAGTTCTTGGGAGGAAGACTAGTGTCTTGGATCAACAAGAAGTAGACCAATGTTGCTATCTCACCAGTTGAGTCTGAGTATATCTCAGTAGGTAGCTGCTGTGTACAGTTGTTGTAGATTTAACATCATCTCCAGGACTATAACCTATAGATAAGTAGAACCCCAATGTTTTGTGATTCTAGTAGTCCAATCTCAATTGCTAGGAATCTTTTCTCTCATAGTAGGACTAAGCATATTGAGATTAGGTATCATATTATTAGGGGGCATGTGGAAAAGGAAGAAATCTATCTTGAGTTTGTCCTTACAAACAAGCAAGTGGCTTATATCTTTATTAAGCTACAAGATGAAGTCAAGTTCAACACCTTTAAGTTTGAATTGGGTATGTTGAACTTGGTTTAGCTTCAGTTTCTCCATGTAATATTTATATTGCAAAACACACCCTTCTTTCAAGTAGACCAGCCTCCAAAATGGTATAAAGACTGTCAAGTCTGTCACTTGATATCAAGACTCTCAAGTGATATCAAATGGTATCAAGACTGAGATGGACTTAAGTGTACAGTAAAAAGAAGATAGAAGATGCTATAATTGAGGGGGAGAAAATCCAGCAGTTTCTTTAACAAGTTGAGCTTCCTGTTGAGAGGAATCCAGTAGTTATAGTGGATCAAAGATCATCACAGCTAATCAATAGGTTCTCAAGACTATGTATAGTCTGAGGGGGAGATCAACCCTAGTTGATGGCTACTACTGTGTAGTCACTGTTGCTGCTATAAAGACATTCTACTCCAGGACAAGAGGAATATCCAAACCTCCCTTACTACAGTTGTATGAAGAATTAATTGGTATATGAGTGGCATTGGTTCAAGTGGAATAATGTTAGCAGCTAGCTCAAGTGGCTGCAGTGATGTGTTGTATCAGTGTATCAACACAAAATGTATGACTCCTAGTCAAGTAGTTTGATCACTATCACCTCCCTCATTAGGAATTTTTTTTTTTGAAGCAAGAAAGGGGGAGCGGTAGGCAATACCCTAAACCCTAAAGGGGGAGGAGTAAAGCATACTGAGTTGAATACTGAGTAGAGCTATAATTTCCAGATAAGGGGATATGGTAGACAATACATGCCCAAGGAGAGATGTGGAAGGCTATTCTTGCTAGATAAGGGGATATAGTGGACAATACATGCCTAGGGGGAGATATGGAAGCATACTTGACATGAACAGGTCATATTAAGTATGTGCATATTGCTTGAAAACATTCAAGTAATATAAAGAGTGAAATATTAAGCAATTGCATATTATGTTTACACCCTCAAGTGGCTTGAGAAAAGTCATCCACTTAAGTGTTAAGTAGTGAGGAGAGCTGTATGCTGCTTTGAATTTTCATATAGCTTTTAATTTTTAAGTGGTATGAAAAAGCTTACATCTTCTTCTAAATTTCTTTGCTTTATGAGAAAATTCTTCTTAGTATTGCTGGGTGTTCTTCCTTCTTCAAATAGGTGGAGATTTTTGGGAATATAGCCCTCAATGTTCCCTAGATTTGATTTGAAGAGGCATCACAATCAACACTAAGAACAAAGCTGTATTTGATGTTGTTCAAGCTCATCATGTGCAGGATGTTCCTTGGAATAAGTTTAGACAATTTTTCTAACTGGTTGTGACAGGTGGTCACAAGTTAAAAAGGTAGAGAGACAGAAATCTATCTAAGTCCATAGGCATTGAGTGAAGCCAGTTCACTCAACTCCTGATGCCAAGGAAGGATGCTGGAAAGACTGAAAATCATTTAAGTCCACAGGCGTTAAGTGAAGACAGTTCACTCAATGCTAGATTCCAAAAAGCATCGAGTAAAGGGTGGACAGTTAAAGCCCAGTAATTTGTAAGACAGAAATATTGCTAAGTCCACAGGCATTGAGTGAAGGTAGTTCACTCAACGCTACATATCAAGAGGCGCGAGTAAAGCTGAGTTTGTCAAAGCCTCACTATTGGCAAGTAGAAATATCGACTAAGTCCAGAATCATTGAGTGAGGACAGCTCACTCAATGCATGACGAGAAGCGTTGAGTTAAGCTCAAGCATTTGTAGATATTCTTAAGAATTATGTCTAAGTCCAATATCATTGAGTAAGGACAACTCACTCAATGCAAAAGAAAAAATCTTCGATGGAGCAATGATTAGTTAAAGCCTAAAGTAAGTTCGACAAAAAAATCTATGTCCAGATGCGTTGAGTGAGGATAGCTCACTGAATGCACTCAACGCCTAGCAGAGCCAGAATGATTGGCTAAGTCCAAATACGTCGAGTGATGAAGGTTCACTCGACGCCAAAGATGGTAGACTGTCAAAATAAAATAAGGCATTGAGTGATATAAGATCACTCATTGCACTCAAAGAAAGATTGTCTAAGGACAAAAGCTTTGAGTGAAGGCTATTCACTCAACACACTTAACGCCTGGTGATTCGGAATAAATTGGCCAAGTCCAGATTCGTTAAGTGACGTTAGTTCACTCAATGCATTCAATGCTTGGCAGTATAGAAGAAATTAGTGAAGTACAGATTTGTTGAGTAAAGCCAGTTCACTCAACGCACTCAATGCCTGTAATGAAACTGTGAATTTGCCTAAGTCCACAGATATTGACATCTTTATGAGTCAACAAAGTTTCAAATTGTTGCGGGAAAGATACAGTACACGACAAATGGCGTCACATGCCTACTATATGACTTTTCCTATAAAAGCAAAGGTGCAGCCAACAACTTTAATGGGGCCTACGGGTCAAATAATCGTTGGATCGCGGAATATAAAAGGGATAAGACCAATGGATATAAAGACAACATTTATTGTATGATCATTTCACAAAGAGGCGAAGCGTCATTCTCTTCTTCCTCGCCATTGTTGCAGAGCTTGAAGCTAGAGTTTCAAACCCACTGAACAAAAAGTTCTTATAATTAGCTGTAGCAGATTTCACCAAGTGCAGAAAGTTTAAGAAGGCTTTCTGATAAAGAGGACAAAGTAAAGCCTTCAACTTTCTACAATCAAAGTTTGCTTTTGAAGATTACCATAAACTATCAATTCTTCAGTCTTCAGCAGCAAGTTCAGAGACTTGGTTTCAAAATTACTTCTAGCACAAGCAGTAGTTTATTGAATATCAACTTTCTTATTGTTGTGAAGAAGTAAGGGCTGAGATAACTCAGCTCAGGAAATAGTAGACCTAGAGAACTTCTATGGTGTCATATAAATAACAACAACAACAACCATTTTCTTTTCTGTAGCATCCTTTGGATCTGAGATGTAGGCCTATTCTATAAAGGCCGAGGTAGGATCCCTTATGGATTTGAGTTGTAGGGCCTTGTGCCTGATGTAGGGCTGTTTGCCTGAGGTAGTAGAGTCATTCTCTCTGAGTGTAGGACCTTTGGATCTTAGATATTATGTAGCTTTGGATCTGTGGTAGGGCCTTTGTGCCTGAGCTGTAAGAGAGTCATTCTCTCTGAGTTAGGACAATCCTCTTAGCTCGAGTGTAGGGAATCTTGTTATCCTGAGGTATGTGATTTGCTGATCACTGACTTGTAGAAGCAAGATTACTATGAGGTAGGTCTTTTTGCCTGAGGTAAGTCTTTGAGGACACTAAGAGATCCTTAAGGATCTGTGTTGAAAGATCTAAGTAGCCGAGATTTAGAGAAGTTCCTTATCTAATACACTATTAGAGAGGTTAGAGGGATAATGGATATACCTATAATTTGGGGAACCACTAGAAACCTTCTGTGTGATTTTGTGGTGTGTATTGAAAGCTGATAGTAATTAACTCACAACTCACAAAAAAGAAGGAAAACTCAATAGAGACCTTAAACCTATTCACCCCCCCCTCAAAGTGTTTTGCTGCACTTGTAAACTACAGACTTTCATTAAAGTTACCTGCTTTTGACTTCGCTTTTATAGAGATTAGCAGGTGTTCTTGTATTTACATCAGGTACTCATGTTATATTTTAAATTTACCTACTTTTGACTTCCCCTTTATAAAGATTAGCAGGTGTTCACGAGTTCACATCAGGTACCCGCGTTATATTTTAAATTTACCTGCTTTTGACTTCTCATTTGCATTAATTTGTACTTGTTTGCAAGTTCACTTCAGGTACTCGCGTTATATTTTAAATTTACTTGTATTTAGCTTATCTTTTGCAGAGATTAACAGGTGTTTGTGAGTTCACTTCCGTTACTCAGGTTATATTTTAAATTTACCTTCTTTTGACTCCTAAATTGTATAGATTAGTAGGTGTTCGCGAGGTCAATTCATGTACTCACGTTATATTTTAAATTTTTCTTCTTTTGACTTCTCTCTGGCAGAGATTAGCAAGTATTTGCGAGTTCATTTCAGGTACTCGCATTATATTTGAAATTTACCTGCTTTTGACTTCTATTTTGAAGAGTTTTGTAGGTGCTCACGAGTTTGCTTTAGGTACTCGCATTATATTTGAAATTTACCTGCTTTTCACATCTGCTTTGAAGAGATTAGTAGTATTCGTGAGTTCAATTCAGGTCTACGTGTTATATTTAAAATTTACTTGCTTTTGATTTCTCCTATTGATAGATTAGCGGGTATTTGCGAGTTCACTTCAAACACTCATTGTATTTTTTTTAAATTTAAATACTTTTGACTTCTTCTTTGCAATGATTAGGAGGTGTTCGCGAGTTCAGTTCATGTACTCGCATTATATTTTAAATTTACCTTTTTTTGACTTTTCCTTTGCAGAGATTAGAGGGTGTTCGTGAGTTCACTTCAGGTGCTCGTATTATAATTTAAATTTACCTGCTTTTGAATTCTCCTTAATTGAGATTAGCAGGTATTTATGAGTTCACTTCAGGTACTCGCGTTATATTTAAATATAGTTGTTATTGACATATCTATTGAAGAGATTAGAAGGTGTTTGCGAATTCACTTTAGGTATTGACACTGTATTTTAAATTAACCTGGTTTTGATTTCACTTTTGTCTAGATTAGAAGGTGTTCATGAATTAGCTTCATGTACTCGTGTTATTTTTTAAATTTAACTGCTTTGACTTCTATTTCGAAGAGATTAATTGGTCTTCGCGAATTCTCTTTAGGTAGCAGCATTATATTTTAAATTTACCTGTTTTGAATTATCTTTTGCAGAGATTAGTAGGTGTTCGCAAGTTCACTTGAGGTACTCGCTTTATAATTTAACTTTACCGGCTTATGATTTATCCTTTGTAGAGATTAGTAGGTGTTCGCGAGTTCACTACAAGTACTCGCGTTATATTTTAAATTTTCCTTCTTTTGACTACTCTTTTGAAGAGATTAGCAGGTGTTCACGAGTTCACTTCAGGTACTCACGTTAAGCTTTAAAGTTACCTATTTTTGACTTCTTTTTCAGAGATTATCAGGTGTTTGAGAATAAACTTCAGGTACTCGCGTTAAATTTTAAATTTTCCTGCTTTCGATTTCTCTTTTGAAGAGATTAGTAGGTGTTTGTTAGTTCTCTAATGGTACTCGCATTATTTTAATTTAACCTACTTTTGACTTCTCTTTTTAAGTGATTAGCATGTGTTCACGAGTTTAATTCAGGTAGTCCAATTATTTTTTAAAGTAACCTGCTTTTGACTTCTCTTTTGTAGAGATTAGAAGGTGTTCTTAAATTAAATTCAGGTATTTGCGTTATATTTTAAATTTACTTTCTTTTTGACTTCTCTTTTGAAGAGATTAGGAGGTATTCACGAGTTTACTTTAGGTCATTTCGAGTTCATTTCAGGTAACTTCTCTTTAGGTACTCGCATTATATTTTTGATTTCTCTTTTGTAGAGATTAGTAAGTGTTCGCGAGTTCACTCAGGTAATCTTTTTTTATTTTAAATTTACTTTCTTTGACTTCTCTTTGGCAGAGATTAGCAGGTCTTCACGAGATCACTTTAGTTACTCGTGTTATATTTTAAATTTACCTGCTTTTGTCATCTCCTTTACAGAGATTAGTAGGTATTCGCGAGTTCACTTCATGTACAAGCGATAAACTTTAAATTTACCTGTTTTTAACTTCTCTTTTGTAGAGATTAGTAGGTATTCTCTAGTTAACTTTAGGTACTCGCGTTATATTTTAAATTTTCCTACTTTTGATTTTTCTTTTGCAGAGATTAGCAGGTGTTCGCGAGTTCACTTCAAGTACTCGCATTATATTTTAAATTGACCATCTTTGATTTCACCTTTGCGAAGATTGGCACATGTTCGCGAGTTCATTTCAGGTACTCACATTATAATTTTAAGTTACATGTTTTTAGCTTCTCTTTTATAGATATTTGTAGGTGTTTGTGAATTAACTTTAGATACTCGCGTTAAATTTGAAATTTACTTGCTTTTGCTTTCTCTTTTGCAGAGATTAGAATTGTGCCCGCGAGTTCTTTTTAGGTACTCGTGTTATATTTTAAATTTACCTACTTTTGACTAATCTTTTGAAGAGATTAGCAGTAGTTCGTGAGTTCACTTTAGGTACTCGCATTGTATTTTAAAGTAATCTGCTTTTGACTTCTCTCTTTTAGAGATTAGAAGGTATTCTTGTATAAACTTTAGACACTCACATTATATTTTTAATTTACCTACTTTTGAATTCTCTTTTGAGGAGATTAGCAGGTGTTTGCTAATTAACTTAAGGTACTCGAATTATATTTTAAATTTACCTGCTTTTAAATTATCTTTTGCAGAGATAAGCAGATATTTGCATGATCACTTTAGATAATCGCATTATATTTTAAATTTAACAGTTTTGACTTTTCCTTTGTAGAGATTAGTTGGACTTTGCGAGTTCAATTCAGGTACTCGCATTATATTTTAAATTTACCTGCTTTTGACTTCTGTTTTGCATAGATTTGCTAGTGTTCAATAGTTAACATCAGGTACTCACATTATATTTTAAATTTACCTTTTTTTTTACTTCTCCTTTGCATAGATTTGTAGGTGTTCACGAGTTCAATTCAGGTACTCGGGTTATATTTTAAATTTACATTCTTTTAAAATCTCTTTGCTAGAGATTACCAGTTGTTTGTGAGTTCACTTAAGGTACTCACGTTATATTTTAAATTTACTTATTTTTGACTTCAGTTTTGTAGAGATTATCTTGTGTTCGCAATTTCACATTAGGTACTAACATTATATATTAAATTTTCCAGCTTTTGACTTCTCTTTTGTAAAGTTTAGTAGGTGTTCGTGAGATTGTTTTAGGTACTCGCATTATATTTTAAACTTACCTTCTTTTCACTTCTACTTTGTAAAGATTAATAGTGTTTGCAAGTTCAATTAAGATACCCACGTTATATTTTAAATTTACCTTCTTTTAATTTCTCCTTTGTAGAGATTGGCAGGTGTTTGCGAGTTCACTACAAGTACTTCTGTTATGTTTTAAATTTACCTTCTTCTGACTTCCCATTTGAAGAGATTAGCAGGTGTTCGTGAGTTCACTTTTGGTACTCAAGTTATATTTTAAAGTTACCTATTTTTGACTTCCCTTTTGTAGAGATTAGCAGTTGTTTGTGAATTAACTTCAGGTAATCGAGTTATATTTTAAATTTACCTATTTTTATTTCTATTTTGTAGAGATTAACAGGTGTTCGAAAGTTCTCTTCAGGTACTCGCGTTATATTTTTAATTTCCTACTTTTGACTTGTCTTTTGAAGAGACTAGCAGGAGTTTGTGAATTTATTTCAGGTACTCACATTATATTTTAATGTAACCTACTTTTGACTTCTTTTTTGCAGAGATGAGAAGGTATTCTTGAATTAACTCCTGGTACTCACGTTATATTTTAAATTTTCCTGCTTTTGACTTCTATTTTGAATAGATTAGTAGGTGTTCACGAATTCACTTCAGGTACTCACATTATATTTTAAATTTAGAAGCTTTGGAATTATCTTTTGTAGAGATTAGTAGGTGTTCGCGAGTTCACTTCAGTTACTTGCATTATATTTTAAATTTACATGCTTTTGACTTTTCCTTTATAGAGATTAGTAGGTGTTTGCGAGTTCACTTCTGGAACTCACGTTATATTTAAAATTTACATGCTTTAGACATCTATTTTGTAGAGATTAGCTGTTGTTTGCGAGTTCACGTCAGGAACTTGCATTATATTTTAAATTTACCTGATTTTGACTTCTCCTTTGTAGAGATTAGTAGGTGTTCCTGTGTTCATTCAAGTACTCGTGCTATATTTTAAATTTACCTTCTTTTTACTTTATTTTTGCCGAGATTAGCAGGTGTTTGTGAGTTCAATTTAGGTACCCCTATTATATTTTTAATTAACTTGCTTTTGACTTCTTCTTTATAGATATTAGCAGGTTTTCACGAGATCACATCTGGTACTCATGTTATACATAAAATTTACCTGCTTTTGACTTTTGTTTGGCAGAGATTAGCAGGTGTTCGCAAGTTCACATCTAATACTCGCATTATATTTTAAATTTACCTACTTTTGATTTATCGTTTGTAGAGATTAGCAGGTGTTCGCGAGTTCAGTTTACATACTCGAGTATTATTTTAAATTTACTTGCTTTTGAAATCTTCTTTGCGAAGATTTGCTGGTATTCACGAGTTAACTTCAGGTACTCGGGTTATATTTTAATTTACCTTCTTTTGACTACTCTTTTTAAGAGATTAGTAGGTGTTCATGAATTCACCTTTGGTACTCATGTTATATTTTTAAGTTACCTATTTTTGACTTCTCTTTCGCAGAGATTAGTAAGAGTTTGTGAATTAACTTTAGGTACTCACATTATATTTAAAATTTTCCTGCTTTTGACTTCTCGTTTGCAAAGATTAGTAGATGTTCGCAAGTTCTCTTCAGGTACTTGTGTTATATTTTAAATTTACCAGATTTTGACATCTCTTTTGAAAGAGATTAGGAGGTATTTGTGAGTTCACTTCAGGTACTCACGTTAATTTTTAAAATTTCCTGCGTTTTACTTCTCTATTATGTAGATTAGCAAGGGTTCTTGAATTAACTTCAGGTTTTCAAGCTATATTTTTTAATTTACATACTTTTGACTTCTCCTTTACAGAGATTAACAGGTGTTTGCAAGTTCACTTCAGGTACTTGCATTATATTTTAAATTTTCTATTTTTGACTTCTCCTTTGAAGAAATTAGCAGTTGATCACAAGTTTAGTTCAGGTACTCGCGTTATATTTTAAATTTACCTGCATTTGACTTCTCTTTTACATAGATTAGCAAGTGTTTGCGAGTTCACTTCAGGTACTCGTAATATATTTTGAATTACCTACTTTTGACTCCTCCTTTGAATAGATTAGTAGGTATTCATGAGTTCAATTCAGGTACCAGCATTATATTTTAAATTTACCTTCATTTGACTTATCTTTTGCAGAGATTTCAGGTGTTTGCGAGTTCACTTCAAGTACTCATGTTATTTTATAAACTTACCTACTTTTGACTTCTCATTTGCATAGATTAGCAGGTGTTCGCGAGTTCAGTTCAGGTACTCATTTTATATTTTAATGTTACTTGTTTTTACTTCTCTTTTGTATAGATTAGTAGGTGTTTGTGAATTAACTTCAGGTACTCACATTATATTTTAAATTTACCTACTATTGATTTAAATTTTGTAGAGATTAGCAGGTGTTCGCGAGTTCCCTTCAGGTACTTGCATTATATTTTAAAGTGACCTATTTTTATTTCTATTTTATAGTGATTAGCAGGTGTTCGCGAGTTCTCTTCAAGTACTAGTGTTATATTTTAAATTTACCTACTTTCGACTTTTCTTTAAAAGAGATTAGCAGGAGTTTTGTGTGTTTACTTCAGGTACTCACATTATATATTAAAGTAACCTACTTTTGACATCTCTTTTGTAGAGATTACAAGGTGTTCTTGAAATAACTTAAGGTACTCGCATTATATTTTAAATTTACATGCGTTTGACTTCTCTTTTGAAGACATTAGCAGGTGTTTGCGAAATCACTTTAGGTACTCGTATTATATTTATAATTTACCTGCTTTTGAATTATCTTTTGCAGAGTTTAGTAGGTGTTCGCAAGTTCACTTAAGGTAATAGTATTATATTTTAAATTTACCTACTTTTTACATTTCCTTTGAAGAAATTAATTAGTCTGCGTTCGCGAGTTCACTTCAGGTACTTGCATTATATTTTAAATTTAAATGCTTTTGACTTTTGTTTTGTAGAGATTAGCTGGTGTTCGCGATTTGACATCAGGTACTCGCATTTTCATTTAAATTTACCCGGTTTTGACTTCTCCTTTATTGAGATTAGCGGTTATTCTCGAGTTATATTATTGTACTCGCATTATATTTTTAATTTAACTTCTTTTAACTTCTCATTGGGAGAGATTAGCAGGTTTTCGCATGTTCAATTCAGGTACTCGCATTATATTTTAAATTTACTTGTTTTTGACTTCTCCTTTATAGAGATTAGCACTTTTTTGCTTGTTCACTTCAGGTACTCGCATTATTCTTTAAATTTACCTACTTTTGACTTCTCTTTTGAAGAGATTAACAAGTGTTCGTGAGTTCACTTCAGGTACTTGCGTTATATTTTATGTTTACCTACTATTGATTTCTCTTTTGGAGAGATTATCTGGTGTTCGTGAGTTCACTTCAGGTACTCGCGTTATATTTTAAATTTACCTACTTTTGACTTCTTTGTTGTAGAGTTTAGCAGGTGCTCGTGAGTTTGTTTCAAGTACTCCCATTATATTTAAAATTTACCTGCATTTCACTTCTTCTTTGCAGAGATTAATAGTGTACTCAAGTTCATTTTAGGTACTCGCATTATATTTTAAATTTACCTACTTCTAATTTCTCCTTTATAGAGATTAGCAGTTGTTTGTGAGTTCACTTCAAGTACTTGTGCTATTTTATAAATTTACCTGGTTCCGACTTCTCGTTTATAGAGATTAGCAGGTGTTCTTGAGTTCACATCATGTACTCAAGTTATATTTTAAAGGTACCAATTTTTTACTTCTCTTTTGTAGACATAAGCAGGTGTTTGAGAATTAACTTCAGGTACTCACCTTATATTTAAAATTTACGTGTTTTTTATTTCTCTTTTGTAGAAATTAGTAGTTGTTCGCGAGTTCTCTTAAGGTTTTCGAGTTATATTTAAAATTTTCATTATTTTGACTTCTCTTTTGAAGAGATTAGTAGGTGTTTGTCAGTTTACTATAGGTACTCACATTATATTTTAAAATAACCTCCTTTCGACCTCTCGTTTGTAAAGATTAGAAGGTGTTCTTGAATAAACTTGTGGTACTCGCGTTATATTTTAATTTTAGTTTCTTTTGACTTTTCTTTTGAAGAGACTAGCTGGTGTTCGCGAATTCACTTCAGGTACTAACATTATATTTAAAATTTACCAGCTTCTGAATTATCTTTTGCAGAGATTAGTAGGTGTTTGTGAGTAGACTTCAAGTACTCGAATTATATTTTAAATTTACCCGCATTTGACTTTTCCTTTGCAGAGATTAGTAGGTGTTCGCGAGTTAACTTCAGGTACTCGCGTTATGTTTTAAATTTAAATTCTTTTGGACTTCTATTTTGTAAAGATCAGCAGGTATTTGTGAGATCACATCAGGTAGTTACATTATATTTTAAATTTACCCGCTTTTGACTTCTCGTTTGTAGAGATTAGTAGGTGTTCGCGAGTTCAATTCGAGTACTCACATTATATTTTAATTTTACCTTCTTTTGACATATCTTTGGCAGAGATTAGAATGTGTTCTTTAGTTCACTTCAGGTACTCGCATTATATTTAAATTTACCTGCTTTTGACTTCTCCTTTGCAAAGATTAGCAAGTGTTCGTGAGTTTACTTCAGGTACTCGGGTTATACTTTAAATTTACATGCTTTTAACACCTCTTTTACAGAGATTATCAGGTGTTCAAAAGTTAACTTCAGGTACTCGTGTTATATTTTAAATTTACGTACTTTTGACTTAAATTTTCAAGAGATTAGAAGGTATTCGTGAATTCACATTAGCTACTCACGTTATACTTTAAAGTTACCTACTTTTGAATTCTATTTTATAAAGATAAGAAGGTGTTCTTTAATTAACATAAGGTACTCACGTTATATTTTAGAATTTAACTACTTTTGATTTCTCTTATTTAGAGATTAATATGTGTTCGCGAGTTCACTTCAGGTACTCGCGTTATATTTTAAATTTAGTTACTTTTGATTTCTCTTTTATGAAGATTGGCAGGTGTTTGCGATTTCACTTCAGAAACACGGGTTATATTTTAAATCTACCTGCTTTTGACTACACTTTTGAAGAGATTAGCAGGTGTTTGTGAATTAACATCAGGTAATCACATTGTATTTTAAATTTACCTGCTTTTGATTTCTCTTTTGTAGAGATTAGGATGTGTTCACAAATTCACATCAAGAACTCGCATTATATTTTAAATTTACCTTCTTTTGACTTCTCTTTTGAAGTGATTAGAAGGTGTTCGCGAGTTCACTTAAGGTACTCGTATTATATTTTAAACTTACCTATTTTGACTTCTATTTTGAGATATTAACAGGTATTCGCGAGTTCACTTCTGGTACTTTCTTAATATTTTAAAGTTATATTTTTTTAACTTTTATTTGGTAGAGATTAGCATGTGTTTGAGAATTAACTTTAGGTACTCATATTATATTTTAAATTTACCTTCTTTTTATTTCTCTTTTGCAAAGATTAGGAGGTATTCGCAAGTTCTCTTCAAGTACTCGCTTTATATTTTAAATTTACATGTCTTTGAAATCTCTTCTGAATAAATTAGAAAGTGTCGGCGAGTTCATTTCAGGTACTAGCATTATATTTTAAAGTAACCTTGTTTTGACATCTCTTTTACAGATATTAGCATGTGTTCTTGAATTAACTTCAGGTACTCACGTCATATTTTAAAGTTACCAGCTTTTGACCCCTCCTTTGCAGAGATTACGAGGTGTTCATAAGTTCACTTTAGGTACTCGTGTTATATTTTAAATTTTCTTACTTTGGACTTCTCCTTTGCATAAATTAGCAATCGTTTGCAAGTTCACTTTAAGTACTCGTGTTATATTTTAAATTTACCTGCATTTAACTTCTCTTTTGCTAATATTAGCCAGTGTTCGCAAGTTCACTTCAGGTACTCGCATTATATTTTAAATCTACCTATTTTTGACTTCTCTTTTGCAGAGTTTAGCAGGTACGCGCAAGTCGCTTCATGTACTTGCGTTAAATTTTAAATTTACCTGCTTTTCACTTCTATTTTGTAGAAATTAGTAGTATTTGTGAGTTCAGTTCAGGTAATCGCATTATATTTTAAATTTAATTGCATTTTATTTATCCTTTGTTGAGAATACGAGGTGTTTTTGAGTACACTTAAGTACTCATGTTATTTTTTAAATTTACCTACTTTTGACTTCTTCTTTGCAAAGATTAGCAGGTGTTCGTGAGTTCACTTCAAATACTTGCGTTATATTTTAAATTTACCTCATTTGGACTTCTTTTTTTAAGATATTAACAGGTATTCGGGAGTTCACTTCAGGTACTCCTTTTATATTTTAATTTTGCTTGCTTTTGATTTCTCTTTTCTGGAGATTAACAGGTGTTAACGATTTCACTTCAGGTACCTGCGTTATATTTTAAATTTGCACGCATTTGATTTCTCATTTACAAAGATTTGTAAGTGTTCGCGAGTTCACTTCAGGTAATCAGTTTATATTTTAAATTTTAATGTTTTTGACATCTCTTTTGAAGAGATTAGCAATGCCCACGAGTTCACTTCAGGTACTTACATTATATTTTAAAGTTACCTATTTTTGATTTCTCTTTTGCATTGATTAACAGGTGCTCGCATTATGTTTTAAATTTACCTACTTATAAATTTCGGTTTTGCAAAGATTAGCAGATGTTCGCGAGTAAACTTCAGGTACTCACATTTGATTTCTCTTCAAGTACACGTACTATATTTAAAATTTACCAACTTTTGACTTCTATTTTGAAGTGATTACCAGGTGTGCACGAGTTAACTTCAGGAACTCACGTTATATTTTAAATTTACCTTCTTTTTACTTCTCCTTTTCATAAATTAGCACATGTTCACAAGTTCACATCAGGTACTCACATTATATTTTAAATTTAGCTGCATTTATCCTCTCTTTTGTAGAGATTAGAAGTTATTCGCGTGTTCACTTCAGGTACTTGCGTTATGTTTTGAAGATACCAGCTTTTGACTTCTCCTTTGCAGAGATTACGAGGTTTTAACGAGTTCATTTCAAGTACTCGCATTATATTTTAAATTTACTTACTTTTGACATCTCCTTTGAATAAATTAGCAGTTGTTTGAAAGTTCACTTTAGGCACTCGCATTATATTTTAAATTTACCTGAATTTAACTTCTCTTTTGCTGAGATTAGCAAGTGTTCGCGAGTTCACTTCAGGTACTGGCATTATATTTTAAATTTACCTTCTTTTGAGTTTTCCTTAGTATAAATTAGTAGGTGTTCGCGAGTTCAATTCAGGTACTCATGATATTATTTAAATTTAACTTTTTTTACTTCTCTTTGGAAGAGATTAGCAGGTGTTTGCAAGTTCACTTAAGGTACTTGTGTTATATTTTAAATTTACCTGCTATTGACTTCTATTTTTCATAGTTTAGCAGGTACATGCAAGTTCGCTTCATGTACTTGCGTTAAATTTTAATTTTACCTACTAATCACTTTTAATTTGTAGAGATTAGTCGTGTTCGTGAGTTCAGTTCAGGTAATCGAGTTATATTTTAAAATTAATTTCATTTTATTTTTCCTTTGTAGAGATTATCCGGTATTTGTGCGTGCACTTAAGTACTCATGTTATTTTTTAAATTTACAAACATTTGACTTCTCCTTTGCAAAGATTATCTGTTGTTCGCGAGTTTGCTTCAAATATTTGTGTTATATTTTAAATTTACCTCATTTTGACTTCCCTTTTTCAGAGATTTGTATGTTTTCGGGAGTTCACTTCAGGTACTTAAATTTTCTTGCTTTTGATTTTTTATTTTTGTAGAGATTAGCAGGGGTTCACGAGTTCACTTCAGGTACCCGCGTTATATTTTAAATTTACCTGCATTTGATTTCTCCTTTGGAAAGATTGGCAGGTGTTCGGGAGTTCAATTCACGTACTCCTATTATATTTTAAATTTTCCTATTTTTGACTTTTCTTTTGAAGAGATTAGCAGGTGTCCACGAGTTCACTTAAGGTACTCATGTTATATTTTAAAGTTACCTATTTTGAATTCTCTTTTGCAGTGATTAGCAGGTGTTTTTGAATTAACTTTAGGTAGTCGCATTATATTTTAAATTTACCTTCTTTAAATTTTTGTTTTACAAAGATTAATAGGTGTTCATGATTTCTCTTCCAGTACTCGTACTATATTTAAAATTTACTAGATTTTGACATATATTTTGAAAAGATTAGCAGGTGTTCACGAGTTCATTTCAGGAACCCACGTTATATTTTAAATTTACCTGCGTTTTACTTCTCTTTTTCATAAAATAGCAGTTGTTCACAAGTTCACATCGGGTACTCGCGTTATATTTTAAATTTACCTACTTTTGACTTCTCTTTTGCAGAGATTAGTAGTTGTTTGCGTGTTCACTTCAGGTACTCGCATTTTATTTTAAATTTACTGGATTTTGACTTCTCCTTTACATAGATTAGTAGGTGTTTGCGAGTTCAATTCAGGTACTCGCATTATATTTTAAATTTACCGTCAATTTCCTTCTCATTTGTAGATTTTAGTAGGTGCTCTCTTTTCTCAGGTACTCATGTTATATTCTAAATTTACTTGATTTTCACATTTTCTTTGCAGAGATTAGTAGTGTTTTCAATTTCAATTCAGGTACTCTCGTTATATTATAAAATTTACCTTCTTTTGATTTCTCCTTAGCAAAGATTAGTAGGTGTTTGCTGGTCTACTTAAGTACTAATGTTATTTTTTAAATTTAACTGATTTTGACTTCCCCTTTGTAGAGATTAACAGGAGTTCGCAAGTTCACTTCAGGTAATTGCGTTATATTTTAAATTTACCAGCTTTTGACTTATCTTTTGTAGAGATTAGCAAGTATTCAGGAGTTCACTTCAGGTACTAAAATTATATTTTAAATTTACTCTCTTTTCATTTCACTTTTGTAGAGACTAGTAGGTGTTCGCGAGTTACATTTAGGTACTCGCGTTATATTTTAAATTTACCTTCTTTTGAATTATTTTTTGCAGAGATTAGGAGGTGTTCGAGAGTTCTCTAAAGATACTAGCATTATATTATAAATTTACATGGTTTTGACATCTCTTTTGAAGAGATTAGAAAGTGTTTGCAAGTTCACTTCAATTACCCGCATTATATTCTAAAGTTAACATCTTTTTACTTCTCTTTTATAGAGATTAGTAGTTGTTCTTGAATAAACTTCAGGTACTCGCGTTATATTTTAAATTTACCTATGTTGACTTCTCCTTTGAAGAGATTAGCAGGTGTTCGTGAGTTCACTTTAGGTACTCACGTTATATTTTTAATTTACTTGCTTTTGACTTCTCCTTTGGATAAAATAGTAGTTATTTGGAAGTTAAATTCAGGTACTCACGCTTTATTATAAATTTACCTGTATTTGACTTCTCTTTTATATTGATTAGAAGGTGTTTGTGAGTTTATCAGGTACTCGCATTATATTCTAAATTAACCTTCTTTTGAACTCTCTTTTGCATAGATTAGTAGGTGTTCGCGAGTACTATTCAGGTACTCATGTTATATTTTAAATTTAACTTATTTTGACTTCTCTTTGGCAGAGACAAGCAGGTTTCATCGTGTTCACTTCAGGACTTGCGTTATATTTCAAATTAACCTACTTTTGACTTCTCTTTTACTGAGTTTAATAGGTACTCGCAAGTTCACTTCAGGTAATCGCATTATATTATAAATTTACCTGCTTTTCACTTCTGCTTTGTAGAGATTAGTAGTGTTTGCGAAATTCATGTACTCGAATTTTATTTTAAATTTAACTTCTTTTTATTTCTCCTTTGTAGAGATTAGCAGGTGTTTTCGAGTCTACTTAAGTACTCATATTATTTTTTTAATTTACATGCTTTTGACTTCACCTCTGTAGCATTTTGTAGGTGTTCGTGAGTTCCCTACAGGTACTCGTGTTATATTTCAAATTTACCTGCTTTGGACTTCTATTTTGCAGATATTTGTAGGTGTTCACAAGTTCACTTTAGGTACTCATAATATATTCTAAAATCACCTTCTTTCAATTTCCCTTTTTAGATATTTGCAGGTGTTCGCGAGTTAACTTCAGGTACTCATGTTATTTTTTAAATTTACCTACTTTTGATTTCTCCTTTGCAAAGATTGGCAGGTGTTCGCGAGTTCAGTTAAGGTACTCGGGTTATATTATAAATTTACCATCTTTGACTTATCTTTTGAAGAGATGAGTAGAAGATCGCGAGTTGACTTTAGTTACCCACGTTATATTTTAAAGTTACCTCGTTTTGACTTCTCTTGTCTAAAGAGTAGCAGGAGTTTGGGAATTAATTTAAGGTATTCGCATTATATTTTAAATTTACCTTCTTTTAATTAATCTTTTGTAGAGATTAATAGTTGTTCGCGAGATTTATTTAGGTACTCGTGTGATATTTTAAATTTACAAGCTTTTGACATCTATTTTAAAGAGATTTGTAAGTGTTCACGTATTCACTTCAGGCACTCACATTATCTTTTAAATTAACCAACTTTTGACTTCACTTTTGTAGAGATTAGAAGGTGTCCTTGAATTAAATTCAGGTGTCGCGTTATATTTTAAATTTACCGGCATTTGACTTCTCTATTGAAGAGATTAGTAGGTGTTCGTTAATTCACTTCAGGTACTCGCATTATATTTTAAATTTACCTGTTTTTGAAATATCTTTTGAGGACATTAGCAGGTGTCCATGAGTTCACTTTAGGTACTTGTATTATATTTTAAATTAACCTGGTTTTGACTTCTCCTTTGTAGAGATTTGTACGTGTTCACAAGTTCACATTAGATACTCATATTTTATTTTATATTTACCTGCTTTTGACTTCTCTTTTGCACAGATTAGACGGTGTTCTCTAGTTACCTCAGGTACTCATGTTATATTTTAAATTTACCTACTTTTGATTTCTCCTTTGCATATATTAGTATTTGTTCTCGAGTTCAATTCAGTTACTCGCGTTATATTTTAAATTTACCTTCTTTTGACTTCTCTTTGGAAGAGTTTAGTAGGTCTTCGCGAGTTCACTTAAGGTACTTGCATTATATTTAAAATTTACCGACTTTTGACTTCTCCTTTGAAGAGATTAGTAAGGTCTTCGCGAGTTAACTTCATGTACTCGTGTTATCTTTAAAATTTACAATCTTTTGAGACCTCTTTTGTAGAGATTAGAATTTGTTCGTGAGTTTAATTCAGGTACTCGCTTTATATGTTAAATTTACCTACTTTTGATTTTTCTTTTGCAGAGGTTAACAGGAGTTTGCGAGTTCACTTCAGGTATTTGCATTATATTTTAAATTTAGTTGCTTTTGATTTCTTCTTTGCGAAGATTGGGTAGTATTCGCTATTTCACTTTAGGTACTCGGGTTATATTTTAAATTTACCTGGTTTTGACTACTCTTTTGAAGAGATTAGTAAGTTTTTTGTGAGGTCATTTCAAATACTCACGTTATATTTTAAAGTTACCTATTATTTATTTCTCTTTTGCAATAATTAGAAGGTGTTTGTGAATTAACATCAGGAACACGAGTTATATTTTAAATTTTCCTTCTTTTGATTTCTCTTTTGGAGAGATTAGCAGTTGTTCGCGAGTTCTTTTAAAGTACTTGTGTTATATTTTAAATTTACCTGCTTTTGACTTACCTTTTCAAGAGATTAACAGTTATTCATGAGTGCACTTAAGGCACTCGTATTATATTTTAAAGTTACTTGCTTTTGACTTCTCTTTTGAAGAGAATAGTAGGTGTTTGCTTGTTTACTTCAGGTACTCACGTTATATTTTAAAGTTACCTATTTTTAACTTCTCTTTTGTAGAGATTGGTATTTGTTTGAGAATTATCTTCAGGTACACGCGTTATATTTTAAATTTACCTACTTTTGATTTCTCTTTTTTAGAGATTAGAAGGGGTTCAAAAGTTCTCTTTAGGTACTTGTGTAATATTTTAAATTAACCTACTTTTGACATCTCTTTTGAAGAGATTAACAGGTGTTTGTGAGGTCACTTCAGCTACTCGCATTATATTTTAAATTTACCTACTTTTGACTTCACTTTTATGGAGATTAGCAGGTGTTCTTG
The DNA here is from genome assembly GCA_039513925.1 of Platanthera zijinensis. Classification (NCBI taxonomy): domain Eukaryota; kingdom Viridiplantae; phylum Streptophyta; class Magnoliopsida; order Asparagales; family Orchidaceae; genus Platanthera; species Platanthera zijinensis. The sequence goes on from CM077087.1 coordinate 129,028,353, forward strand.
AATTAACTTTAGGTACTGGTATTATATTTAAAATTTACCTTCTTTTGACTTCTCCTTTGTAGAGATTTCAAGGTGTTTGCGAGTTCACTTCAGGTACTTGCGTAATATCTTACATTTACTTTCTTTTGACATCTCCTTTCCATAAATTAGTAGTTGTTTGCATGTTCACTTCAAGTACTCGCGTTATATTTTAAATTTACGCGCATTTGACTTCTTTTTTGAAGAGTTTAATAGGTATTTGTGAGTTCACGTCAGGTACTCGTGTTATATTTTAAATGTACCTGCTTTTGACATCTACTTTGTATAGATTAGTAGGTGTTCACAAGTTTAATTCAGGTACTCGTGTTAAATTTTAAATTTATCTTCATTTTACTTCTCTTTGGTAGATATTAGCTGGTGTTTGCGAATTCACTTCAGGTACTCTGATAAGTTGTAAATATACGCATATTTTAGTACATTATTAATATTATTTTAGTTCTTATTTATAGTTTTTAGTTATTTTTTTTATAAATATGTTCATTTTTGCAAATATTTACCTAACTTAGCTTTAATTTTGATTTCTGAATTATTTAGAAATTGTCAAAAAATGTCCTTACACACCCATGTCCCATGACCGACAAACCCGTATCATGCCCTCGACGATCGTTGACCTCAACTCAATGTTTGATGTTCAGCCTTCATCAACACGAGTAGGACACACCCGTGTCACATCTCCCGACACGCCTGTGTCACGCCCTTTGTTTTTTCCGACATCAAGAATGCAACGTTATATTTCATTCCCCTTACACACTCATGCTAAGTGTGAAATGCCAGTGTTTGGCACGTGTCCATTCCAGCTCCTTCAAGAAAGTTGCCAGCTGATCAAATTTGACTTCTCCAATATACCGAGAAGGACACGCCCGTGTTCGAAGACCCAACACGCCCGTATCACTCCCGAAATTTTGCCTATAAATAAAAGTTTTCTGTAAGAGCCAAGAGTTCACCTTTTTTGGACCCTTTTTGCTATTGGTGGGCTTCCCAAGTGCTTTTGGTGCTATGTAAGGAGAATTTATACCTTTGTTTTTGTATGCTTGTTTTAGCTTTTTGTAACCCATATTTCAACTTAATAAAATTTGTATTTTCTTCTCACTTTGTATTGTATTGATTGTGATTTAAGTACACCACTTGTTCTCCCATTTTATCCTTTGTTATACCTTATTTTTTCTAAGTGTGTGTTTGTGTGTATTAGTAGCCTTTTTAATGCCTTTGATTTAATCTTTATTTCCCTTACATTTGCACTAGACTGTTTTTAATTTTGTAGGAAAGTTTTTTCTAGTTTTGCTTTCATGTTTTTGTTTTAGGTTAGATAATTTTCATCCTTACGAACTTGTAAAAATCGTTTTCAAAGTGGTTTTTTATTTTCTTTTTAACTAAGATTTTTTGTAACTTGTAAAACTTTTTGGTTCATTTCAACTTGTTTCCACTTTTTAAGCATTTTTACAAACTCCTAAGAATGAATATGTAGGTTTTTTAATTTTTTTAAAACTTTGCTTTTTGTTTTTATTTGAAACCCTTTTTCACTTTTAAAAGTTTATTTTCACTTTTTTTGTGTTCTTGCTAAACTCTAGGAGTAGAAAAGTAGTTGTTTTAATTTTTAGGTAACTTTCATTTTGTTTTTAGTATGTAGAGTGTGTGAGTTAGGATTTCATTTTGTTCTTTTAAATTCCATGTTGTGTGTGTGAGTGTATGTGAATAATTTTATAATGCTTTCTTCAATTGTGTTATGAGTGTGAGTGTAGGAGATAATTTTGATGCTTTCTTCAAATATGTAGAGTGTGTGAGTCTATGAGATAAATTTTCATGCTTTATTTTATTGCTTTCCTCAAATTTTGTAGAGTGCGTATGTGTAGGAGAGAATTTTATTGCTTTTTTTCAATTCATATAGAGTGTGTGCGTGTGCAAATTTATTTCTGCCTACTCGTTAAGAGTTAAATGGCGTGTTTTCATTTCCCGCCTACTCATTCGAGTAGGACTTGTCATTTACCGTCTAATTATTTGAGTAGAACTTGTAATTGCATTTATTTCCGCCTACTCGTTAAGAGTTAAATGCCGTGTTTTCATTTCCCTCCTACTCATTCGAGTAGGACTTGCCCTTATTTATTTTATTTATGGTTTTGAAGTGTGCGTGAGTTCTAATTATAGTTAGTTTTTCAATTTTTCTAACATTGTGTTGTTTATGTTTTCTTCTTATAATCCTTTATCGTTTAGTGTCAAACTCGCGCCTCATAAAAATTATAAAGCCGTCCCCATTTCGATGAGTGGCTAATCGTTATTAGCCCATGGCATCTAAGAGCATAGAGACATATAAAATGATTAGAAATAATTAAAGTTCTTTATTTTAACATTAATTTTTGGACTAAGGGTTTTCCCTCGGTTAACGACGCGTAGGACCACCTATCGATCTGTGGGCTCTATTTCCGTTATCCATACGCAAGCAAGCCAAGAGGCCGTACGTATGGGCTTATCCCCCTTGGGTAAATAGAATTGCGTATATACCCTCGAGAGAGGAGAAGCGTAGTTATACTAGATTGGGTTCCCCACTAAATTGCGGGTTCTTAGCGTAAAGCTGGCATTAAGAGGAATCCTTTGTCGGACAAGCATTCGGTTGAATAGTCTTAATGTTTAGGTGAGCGGTATTACATAGAGATGGGTATGCTCATATTTATGGAACCTCCACGGCCAATTTGCATTTTATTAATTTGAAAACTAAGTTCAATAATTATTAAAAGTTATTTTAGTTTTAATCTGATTCGGTGCCGAGCGTTAACCCGTCATCGAATAATTTAAGTGATTTTTAGCTTACTTTTCTTTAGGCTTTAGTTAAACAAAATTCCGCCTTACTTTTAGTAAAATAATAGTCCTCCTGGAGGAGTAGGAATAATCAACCAGACTCCGAGAACAATACGACCTCGGTATTCTCCCGAATATCGAGTACTACTTGCGATAGGTGCACTTGCCTCCTTTCGTTAAAAACTCGCTTTTTAGCAAGTCCGTGACAGTCGACTCATTGAACCAACCACCTAAATAAGAGTCTGCACGCGAGCCATCAAGTTTTTGGCGCGGTTGCCGGGGATCTTTTTGGCGCTGTTATTTTAAATTTGGGATACTATTAATTTTACTTTTTTTCAAAAACAAAAAGAAAAGAAAATATATTTTAACTCTTAAAAAACTACTTAAAAACAACCAAAAAATTCCCCCCCTTTGTTTTAATTATCTTTATTTCTTTTTCTACTTCTTAGGGTGTATGACCCGTGGACAACCTTCGGATTCTGAAACCTTTGATTTTGATATTGAGATCGACCGCACCCTTGCGTGCATTCGATCTCAATGCCAAGATCAAACTTTAGAACCTGAAGAGTCTATCAGAGAACCCCCAGCTATTTTATGGCCCGACATGTTCCAAATGTGGTCGTGGAGTGAACAATGTCTTCTATCGCCCCGCCAAATTTGGACGATACTGGGTCGAGTGTTATTCTATATACGGTGGTGAGTAACAATTTATAAATAAAGTCAAGTGTAATACAAATGATCCAAAACTCCGTGCAGTTCGATGGACTACCGGATGAGGATCCTAATGTCCACTTGTAAAACATTTTGGAAATTTGCGATACGTTTAAAATTAATGGCATCACTGATGACTCCATTTGTCTACGCTTATTTCCTTTCTCCCTCAAGGACAAAGCCAAGACATGGTTAATTTCCCTCCCACGAGGATGTATCACAACCTGGGCTGAGTTGGAAGAAAAATTCCTGACGAAGAATTTTCCTCCTGCAAAAACTGAAAAATTTGGTGTAGACATTTCATCGTTCATTCCAAACGACTCCGAGTCTCTTTATGAGACTTTGGAGCGCTTTAAGTAATTACTTCGCAGGTGCCCGCACCACGCGCGTCCAGCATGGTTGTAGGTACAAACTTTTTAAAACGGCCTTAATTTTCAGATGCGTCAAATGATTGATGCGGTGTCGGGGGCACCCTTAACAATAAGACCCCTGAGGCTGCCCAAGACTTATTTGAAGAAATGGCTATGAATTCCTATCAATGGAACGTCTCGCGGGGATGCACAAAGCAAACGGTCGAAGTTTTAAAAGTGGATGCCACAGCTTTGTTATATTTGTAAGTTGAAAGGCTAATAAAACAAGTTCCGGAGATGTCTGCTTCCTCCTCCACTTCTCCTTGGTCCAATTATAATAATAACCTTTCCCCCCCAAATGTCTGCATAGCTGATGAGTTTGTGGACAACATGGGAAATCTGGTTCGTCCCTCCTTCCCACAAAACAATCCTTATAGTAATAAATATATTTCGACTTTTAGGAACCACCCGAATTTTTCATGGAGCAACCCGAATAATGCGCATCGCCCGCCTATTTCTTTTGTGCCCGTGTTTCCTCCTCCCCCTTCGAGGCTTTTTCCGGTCGAGGAAAATTTTAATAAATATGTCGCGTCAAACAAGTCCAATATCCGGAACATCACCGGATTGCTAAAAAATTTAGAATTACAGGTTGGAAAATTGGCGCGACTCATGTCGGAACGCGCGAAAGGGGCGCTGTCAGGGAATACGGAGCCCAACCCTCGAGAAAACCTCAACGCTATAACCCTTCATAGTGGTAAGGAGGTTGTCGATCCAAAACGGATTGATCCTCAGGGTTTCTAAATGGGCTTCCCCAAACACATATCAGGGACTTTTCTACCCTCCCACTTTCTTTTTGTACATATAACATTTATCGTTTTCTCGTTCCGCATACTTATCTTACAAAATTGGGGACAATGTTGGAACTAAGTATGGGAGTGTTTTCGTGCTTTTCCTACTTTCTTTTATGCACTTCTCTTATTTGAACTTCTATTTCAAAAACTAAACAAAAAAAATTATTATAAAACAAAAATTCCAAAAATATTTAATTTTACTTTGTAAATAAATTCATGTAAATATTTTTTGTAAATACTCCGCTCTAACCCCTTCCTTTTCTCCCTCATTCTTGTAAATAACTTCTCTTTTTCTCCTAATTTTTGTAAATAGAATGAAAATTTTATTAAAAATAAAAGAAATTCGCAAAACTTAAAAATCAAAAAATATTTTGTTTTCTCATTTTACTTTCTTTATTATGTATATATTAATTAAATAAATACAAAAAAAAAAAAAAGATAATAAGATTAAAAATTTTTAAAAAATTATATTTTATAAAACAAATAAATCAAATATACCATTCTTAATTTTATTGCTATCCAAAAAATTTGTTGTGTTTAATTATATGTTAATTTTATTAATTCTTCGTTCACTATTTGTTTGTTAATTTATGATTGAAAAATTTAAATAGACGAGGTTAAGTTTTAAAGATTTCATTATGTTTTGTTAAAAATAGCGAATTCGTTTTAGGCACTACTTCTAATTTTTACATGATATGAGCACGTGTATTTTTTTTAGAAAGAAACAACTATAGGATTCAATTATGTTTATTTTTAGCTTTCTGAAACTTTGGAATGCACAATTTTTTTAGGTTGCTCTAAAATTTTTTTTAATTAAAATTCTAGTTTTCTACTCTCCCCTTATTTATCATGTCTTACTTAGCATGATAAAAATTTTACCCTTAAAATATCTCATGTCAATGGGAATAAGATTTCATTCTGTAAATATAGGCACCCAATAATATAAAATGATTATATATTATGGAGTAAGAAGATAAAATTCATTACTCCTACACTTATACATTGTGTTAATTTTATTATTATGAAGTTGAAAAAGAAAAAAAATCATATTAGGAAAATAAGATTTCATTTCCTAATAAACCAAAAAGAAAAAAATGGAGGTTCGAGAAAAAATTACCTCGCCTCAAAATCCAAGCCACTTCATAAACCGCCAACCCCCTCAGCCAATTTCACGTCTCTAGAATTAATTCAAAAAAATTTTTGAGAGCATAATTTGTAAATTGTATTATTTCCCGTAAAACTTCTATAAGCTAAAGTTCTTATAATTCCAAACTATCTTTGTTAATCTAACCACTACAATTATTTCATTATATTTGATTACATCAAGAAGTCTTATTGCCAAAACTTTTGCCCTATTTAAATCATCTACATAATTTTAGGACTTAATTCTTACACCCCGTATATTTACTTAGATCTCTCTTATAATTAATTAAGCGGTAGCTAAACATAGATTTTTTTTATTCCTTATAAGTTCACCTCAAACTTTTTCTCTAGAATAGAAAAAGCTTAAGTATGGGGTATTTGATATGTTGTAAATATACACATATTTTAGCACTTTATTTATATCGTTTTAGTTCTTATTTATAGTTTTTAGTTATTTTTGTTTATAAATATGTTTCTTTTTTTAAAATATTTACCTAACTTAGCTTTAATTTTTATTTAAAAAAATCTCCAGAAATTATCAAAATACGACCTTACACGCCCGTGTCCCATGACCGACTCGCCCGAGTCATGCCCTCGACGATCGTTGACATCAACTCGATGCTCGACATTCAGCCTTCATCAACCTGAGCCGGACACGCCCGTGTCATATCTTTTGACACACCCTATCACGCCCTCTACTGCTGCCGACATCACGAATGTATCGTGCCATGTCACACCCTCTAACATTCCCGAGCCATGTGTGACACGCCCGTGTCCAGCACGTGTCCGTTCCAACTCCTTCTAGAAAGTCGCAAGCTGACCGAATTTGACATCTCAAACATACCTAGCAGTACACGTCCGTGTTCGAAGACCCGACACACCCGTGTCTCTCCCGAAATTTATCCTATAGATAAAAGTTTTCTGTAAGAGCCAAGGGTTCACCTATTTTGGACTCTTTTTGCTATTGGTGGGCTGCCTAAGTGCTTTTGGTCCTATGTAAAGAGAATTTCTCCCTTTGTTTTTTTCTCTTTGTTTTAGCTTTTTGTAACCCATATTTCATTTTAATAAAATTTGTATTTTCTCTCTTTGTATAGTATTGATTTTCATTTGAGTGCCCCACTTGTTCTCCCATATTATCCTTTGTTTTACCTTAGTTTTTCCAAGTGTTTGTGTGTGTATGAGTAGCCTTTTTAATGCCTTTGATTTCAACTTGATTTTCCTTAATTTGCACTAGATTGTTTTTTATTATGTAGGAATGATTTTTTTTTGTTTTGCTTTCATGTTTTTGTTTTAGGTTAGATAATTTTAATCATTACGAACTTGTAAAAATCGTTTTCAAAGTGGTTTATTATTTTCTTTTTAACTTAGATTTTATGTAACTTGTAAAACTTTTTTGTTCATTTCAGCTTCTTTCCACTTTTAAAGCATTTTTACAAACTCCTAAGAATTAATATGTAGGTGTTTTAATTTTTGGAAAACTTTGCTTTTTGTTTTCATTTGAAATCCTTTTTCACGTTTAAATGTATTTTTTCACTTTTTATGTGTTCTTGCTAAACTCAAGGAGTAGAAAAGTAGTTGTTTTAATTTTTAGGTAACTTTCTATTTGTTTTTAATATGTAGAGTGTGTGATTGCATGAGTAAGATTTTCATTTTGTTCTTTTAAACTCCATGTTGTGTGTGTCAGTGTATGAGAATAATTTTTTATTGTTTTCTTCAATTATATTGTGTGTGTGGGTGTAGGAGATAATTTTGATGCTTTCTTAAAATATGTACAGTGTGTGAGTGTATGAGATAAATTTTCATGCTTTATTTTATTGCTTTTCTCAAATTATGTAGAGTGCATGTGTGTAGGAGATAATTTCATTGCTTTCTTTCAATTCATGTAGAGTGTATGCATGTGCGCATTTATTTCCGCCTACTCGTTAAGAGTTAAATGACGTGTTTTCATTTCCCGCCAACTCATTCGAGTAGGACTTGTCATTTACTGTCTACTTATTTGAGTAGAACTCGTACTTGCATTTATTTCCGCCAACTCATTAAGAGTTAAATTGCATGTTTTCATTTCCCGCTTACTCATTCGAGTAGGACTTGCCCTTATTTATTTTATTTATGGTTTTGAAGTGTGCGTGAGTTCTCATTATAGTTTGTTTTTCAATTTTTCTAACGTTGTCTTGTTTATGTTTTCTTCTTATAATCCTTTAGCGTTTAGTCACGAACTCGCGCCTCATCAAAATTATAAAGCCATCCCCATTCCGATGAGTGGCTAATCGTTATTAGCCCTTGGCATCGAAGGGCATTGGGACATTTAAAATGATTTGAAATAATTAAAGTTCTTTATTTTCACTTTAATTTTAGGACTTAGGGATTGCACCGAGTTAACGACGCGTAGGACCACATATCGATGTGTGGGCTGTATTTCCGTTATCCATGCGCTAGCTAGCCGAGAGGCTGTGCGTATGGACCGATTCCCCTTGGGTAAATAGAATTTCCTACATACTCTTGAGAGAGGAGAAGAAGAGTTCTACCGGATTGGGTTCCCTACCAAATAGCGGGGTTCTTAGCGTAAAGTCGGCATTAAAGGGAATCCTTCATCGGACAACCGTTCGGTCGAATAGTCTTAATGTTCAGGTGAGCGATATTACCTAGAGATAGGTGTGCTCATATTTCTTGAACCTCCAAGGCCATGTTGCCTTTTATTAATTTGAAAACTAAGTTCAATAAATATTAAAAGTTTTTTTAGTCTTAATACGATTCGGTGCCGAGCGTTAACCCGTCTTCAAATAATTTAAGTGATTTTCAGTTTACTTTTCTTTTGCTTTAGTTAAACAAAAATCCAACTTACTTTTAGTAAAAAAATAGTCCTCTTGGAGGAGTAGGAATAATCAACCCGACCCCGAGAACAATACGACCACGATATTCTCTCGACTCATCGAACCAACCACCTAAATAAGAGTCTGCTCGGGGGCCACCTTACTTGCATTTTTTTAAAATTTACCAACTTTTTTTACTTTTGTTTTGTTGAGATTAGTAGTGCTCATGAGTTCAATTTCGATACACACGTTATATTTTAAATTTACCTACTTTTGATTTCTCCTTTGTATAGATTAGCAAGTGTTTGTGAGTACACAAAAGTATTCATGTTATTTTTTTATATTTACCTGTTTTTGACTTCTCCTTTGCTGAGATTAGCAAGCATTCATGAGTTCACTTAAGGTACTCGTGTTATATTTTAAATTTACCTGCTTTTGATTTCTCTTTAATAGAGATTAGTAAGTGTTCGCGAGTTCACTTCAGGTACTCGCATTATATTTTAAATTAACTTGCTTTTGATTTCTCCTTTGCAAAATTTGCAGGTGTTCGCGAGTTCACTTCGGTTTCTCGGGTTATATTTTAAGTTTACCTGCTATTGACTTCCCTTTTGAACAGATTAGCAGGTGTAAATGGGTTCACTTATGGTACTCACATTTTATTTAATAGCTACCTATTTTTGACTTCTCTTTTACAGAGATTTGCAGGTGTTTATGAATTAACTTCATGTACTTGTGTGTTATTCTTTAAATTTACTTACTTTTGTTTTTTTTGTAAAGATTAGCAGGTGTTCACGTGTTCTCTTCAAATACGAACGTTATATTTTAAATTTACTAGCTTTTAGCATCTCTTTTAAAGATATTAGTAGGTGTTCGCGAGTTCACTTTAGGTACTCACGTTATATTTTAAAGTTAACTGCTTTTGACATCAGTTTTGTAGAGATTAGAAGGTGTTCTTGAATTAACTTTAGATACTAATGTTATATTTTAAATTTACCTGCTTTTATCTTCTCTTTTGAGGAGATTAGCAGGTGTTCGCGAATTCACTTTAAGTTCTCGCATTATATTTTAAATTTACCTGATATTGAATTATCATTTGAAGAGATTAGCTGGCATCCGTGAGTTCACTTCAGGTAATCGCGTTATATTTTTAATTTACTTGATTTTGAGTTCTACTTTGTATAGATCAGTAGGTGTTCGCGAGTTCATATTAGGTACTCGTGTAATATTTTATAATTACCAACTTGTGACTTCTCTTGTAACTCCTCCATCTGTCACATGAAATATAATAGAGGGTCAAGCCGGGTATCCACGCCATATTCCACCGATAGTAAGTGGGGTTACCTTTTAAATATCATAAGACCAAACAAATCCTAACTCAGATCATTCTAGCGGAAGCTTCATGGGTTAAATTGAACTAAAGTTTCAACAATGTCCACTATATAAAGCCATAGGAATGTTATTACAAAATACACAAAATAATACGGCCTTAAGGCCTTACAATTATGTAACAACAAGGTAGTTTCCAAACATTTGCTCGCAGGCCGGCAACATAAGAAAATAATAAAGAGCCTTCGCATGGCCTTCAAGGGCCAGCATAGCATCAAATGGCTACATACCGATATTTCCCTCTCTTCTCTCCAATGCCTATATAGGGATAATCCACCAAGAGGTTGACAAATAAGATAACGACTAGCTTTAGCTGAACTATTTAACAGTGAACTACCGCCGTGCGATATCAACTACCGCAGCGCAGTATCAAAGGCGGTCACCTATTGGCCCAATGGACATAACTCTGCTGCCCAAAATAGCATCCACCTTACTTCTCCGTGGCAAGCTACAACGTGTGTTAACTTCCTACCATCGAGCGATAACTTCCCAAGGCATAAGTAAATTTAATCGGCTATCACCGCGCGATAACACTCTACCACAGCGCAGTTATCACTCAACAATTAGTCGAAAGTATTGAGTGCGTCGAGTAGTATCTCTACGTGATATCCCACAACCGCCGCTCGGTTGTATCTCAATGCTTAGTCGAAAGCGTTGAATGCGTCGAGTGGTAATGCCATGCGATACCTTTCTACAACCATGCGGTAGATACCCGAGACGTCAATCGATTTAATTCCATAGCTAATTCGGTGTTAACACTACCTCTACGTGTTAACTTCCAATCCTTCATTTTTCAGGATTTTTGGTGCATTATAATTCTCCCCTCCTTTAAGAAATTTCTTCCCGAAATTTTAGTCATTGAAAGGAAATAAGAACATAAACTTACAACATGTCTTTACAAAAACAACTCGATAAATTCATCTCGCATGGTTTGCTTGCGCTCCCATGTCAATTCTTCATGACCATAATTGTCCCAACAAACTTTTACCATCCTGATTGCCTTGTTCTGTAGCTGCTTGAACTCCTTATCCTGGATCCAAATAGGTTTATCCTTCTTTTCCATCCCACCATCGACCGGTACCTGATCATCAACCACCATCTGCATCGGCTCTTGCAAAGCTTTCCGCAGCACCGATATGTGAAACACATTGTGCAAACCAGTTAGCTCCTTTGAAAGAGCTAATCGAAAGGCACCTTCTCCAATACGCTTAACCACTTTTAATGGACCAAGATACATCAGACTCAACTTTTTTAAGCATTGAATCCTATACATGCCTTTTAATGTCTTTATCTTCATATATACCCAACCGCCAACTGCCAACTCCACTTTTTGGTTCTTAGCGTTATAGTACTTAGCTTTCCTATCTTGTGGCACCAATAGTAGATCTCGCATTGTGCTTATAGTCGAGTTTGCATCTTTGACTTTTTTATGCTAATACAACAATGATTCGCCTGTTTCCGCCCAAGCTAAAGGAGTATGACACTTCTAACTCTATAAATATTCGAAGGGCGCCATATAATGCAAGCTTGATAGCTATTATTATAGGAAAAATTAATCATATAGAGATGGCCCTCCTTCTTCTTCCCAAAATCCAAGGCGCACATACAGAGCATATCCTCCATTGTCCTGTTAGTTCTCTAGGTCTGACCATCCATTTGCGGATGAAAGGCCAGACTAAAATTCAATTTAGTACCCAACAAATGATGGATTAGCCTTCAATCATTCGAAGTAAAGCGCTCATCTCCGTCACTAACGATGCAATGGGGCACACCAAACAAACATACTATATTTTCAATGTATAACTTAGCCAATTTTTAAACTGAATCATCCTTCTTGTTCGGTATGAAGTGTTAAACCATTGTCAATCGGTCAATGATCACCCACACGACATCGTTTGCACATTGTGATCTCGGTAACCTCCAGGCTAGAATTGGTAACGAATTCAGGAAACCTCCAGGCTTCTAACATTCAGCTTTTACCAAGGCATAAGTTTGACACTTTGCCATGTTAAGAGCTATGCCATTATTTAAATCTGAACACCAGAGTATCTTTTTCATGTCCTTATACGTCATTATGCTCCCTAGGTGGATTGATTGTTTAGTAAAATATGCTTCATACATCAACTCCTCGCACAGTTTAACCACATTTGGGACGCACAAATGACCGTCATTTCTTAAAGACCGTCATCTAAGGAGAATTAGGAATTTGACCCACACACTGCATAGCCCTTCATACTCTCATTGAGTTCCATAGCTCATCGAACTCTTTCTACAAGTTCATGTTGGACCTCCGTCCAGTTCAAGCACACAATTGTAGTTGCATTCTTGTCAAGATAAGAAATTTCTAACTTATCTAACTCCTGGATCAGATGCTCATCATGCATCTATAGCCTACCTGCCCGTACTGGAGTCCTATAACTTAAGGCATCTGTGACCCAATTTCCCATCCCGGGTGTGTAATGTATCTAAAAAGTATAGTCCCCGATGAACCCCATCCTTCTCCTTCATCTCATGTTCAGATCCTTCAAATTTATAAAATAATTAAGGCTTTTATGGTCCGTGAATATAATAACTTTCATGCTATATAAGTAGTGACGCTACATCTTAAGTGGAAAAATCTCAGCCGCCAACTCCAAGTCGTGGACTGGATAAATTCGCTCGTGTAATTTCAACTAGTGATAGCCATAAGCCACAACTTTCTGAATTACAAAATAACAAATCCTAAGCCGCTCCCTTATGCATCGCTATATTCCTCATAGCCGTCTGTACCATATGGCGAACACATGATAGGCTTCATGGTAAAATGACTATTTTACTCCTCAAAAGCTTGTGCACACTATGGCGTCTAAAAAAATTCTAATCTTTCATTGTATGTATAGTGTGAGGTAAGCCTATCAGCGAAAAGTTCTTCACGAAGCACCTGTAGTAGCCAGCAAGTCCAGGGAAACTCCTGATTTCCACTACCGTAGCAAACTCAAGCTACTATCATATAACAACTATCTTCATCAGATTGATAATACGTTTTGTATCCTAAACTATTATCGAATTTTCTAGTGTTGAAGGCGCTAATCGTGTCTTATTTGCTTTATTTCTATCTTTCTTATATAAATATTATTGTCACTAACATTTTCTTATCTTTTTGCAGGTTTCCAGAATTTTGGCCAAAAATTACCTGACACGCCCCCCTATTATGCCCTCCCTGGGAGTGTCACAGAGCGTGTCACCTGATCCCAAGGAAGTCAGCCACCATTGGAAATTCCAGAGTTCATCCCGAGTAGGACACAGCCTTAAACACGGCTGTGTCGCTGGCCGTGTCAAGCTGGCGTGTCACCAGAGACTAAGTAACAAGAAAAACGGTTGTCACGCCCATTGACACGCCCTCCCCTGACGTGTCCCAGGGCATGACACGGGGCGTGTTACCCTCTGCCTAAAGTCTGCCTCTACATTAAATGTATTTTTGCCTCCGCACGAAAATTGTACCCGTCACGCCCCTATCACGGGCGTGACAAAGGGCTTGTTCGCACCCTTTTCAAAAACTCACGGATTTTTCGACCAATGATTTCGACGCAACGTACGTGTCATGCCCCCTCTATACGGGCGTTACCCAGGGCGTGTCAGCAATCGTACAGAAGAAATATCCATACTGCTAGAATCCAAAACCCGAGGTCAACCCCATATGTATCACTCCCCCAAACATATCATCCCTGAGCGTGACCTAGGGCGTGACTAACCCGTGGAAAAAATCTATAAATTCAGAGGCCCCCCTTACATTTCAGACAAGTTTGGGTTTTGAGGGGAGGTGCTGCCCTTTTGTTTACTAGTGTATTTTATGCTTTTTCTCCCTCTCTCTGTCATTCTTATTTTGTAATTTTCTTAACCATAGCTTAGTTCTTAGTTTGTTTTAGCTTTTATTGTAATTTTTGCACTTGCTCTAGTTGATAATTGTAGGGCTAGAATAGGATTTCAATTTCCATGCAATTGTAATTTTAATTTCAAGTGTAACTCTCTTTCTTTATTAATATAAGTGCCCTTATTTACTTGGTGTTATTATGCTTTACTACTCATACCTCCCCCTCCACTTCACTATGATTAACTAATCCTCCTTTTACTCGATCTTAATGATCCGAGGTTTGAGTGATTAAGTTTTTATGCTTTGAATTCACCTTTTCTTTTTAGGGTTTAGGCCTTCGAATTACCCTTGATTTTTCTCGTTTGGAATTATATTCCCGATATATATTTTCCATCTTAACTTTCATTCTTTGCGAGCTGAGAGGCCGATAGTTTGAAGTGAGCATTCAAGTGTAAAGAGAGTTGTACGCACCCCTCGAGAGAGGCAGACGTCCAAATCACCCGGATTGGAGTAAAATCCAATAATGGGGTTCACCGCATAAAGCGAGCTTTAGGCCTCCAATTTAGATGAGAGTCGATCGGACCTTCCTAAACTCAGTTGGGCACGACTTCGAGAGAAGCGTGTTCAAGCTTTAGGAACCTCCACGGTCTAGTACCTTTCACCAAATTAAGTTTAGATTTATTTATCATCTTTTTATCGACTTTAGCTAAGGTGATTCTCGATCGAGTGCCTTTACATTTCATCGTTCTAATCCTTTATCCTAATCGCTTCTTTTATGCTTTCTACCTAACTACAATTAATTCTCTTTTAGTGCTAGTTTTCCTTTCATAAAGTGCGTTTAATTCTCTATTTAACCATAAATATTACCCCTCGATAAAATAATATTCTTTGTGTGAGTAAGCGTACTCAACGGTTTCCAGATTTCAATACAGCACTTCTGTCCCCTAGCTACAGTTCGATAGGTATACTTGCCTAATTCGATTGCTAGTTCGACTCTCTTTTCTTAAGCGGAAAGCGTGCACCAAGTTTTTGGAGCCGTTGTCAGGGAGCAACTTTTGTTGATATATCGAAAGCACAGACCTATTAATTTTATCATTTCTCTTTCTCATCCTCCTTAAAAATTTTAAAATCCAAATTTTTTTTATCGCTCTTAATAGAAACTCACTTCACAATTTTTCTACGACACCCAATTCTCTCGAAAAAGGCAAATGGCTTTAAGTGCCACTATCTTGTCTCGTACCTTGCGAACCCTTCATTGGGTCACCCTTGGGAAGTTCGGGAGTTAAAATATTAAAAAAATCTATAAAAAAAATATAGTTTTTTTCTAGTTTATTATTTCTCTTTTTTCTCTTCTCTTTTTTTAGTGCATGACCTGCAGGACTCCGTAGGTTATTTTGGACTTGGACCATGAAATTGAGCGTACTCTTTGGAGAAGATCACGATTTCAAGGCCCTACTCTCCAAATACCAGTTGAGGACTCTGAGTCACTTTCTACTTTAAGAATGGAAGAACCACACGTGGAGGAGGTCGTGCATATGCCTACTTCCTATTATGCACGACTGAATCTAGAGGGAATAGAATCTAGTATAGTTCGCCCTACGATATCTAATAATAATTTTGCACTAAAGCCTAGCATAATTCAAATGGTGCAGCAGTATGTGCAATATGACGGACTTTAAGATGAAGATCTGAACGCACATATAGCAAGCTTTCTTGAGATTTGTGAAACCTTCAAGATAAATGGTGTTACAAATGATGCAATTAGGCTAAGATTATTTCCTTTTTATCTTAAAACTAAGGCTAAGTAGTTGTTGAACAATCTACTTAAAAACAGCATCACAACCTGGGATGAATTAATTGAAAAATTTTTGGCGAAGTATTTTCCGCCAGCTAAAACTACAAAACTTAGGAACGACATTTCTGATTTTGGACAAATAGAGTCTGAAACATTTTATGAAACTTGGGAAAGATTTAAAGAATTATTAAGACGAATCCCACATCACGCGCTTCCTGTATGGTTACAAGTGCAGACGTTTTGTAACGGGCTAAATCAAAATACAAAGCAAATGATAGACGCAGCTTCTGGCAGTACTTTAAACCATAAAACCCCGGAAGAAGCTCTTTACCTTTTCGAGGACATGGCCATGAACACTTATTATTTGAATGTGCCTAGTTCTCGCCCAAACAAACCTGCAGGTATCTTTGAAGTGGACAACATCTCCCAGCTTGCTCTGCAAGTTGAAATATTAAGCAAAAAATTACGGAGATGACTGCTACCTCCGCCCCTCAGGTATGGGAATCTGTAACTCCTGCTCTCGAACAACTAGATAATGTTAATAACATGCCTAGAAATGCTTTTAATAATTTTTCTGCTGCAAATTTTCCTGGGCCCGGTTTTACTTTTCCGAATAGTTATAATCCTACTTTAAGAAATCACCCGAATTTTTCATGGAGTAATCCCTAGAACGCAATGCACCCGCCACCACAAAACAATTTTTGTGCACCACCACCACCCCTTCAAAACAATCCAAAACATCCAAGCTTGGAGGAGTTACTTTTTAAAAATATAACCACAAATGACGCTACTATAAGAGCCTTAACGGGAAGCGTTAAAAGTCATGAAAATCTAGTAGGAAAACTCGAAATTTTTTTTTCAAATCAACCCGTTGGGTCTCTTCCTTCCAATACCGAGCCCAACCCGAGAGATCAAGTGAAAGTTATACCTCTTTGGAGTGGGAAGCAACTTTCTAATAAGTTTTGTGAAAAGCTCGAGGCAAGCTCCTCCCCCATTTTAAAAAATCAAAGCTCCCCTCTAATTTTAAAAATTCCACCCTCTGTTGAAGAAGTTATGTAACACCCCAAAAAGACCCCAAAAGACTCAACATGAAGTTTGAGTAGCAGGCTGGTTTACACGGCCTGGGACACGGGCGTGTCCCAGGGCGTGTCGGGTGTACACGGCCTGGGACACGGGCGTGTCCCAGGGCATGTTCGATTTATTTTACGAAATTGGGCTATTCAAGTCAGAGCCGGACACGGCCTTGAACACGGCCGGGAACACGAGCGTGTTAGGCTGAACACGGGCGTGTCAGCTGCCGTGTTCCGACCCGTGTACTGGTTGCAGCTCGATGGAGCAGGAGACACGGGCGTGTCTCAAGTTCGACACGGGCGTGTCAGGTTCGACACGGGCGTGTCGATGACCCGTGTTGTTCAGTCGGTTCAAACAGTGTGTGCCGCTTAAAGGGTACACGGCCTGTGACACGGCCGTGTCACAGGCCGTGTCGGCCAAAAAGTGTTTTTTTGGGAAAATCTTGGCCGTTCAGTTTCCTCTCTTTTGATCCAAGGGCTCAGGTTGTTTCCTGGCTAGATTAACTCCGTGAGGGAAGAATGAAGAGGTCATTCTTCTTTTGTCCTTAAGGAAGAGAGAAGGAGAGAGGAAGAAGAAGAAGGAGGAGGAGAGCAAGCCACCGACGGAGCTCCCGTGGTCCGATTCGTGATCCGAAGCCGGCGTTGTGACGGCAAGGCTGCTGCGGTTCTTCCTCACCGGCTAGTTTTCGATGGCACCGAAGAGATCGACAAGGGTAACGATCTCCCTCCTTGGACATGTGAAGTCCTTCTTTTCAGCATTGCATAGGGAAAGCCCTTCCCCGCGAGTGTGCGGTGGGTTGTGGTGTCCCTTGGGGTAGATATGTGAAGTCCCCCTTGTTAGAGGCCGGAATTGGAGTACGGCTCTAGGCATGCTGTGTGAAGCCCATCTGGATGTAATCTGGATTGGTGATGCTTGTTTGCATATCGGAGAAGGCTCCGTGATAATGGCTTGTGATGCCTATGGCTTGTGATGCCTTGTTCCTACCTGTTGCTTGGTGCGTCAGGAAGTACTGGACGATGTCCAGGAAATGAAGAGGGTTGGATGCAACTCTGGTGGCCGTGTGTTGCCACTTTGTGAGTAGTTGAGCCGTTGGGCTGCAACTCGATGAAAAGGCAGATTGCCGAACAGGAAAGGTGAAACCGACCCGCGCCTATAAAAAGCCATGGATACTTCCGTATTCGAGGTGGCTCGGCGACTTGAGCAACGGGGGATGGCTGATCCGTACCTGCGTTAGGTCCGTCCGACTTGGAAGCCTGGTATAGGTTTTGTTGGAGCGCCTAATGAGAGTCTTAGGCCCGCGCGCCGGAAAGACTAGAATGCTCAAATACCGTGTAGACGGTGGTGTTGACCCTGGTATTCCGGTACACCGAAAATGTGCCCTGAGTGCACGGACTGTCGGGCCGGGTGGCCGATGGTTGTGATGGCTTGAATGTGCCTGCGCGCACATAGTTGCTATTGATGATGCCATGCTTGCAGGGAAAGAATGCTCATGCCCCAAGAAAGGGGTAGGATTGTTATAATTGGGTCAGCTGAATGCTGACCGTTGCATTGTTTGCCACCGGTTGGGTGGATTGTTCCCGTGCAGGTGCTGGAGAGCCAAGTGGTAAATGATGGGCTGAAGCCCTACTGCTGTTGCTGCTGCTGCTGCGGCTAGCCTGGAAGGCTAAGCGAATGGCTTTGTTTTGTTTTCTCTTTTTACTCATGTTTGGCCGGCCTGCGCGCCGAGGTTTGTAAAACATGATGTATGTTCAGAGGAACTGTAAGGCCTTAAGGCCAAACTCTTGTGGTTGTGTACATTCCGTAGTATTTATATATAAAGATGGTTTTATATATTGGACATTCCGGTTGAGAGTTCAAAGTTGTAACTTAAAGCTTCCGCTAGAATGCTCTGAGTTAGGATTCGTAATTGGTTTGGTATTATCCTGTGACCTCACCGTCTGTTTGTGGCATATAGTGTGGGGCCCCGGCCGGACCTTCTACTATACGTCATTTAATGGATGGGGTCGTTACATTTTGGTATCAGCTTTTCTCGGTCTTCCTCTTTCGAATTCGTGGTCGAATTCTTTTGTGGGGTGGCGAGCACGTGTTTGTGCGACCTGCTGTAACGCTAATGAACTCTGGAATGTCCATTAAGGAATGTACAAAATCTTGTTTGAGGAATCTGCGCGTTCCTTTTTGTGTTGTTTTGCTTGCATACGTTCGCTAATGTGTGTCTTGTCCACCTATAGGTGACACGTAGTGGTGCTGGGCAGTCTGAGCCCCAGCATTCTGATGAGAGTGCGGCACCTGCTGAGGTGCCCACACCTCCTCCATCTGCGGAAACTGTTCGCTTAGTGGCTGAGGCGCTATTTGCCATGATTCAGCCGACCGGGCAAGCGCAGCCGGCGGTAGTGCCAGTTCGTGTTGATGTAAGACCCGAGCCGGTTGAGGTTGTAGATCCACGAGCAGCTGACCGACAGTTGAAGCAATTCATGAGCTTCAGTCCTCCTACGTTTGCGGGAATGGGATCCCCAACGCAGGCGGAAGATTGGTTATCGCGTGTCAAGAGGATAATGACAGCGATCAGGGCGGAGGAAACTCTCAAGGTCACCTTAGCCACCTTTATGCTTGAAGGGGAGGCGTGGTTGTGGTGGGACGAGGTTGAGCTACATCATTTGGCGGGCAGGCAATTAACACAAGTGTCGATTGAGGAGTTCTCTCGATTATTTCTGGCGAAACATGTCCCAGCGGCGCAACGCATTGCTATGGAAAATGAGTTCCAACGGTTAAAGCAAGGGGAAGATAGTGTGGATATCTACTTGCACGAGTTTACCATGTTGGGACGATATGCGGGAACAATCTTCGCGGATGACCAAAGGAAAACGAATCGGTTCTATGAAGGATTGCGGGATGAGTTGCGATTCCTGCTTTCGAGTTCTGTGAGCCAAGGGTTTCAGGCGTTGGTTGATACTGCGTGCGCGTTGGAGAAGGACATGAGGCGAGTGCAAGGGAACAAGGGCTTGGTTGTGTCAAAGCCAGAGTTTCAAGCACCTCGCCCAAGCAAATCGTTTTACCAGAAGAAAGGGGGCAAGAGGTCCAAGCCATCTGGGCAAGTGACTACGACCGTTGTGTCGGGAGCGACATCAAGGCCGGATTCTCGTACATGCTATAACTGTGGCCGAGTGGGGCATATTGCTCGTGACTGTCGGGTTGTGCAGCCCAAAGGGGAAAAGAAGACGGGTGCATCGTATGCTGCGAAGGGCAAAGCGGTGGTGGATTCCTCTGCTTCCCAGGCGCAGCCCCGAATCTATCAACTTGGCCAACAGGAAGCGATTAAGCAAAGTGACGTCGTCATAGGTACGAGTTGAGTTAGTTTACTTGCTGTGCTTTTGGTTTTGGTTTTGTTTAGCTTGTGCATGATGTGTGTGTGCTGCAGGCTTTGTCCTGATTCGGAATAATTTAGCGAGAGCCCTGTTTGATACGGGTTCTTCGCATTCTTTTCTGTCTGAGGATTTCGTATCTCGCATTGGGATACCAAGTCATGTGACGGTGGATAGTACAAGGGTGCTATTGCCGAATGGCTGTATGATGCTTGCGGATAGGGCTTGCGATGTGGATGTGCAAATAGGAAGTCGGGATTTCGGTTTGAGTGCAGCTGTGCTACCGTTATCGGAGTTTGATGTGATCTTTGGTATGGACTGGCTCTCGGAGCAGCGTGCCTTAATTGATTGCAACTCCAAGGAGATTACACTGGGCCAGAATACCGGGCTTGTGACGAAGTTCGCTGGTATGCGAGGAGTTGGCGGGACTCTGTTGTCTGCACTCTAAGTCGTCAATGCTGTTCGGAAGGGCGCGGAGTTATTCTTCACGCTAATTCAGGCTGTTGAGCCAAAGGCCAGTGTCGGTGAAGTGCCAGTTGTGTCAGAGTTTGCCGATGTGTTTCCTAAAGATCTTCCTGGGTTACCACCCCAGCGGGAGATTGACTTCTCTATTGAGTTGGTGCCAGGTGCGAAACCTGTGGCCCGCTCTCCATATCGCATCGCGCCAAAAGAGATGGCTGAGTTGAAAGTCCACTTGCAAGAGTTGTTGGAGCAGGGTTATATACGCCCAAGTATGTCACCTTGGAGCGCACCTGTTCTCTTTGTGAAAAAGAAAGACGGTAGCTTACGGTTGTGTATTGACTACCGCGAGTTGAATAAGCTGACGGAGAAAAACAAATATCCGATTCCGAGGATTGATGACCTCTTTGATCAGCTGGCAGGATCAACGGTCTATTCCAAGTTGGATTTGAAATCTGGATATTATCAGCTAAGGATTCGGGAAGGTGACATTCCCAAGACGGCGTTTGGAACACGCTACGGTCATTATGACTTCACGGTAATGCCGTTTGGCCTATGTAACGCGCCTTCGGTATTTATGGACCTAATGCATCGAACGTTCCGAGAGTACTTGGATTTGTTTGTTATTGTGTTTATCGATGACATATTAGTATACTCTCAGTCGGAAGAGGATCACGCAAACCATTTGCGGTTGGTCTTGCATACCCTGCGGAGGAATAAGCTTTTTGCCAAGTTCTCAAAGTGTGAGTTCTGGCTCTCTTCAGTAGCCTTTTTAGGCCATGTGGTAAGTGGAGAGGGTATCGCGGTGGATCCGTTGAAGATAAGTGCCATCCGAGATTGGCCAGTGATGTCTTCAGTGGCCGAGGTCAGGAGCTTCCTTGGACTTGCGGGCTACTATAGACGGTTTGTGGAAAACTTCTCACGGATTGCTTTACCTCTCACCACGCTGACGAGAAAAGATCAAAAGTTCATTTGGACGCTGGAGTGCGCGCGAGCTTTTGAAGACTTGAAGAGTCGTTTGACCACGGCGCCTGTGTTGACATCGCCATGTGGTACCGATGGGTATGAGATCTATAGTGATGCATCAGGGAGCGGCTTAGGCTGCGTTCTTCTGCAGTTTGGGAAAGTGATTGCTTATGGCTCGCGTCAGTTGAAAGTGCATGAGCGGAATTACCCCGTCCATGATTTGGAGTTGGCGGCGGTAATCTTTGCGCTCAAGTTGTGGCGGCACTATCTATATGGCGTCAAAGTGGATATCTATACGGATCACAAGAGCCTAAAGTATTTGTTGGATCAGAAGGATCTGAATATGCGACAACGAAGATGGATGGAGTTCCTCGGGGACTACACCTTCGAGATTCACTATACTCCCGGGAAGGGAAATGTGGTCGCTGATGCTTTGAGTCGGAAGACTCCGGTACGGGCAAGCTGGTTGCAGAGGCATGATCAGCGTTTGATCCAAGAATTGGATGCATTGGAGATATCTTGCGTTGACAAGGGTTCGTCAACCGATGCATGCTTGAACTGGACGGAGGTGCAATATGACCTTACGGACAGAGTTCGGCGAGCAACGGAGCTTGATGAAAGTCTCCAGCGCTATGCTAAAGATGGGCCGGATGATCAATTCTCTTGGGATAACGGGTTGTTACGGTGAAATGGTCGAGTGTGCGTCCCAAGTGTGGGTAAATTGAGGGAAGAGTTGATGTACGAAGCGCACTTTGCAAAGTACTCAGTTCACCCAGGGAGCACAAAGATGTACAGGGATATGAAAAAGCTGTTCTGGTGGCCCGGACTAAAGAAAGATGTCGCACGTTATGTGGCTGCATGCACTACCTGTGCGTTGGTGAAAGCAGAGTGCCAGAAGCCTGTCGGTTTCCTGAAGTCGTTACCTATTCCGGAGTGGAAGTTCGATGATATTTCGATGGATTTCGTGCACGGGTTGCCGAGATCTCAACGCGGTCATGATTCAATCTGGGTGATTGTGGACTGGTTGACGAAAGTGGCGCACTTCCGTCCAAACAGACGAGACGATTCAGTGGAAACCTTGGCCAAGCTGTATGT
Source organism: Platanthera zijinensis (assembly GCA_039513925.1). Lineage (NCBI taxonomy): Eukaryota > Viridiplantae > Streptophyta > Magnoliopsida > Asparagales > Orchidaceae > Platanthera > Platanthera zijinensis. Next base: position 129,051,028 of record CM077087.1, read on the forward strand.
GGAGCAGGTTGTTCGACTGCACGGTGTTCCTCGGAGCATCGTTAGTGACCGTGATGGGCGGTTCACATCGAATGATTGGCGGCTCGTTCATCAAATGTTGGGTACAAAGTTAGCGTTTAGTACGGCCTTTCATCCCCAAACGGATGGCCAGACTTAACGAACCAACAGGACGATGGAGGATATGCTCCGCATGTGCGCCCTAGACTTTGGTAAGAGATGGGAAGATTATATATTTCTCGTCAAATTTGCCTATAATAATAGCTACCAAGCGAGTATTGGTATGGCACCATTTTAGGCGTTGTATGGTCGGCAATGCCGTACACCGTTAGCTTGGGCAGAAGCAGGCGAATCGAAGCTGAATGGGAAAAAGGAAGTCGAGGAAGCTACTTCGCTCATACGCTCTATTCGGGAGAGGCTATTGATAGCCCAAGATCGTCAAGCAAAGTACTACAATGCCAAGCACCGGAACGTGGAGTTTGCGGTGGGTGATTGGGTATATTTGAAGATCAAACCCTTCAAAGGTGTGTCCAGGATTCGGCGTTTGAAAAAGCTAAGTCCGAGGTATCTTGGTCCGTTTGAGGTGGTGGAGCGAGTTGGGGAAGCTGCTTATCGACTAGCACTTTCAGCGGACTTGGGTGGATTACATGATGTATTTCACATCTCAGTCCTTCGTAAGGCGGTAAAGGATCCAGCTCAAGTAGTGGAGAATGATCGGGTACCGGTCGAGTATGGGCTAACGACGAGGGTTAGACCCATTCGGATCGAGGATCGAGCCGAGAAACAGTTGCGGAACAAAGTGATCGGGATGGTCAAGGTCCGATGGGACAATTGTGGCCGTGAAGAGCTAACATGGGAGCGAGAGCAGACCATGCGAGCTGAGTTTCCCGAGATATTTGTATACACTGTAGACCGTGTACTTTTTGTTATAACAGAGTTATAGCATTGCTGGTTTTTGTTTCCTTACCGTGCAAATTTCGGGACGAAATTTCGTTAAGGGGGGAGGGTTGTAACACCCTAAAAAGACCCCAAAAGACTCAACATGAAGTTTGAGTAGCAGGCTGGTTTACACGGCCTGGGACACGGGCGTGTCCCAGGGCATGTCGGGTGTACACGGCCTGGGACACGGGCGTGTCCCAGGGCGTGTTCGATTTATTTTGCGAAATTGGCCTATTCAAGTCAGAGCCGGACACGGCCTTGAACACGGCCGGGAACACGGGCGTGTCAGGCTGGACACGGGCGTGTCAGCTGCCGTGTTCCGACCCGTGTACTGGTTGCAGCTCGATGGAGCAGGAGACACGGGCGTGTCTCAAGTTCGACACGGGCGTGTCAGGTTCGACACGGGCGTGTCGATGACCCGTGTTGTTCAGTCGGTTCAAACTGTGTGTGCCGCTTAAAGGGTACACGGCCTGTGACACGGGCGTGTCACAAGCCGTGTCGGCCAAAAAGTGTTTTTTTGGGAAAATCATGGCCGTTCAGTTTCCTATCTTTTGATCCAAGGGCTCAGGTTGTTTCCTGGCTAGATTAACTCCGTGAGGGAAGAATGAAGAGGTCATTCTTCTTTTGTCCTTAAGGAAGAGAGAAGGAGAGAGGAAGAAGAAGAAGGAGGAGGAGAGCAAGCCACCGGCGGAGCTCCCGTGGTCCGATTCGTGATCCGAAGCCGGCGTTGTGACGGCAAGGATGCTGCGGTTCTTCCTCACCCGCTAGTTTTCGATGGAACCGAAGAGATCGACAAGGGTAACGATCTCCCTCCTTGGACATGTGAAGTCCTTCTTTTCTGCATTGCATAGGGAAAGCCCTTCCCCGCGAGTGTGCGGTGGGTTGTGGTGTCCCTTGGGGTAGATATGTGAAGTCCCCCTTGTTAGAGGCCGGAATTGGAGTACGGCTCTAGGCATGCTGTGTGAAGCCCATCTGGATGTAATCTGGATTGGTGATGCTTGTTTGCATATCGGAGAAGGCTCCGTGATAATGGCTTGTGATGCATATGGCTTGTGATGCCTTGTTCCTACCTGTTGCTTGGTGCGGCAGGAAGTACTGGACGATGTCCAGGAAATGAAGAGGGTTGGATGCAACTCTGGTGGCCGTGTGTTGCCACTTTGTGAGTAGTTGAGCCGTTGGGCTGCAACTCGATGAAAAGACAGATTGCCGAACAGGAAAGGTAAAACCGACCCGCGCATATAAAAAGCCATGGATACTTCCGTATTCGAGGTGGCTCGGCGACTTGAGCAACGGGGGGTGGCTGATCCGTACCTGCGTTAGGTCCGTCCGACTTGGAAGCCTGGTATAGGTTTTGTTGGAGCGCCTAATGAGAGTCTTAGGCCCGCGCGCCGGAAAGACTAGAATGCTCAAATACCGTGTAGACGGTGGTGTTGACCCTGGTATTCCGGTACACCGAAAATGTGCCCTGAGTGCACGGACTGTCGGGCCGGGTGGCCGATGGTTGTGATGGCTTGAATGTGCCTGCGCGCACATAGTTGCTATTGATGATGACATGCTTGCAGGGAAAGAATGCTCATGCCCCAAGAAAGGGGTAGGATTGTTATAATTGGGTCAGCTGAATGCTGACCGTTGCATTATTTGCCACCGGTTGGGTGGATTGTTCCCGTGCAGGTGCTGGAGAGCCAAGTGGTAAATGATGGGCTGAAGCCTTACTGCTGTTGCTGCTGCTGCTGCGGCTAGCCTGGAAGACTAAGCGAATGGCTTTGTTTTGTTTTCTCTTTTTACTCATGTATGGCCGGCCTGCGCGCCGAGGTTTGTAAAACATGATGTATGTTCAGAGGAACTGTAAGGCCTTAAGGCCAAACTCTTGTGGTTGTGTACATTCCGTAGTATTTATATATAAAGATGGTTTTATATATTGGACATTCCGGTTGAGAGTTCAAAGTTGTAACTTAAAGCTTCCGCTAGAATGCTCTGAGTTAGGATTCGTAATTGGTTTGGTATTATCCTGTGACCTCACCGTCTGTTTGTGGCATATAGTGTGGGGCCCCGGCCGGACCTTCTACTATACGTCATTTAACGGATGGGGTCGTTATAAGTTATCACACCCAATTTAGAAAAATACCTCACTCCACCACCCATCTTTAAAAATAAACCAACCCCGCAATACCATTCAAAACTTTATAAACAATGTCAGGATGATCAGTACACCGGCTTCTTAGAAATGTTCAAGCAAATCCACATAAATTTACCCTTCCACGAAGCGATCTCCCTAATGCCGAAGTACGCTAAGTACCTTTAGGACCTCCTGACTAACAAAAAGAAGTTAGAGAACCTTTCGCATGTCACGTTAAATGCCGAGTGCTCTGCGGTCTTGAAATACGGTTTACGAAAGGAAATTAGTGACCCGGGTAGTTTTTCTATTCCGTGTGTCTTTTGTGATCTTTTTGTCAAGAACGCATTGGCCGACTTATGTCCGAGTATAAACCTGATGCCCCTCTCATTGTTTAAGAAGTTAGGAATTGGTAGCCTCAACCCCACATGCATGTGTATCTTGCTCGCTGACAGATCAGTCAAATACCCATTAGGAATCCTAGAGGATGTCTTATTTAAAGTCGACAAGTTCATCTTCCCGGTGGACTTTGTCATATTGGACATCCAAAAAGACGTCGAGGTTCCCTTGATCCATGGCCGACCCTTCCTTGACACCTCCCGAGCTATCATTGACATAAGCAATGGTAAGCTATTCCTTCGAGTAGGCGACAACGAAGTTACTTTCTCTATCACCCACTCGATGAAGAACACTCTTGCAAATGACGACTTGTGTTTTTTCGTGGATGCACTATATGAAGAATCCTCCTATTGCCTCTCAAAATTTTAAAAAGAATTTTCTGATTTTTGTTCCTCCTCTACTCTTCCAACTGAATCGATTCACCTATGTGAAGAATCCTCCTACCGCCTCTCTAAATTTAAAAAAGAATTTTCTGATTTTTGTTCCTCCTCTACTCTTCCAACTGAATCACTGCAAGAAGCAGCCTTGGTCATCAGCTCCACCCCTTTTAATTTTCCGTTTAAAAAAGTATACGATGATATAGTTTTTGAAAAAGAATGAATTTCTAAAATATCATATGATGAACCCCATACACTAGAATTGAAAGAACTACCCGAACATCTTAGATATGCACTCTTAGAAAAAGACACCCCATTTATTTTTAATGACTTTTGCCTAGCTTCTTTTAATTTAATAAAAGAAAAATTAATTAATGCCCCGACTATGATAGCTCCGGTGTGGGACTTTCCATTTTAAATCATATGCGATGCGAGTAGTTTTGCGGTTGGAGCCGTATTAGGTCAACGCATATCCAAAACCTTCCACCCCATGTATTATATAAGTAAAACTCTTATATCGGCACAAGAAAATTACACCACAACCGAGAAGGAGCTCCTAGCTGTAGTATTCGCTTATGATAAATTCTGTCCTTATATTACACTTTCGAAAATTACTGCTTTTAAGGACCACTCGACCCTCAAATATCTTCTTTCAAAATCGGATGCCAAGCCACGATTGATTAGCTGGGTCTTATTCCTTTATGAGTTTGACTTAAAGATCCGTTATAAGCGAGGAGCCGAGAACTTGTCCGCCATCCATCTCTCCCGATTAGACAATCCCTTTATAGAAAAATTAGATGAAAAATCTTTTAACGATTATTTTACCAACGAGAAGCTATTTTAAAATAACATATCTATTTCTCCTTGGTTCGCACACATCGCCAACTCTTTAGTGGCTCGTGTGCTCCCAAAAGTTTTCTCCTCTGAACAAAAGAAGAATTTCTTTTCTGAGTTGAAGAACTACTTTTGGGAGGACCCACATCTTTTCAGAGTCTGTGCGGACCAGGTGATAAGGAGATGTGTTTCTTATAAAGAAGGTTTAGAAATTTTAAAACATTTGTATGAAGGACCGATAGGTGGGCACTATCAAGCTACTCGCACCTCTCACAAAGTGCTAAGCATGGGTTTTTATTGGCTTAGCCTGTTTAAAGACGCGCAAGACTTTGTGAGTATGTGTGATAGTTGCCAACGGTCGTGTAATATTTCCAATAAAAATAAAATGCCACAAAATTATTTCCTCAAGTGTGAAGTTTTCGACTTCTGGGGAATTGATTTTGTTGTCCCTCTTCCTTGTATCTTCAGGAATAAGTATATTTTAGTCGATGTTGATTATGTTTCATGTTGGGCTAAAGCCCAATCTCTTCCTACGAACTACGTCCGAGTCATAGTTACGTTTTAAAAAAAATTATTTTCTTGATTCGGTATGACGCGCGCCATAGTTAGTGACAGGGGTTCCCATTTCTGTAACGCTCAATTTTTTAAAATCCTTACTAAATATGGCGTTATGCATAAACGTTCAACTGCCTACCTCCCCCAAACTAATGGACAAGTCAAAGTAGTGAACAGAGAAATTAAAAGAATTTTAGAAAAGACTGTTTCAACATCTAGAAAAGACAGGTCAGCCAAATTAGACGATACTTTATGGTCCTACTGAATAACGTAAAAAACCACCCTCGGATGTACGCCATATCGGTTGGTTTATGGAAAATCATGCCATTTACCCGTAAAACTAGAACACGATGCTTTTTTAGCATAAAGGTTTTTAAATTTCGATCCCCACTCTATCGGCGACCTTAGAAAATTTCAACTCTACGAACTCGACGAGTGGCTCTCTTACGCTTACGAGAACAACAAATTTTATAAAGAGTTTACGAAACGTTTTCACGATAAACACTTAAGCCACCCAAAAACCTTTAAGCCGGGCGACCAACTTCTTTTGTATAACTCTCGATTAAGTCAATTTTCGGGGAAATTAAAGTCGCGATGGTGTGGGCAGTTTTCTGTTTTAGAATTTTTTTCCTTATAGTGATGTTTTAATTTCACACCCTTATAAGGGTAATTTCAAAGTAAATGGCCAACGTCTTAAACTATATTTCTATGGTGATGATTATGTAGGTCCAAACATTGTTAAATTTCTGTTGCACGAACTATAACTTTTAACTTTTATTTTTTGTTAAAAACTTTAATTATTATTATTTTGGACGAAAAAATTTTTGGACATGATTATTTTTGTTGTGTCAAGATCAAATGACGTTTTAAACAAAGGGCGCTCTTGGGAGGCAAGCGAAGTTATCTTTTTTTGTTTTCTTTATTTTACAATTTTTTCCCCGGACGGCTCCGACAAGCTAAAGCTTCTGCGATCGCCTACTCCAACATTGTTGAATCCATCACGAAGTCCAAAGATGACATTTCATGAAGATCCAAAGCGCAAGAATGGGGGAGCATCATCAATCGGTACTCGCAGCGAATAAATTCGAGGTAGTACCTCTTTTTTAATTATGTACTTTCAATTCTGTAATTTCATTTTCTCTCCTTCTCTAACCTCCTTTATCCATTCAGGACAATGTCCACTTTAAGCTTGGGGGAGGACTTCTTCCTTCTTTTTGCTATGTGTGAATATTTTGCTTTTTGTGAATATATTTTTCAAAAATAAAAAAAAAGCATATCTTAAAAATAAAAAAAATAGAAAATATTTCAAAATTAAAAAAAAATGCTTTTTTTTATTACTTTAATTTTTTAGACGTTTTGGTATTTCAATAGTACCCCATATTTTTGTTTTGTTTTTCTCAAATTCTTATATAAACAACTTAATTAATTATAATATTTCTAATCGCCCTTTTTAATTTTGTTTCACAAGTAAAATGTTAGCTATGCTGTGTTTCTAATTCACGGTAGCATGTTAACGTAAAACTTTTTTTTCTTAATACTCGCATTTCCATTAGGGTTTTCGTTGTTTTTTTTTTTACTTTCTCAAAAATTCATCATCCACTATTTTCCTTTTTGTTTTGGGATATTTTTTGTAAGATCAACTTTTGAATAACATAGTAGATGTGAACGATCCAAGTCACCTTATATTTCTATTTCCAAGATAATTTCATTTATCTTCTTTAATAATTTAGGACATGCTTTTTGAAATTTTTCAAATCTATGTTTTAAATAAATTTAAAAACATGGATATGATTTAGGCCATTTTTTGTTTTCGTTTGAGCTTTCCTGCCAACCTAAACACTTTCACCACTAGTTAGCCGCTTTTGAGCCTTTTTTCTAATTTCATTTGATAGCTCCACTTTTCGTATCATTTTCACCAAAGCCAAAATTTCTAACCTATCTAATCACACTAGCCTTTTTAAGTTTCATAAAGAATTTTCATGATTATGATATGTTATTTTGTGATATTTTTTGAAAAAAAGTATGCTCAAAAGAAATGTTTGCTTTTGTTTGGCCAATTCAAAATGAAAATAAAAATATTTATGGCCTTTTTTAGGAAAAAAATGAAAAAAATGGAAAAAAAAGAAAGAAAAATATTTTGTTTATATTTTTGATACTCTTTGTTTTGCTTTAGTGTGATTATAAGCCTCCCTGTTTATCTTATAATTCCACCCTTAATCATAATCCTAAACCAAACGTTTCGGTCCTATTTGGTTCTTTTGATACATGCTTTAGAATTTTATATAATAACTAAGAAAAGAAGAAAAGTAAATCAGTTTTAGTTTTGGATTTAAACTTAGATTTTTGTTATTTAGTTGATATAACTATAATGTGTTGCTTGGATCTAGTAACAACTCAATGCATTTTTCATTTTCGTTGCTTTGCTTAAATCTATTTAAAAAATTTCTTCAAAATTTGGGATGATTTATTTTCGTTGAGTAAAGTTTATAAAAGTTAAACCATACGTAAATAATTGTTTAAGATTTGTGTTACACCTTTTCCCTACTTTGAATTTCGCTTAGTACTTGTGTAGGCATAATTAGAACTTTTTGATTAGTCACTTTTTATGTTAACAATTTTTTATATCTTTGCTTGGGGACAAGCAAAGCTTAATTTTTGTGGAATTTGATAATACGTTTTGTAACCTAAACTATTATTGTATTTTCTTGTTTTGAAGGTGCTAATCGTGTCTTATTAGCTTTATTTTTATCTTTCTTAAGTAAATTTTCTTGCCACTAACATTTTCATGTATTTTTGTAGGTTTCCAGAATTTTGGCAAAAAATGACCTGACACACACCCCTGTCACAGCCTCCCTTGGTGTGTCACACGATCTCATGGAAGTCAGCCACCAGTGGAAATTCCAGAGTTCATCCCGAGTAGGACACGACCTTAAATATGGCCGCTTCGCTAGACATGTCAAGCTGGCGTCTCACCAGAGACCAAGTAACAAGAAAAACGTCTGTCATGCCCCCCTAACACGCCCTCCCCGAGCGTGTCCCAAGGCATGATACAGAACGTGTTGCCCTCTGCCCGAAGTATGCCACCACATTAAATGCATTTTCGCCTCCGCACGCCAATTGTACCTGTCATGCCCCCTTTCACGAGCGTGATACAGGGCATGTTCGCACCCTTTTCCAAGACTGATGGATTTTCTGACAAATGATTTCAACGCGACGTATATGTCATGCCCCCCCCCCTACACGGGCATGACCCAGGTCATGTCTGCCATCGTATAGAAGCATTCATCCTTCCCGCTAAAATCCAGAACCCGAGGTTAACCCCATACCTATCACGCCCCCTGACACGCCCTCCCCGGGCGTGACCTAGGGCGTGTCCAACCAGTGAAAAAAATCTATAAATTAAGAGGCCCCCCTTCCATTTTAGACAAGTTTGGGTTTAGAGGGGAGGTGCTGCCCTTTTGTTTAATAGTGTTTTTTATGATTTTTCTCCCTCTCTCTCTCTTTCTTATTTTGTAATTTTCTTAACCCTAGCTTAGTGCTTAGTTTGTTTTAGCTTTTATTGTAATTTTTTCACTTGCTCTAGTTGATAATTGTAGGGCTAGAATATGAGTTCAATTTCCATGCAATTGTAATTTTCATTTCAAGTGTAGCTCTCTTTCTTTGAATATAAGTGCCCTTGTTTACTTTGTGTTATTATGCTTTACTACTCATCCCTCCCCCTCCACTTCACTGTGATTAACTAATCCTCCCTTTACTCGATCTTGATGATCCGAGGTTCGAGTGATTAAGTTATGATGCTTTGAATTCACCTTTTCGTTTTAGTGTTGAGGCCTTCGAATTACTGTTTATTTTCTCGTTTGGAATTATATTATCGATATATAATTTTCATCTTAACTTTCATTCTTGGCTAGCCAAGAGGCCGATAGTTTGAAGTGAGCATTCAAGAGTAAAGAGAGTTGTACGCACCCCTCGAGAGAGGCAGACGTCCAATTTTCCCGGATTGGAGTAAAATCTAATAGTGGGGTTCACTGCGTAAAGCGAGCTTTAGGCCTCCGATTTAGACGAGTGTCGGTCGGACCCTCCTAAACTCAGTTGGGAACGACTTTGAGAGAATCGTGTTTAAGCTTTAGGAACCTCCACAGTCAAGGGCTTTTCACCCTATAAAGTTTAGGTTTATTTATCATAATTTTGATCGACTTTAGCCGAGATGATTCTCGATCGAGTGAATTTCCATTTCATCGTTCTAATCCTTTATCGTAATCGCTTATTTTATGCTTTCTACCTAACTGTAATTCGTTCTCTTTATTGCTAGTTTTCCTTTCATTAAGTGCGTTTAATTTTCCCTTTAACACTAAAGATTTTCTATCTATAAAATAATAGTCTTCGTTTGAGTAAGTGTACTCAACGGTTCCTTGATTTCAATATGACACTTGTGTCCCCTATCTAAAGTTCGATAGGTATACTTGCCTAATTGGATTGCTAGTTCGACAATCTTTTCTTAAGCGGAAAGCGACCACAACGGATCCACTATAATACCCTCTCCACTAACCACATGGCCAAGAAATGTGACCGACGATAGCCAAAACTCGCACTTTGAGAAATTGGCATAGAGTTCATTCCTTCCGAGGGTATGCAAAACAATCGTAAAGTTATTTGCATAATCTTCATCTGATTGATAGTATACAAGTATTTCATCAATAAAGATGATCACAAATTGATTTAAATACTCCCGAAATGTTTGGTGCATCAAGTCTATGAATACCGAAGGCTATTTGTTTTGCCAAACATCATTATAATGAACTCATAGTGACCATAATGTGTACCGAACCCTATCTTGGGATTGTCACATTCCCTAATCCACAACTGGTAATTACCAGACTTTAAATCTAGCTTTGAATAGACAGTTGATCCCACCAATGGATGAAATAAGTCATCAATTTGGGGAATCAGATACTTGTTTTTCTACGTCAACTTGTTCAATTATCGATAATCAATGCATAGACGCAAGCTTCCATCCTTTTTCTTCACAAAGAGGACCGGTGCATTCCAAGGTGACATACTTGGATGTATATAGCCTTACTCTAGAAAATCCTGCAATTGAACTTTTAGTTCCTCCATCTCTTTTGTTACCATTCAGTACGGTTACCAAGCCACATGTTTCGCACCTGACACAAACTCAATAGCGAAGTCAATCTCTCGCTAGGGAGATAACCTATGGAGATCTTTAGGAAACACATCGGCATAACTCGATACAATAGGAACTGATGCGCTCTCGGTACGTTTTCCGATCACGGTCAAGTAATAAAGATGAGGAGTTGCTTCCCCAGATATCGATCTCATACGGAGTGCAAGTAGGGAGCATGGAATTTACTTTTGGAAAAAAGAATGCAAGTGCAACTATGAAAAAGGGAGGTTTGGTTTTGGGTTCCTACGCTAAGCATGATTAAACTAGTGCGGGTTGCCTTCACTGTGTCATATGGGTGGATTATTCCAATGAGTAATAGCATAGATGAACGAACAAACGAGGGTCGTAAACACCTCTTCAAGGCGTGCACTTCTACCAATCGCTAGAACGGCTTCAAAACAACCAAAGATTAAAGCATCATTAACAAAATCAGATGAAACTCAAGCCAAAATTATATTATCAAGTTACAAGTGTACTACTACAGGTTCAGAACATGGAAGTTTAGTAAAAGTGAAGAAATACAACCGAGCGCATGAAAGCTCTCCAAGATTTTTGGCCGGAAGCAAAGGTTGTCAATCCTCATCCTAGATCGGTCTTCAGAAGGCGTCTGGGATCCAGAAGTGTTGTCACATCCTTTTTTTAACCAGTCCTCTTCGTGGTCTCTAAGTCAGATCTAAACGGAGAACTTCTCAACTGCAGCAATAAGTATCTCAGATGGTAGCTTGGAGGTTGGAGAAGATGAAGATGGTCGGAGACGGAACTTTTGAAAGCTTTCGGAGGAGAAATGGTGTCCAGAAGAGCTCCCTGCAGAGGAGAGAGGAATGATGGTTGGAGGGATGAGTTCCCGATTAAAGGTCCGGAAATGGCGGGGGAAAACGGAGATGTCCCAGTCCAGAAGAAATTTGTGGCATAAATTGTAAAAGTCAGAAAAAAAAAGTGTCACGCACGGTCTGGCGCTCGACCGTGTGTGAACCGTGTGATATTAATATCCAGAAAATGCCTGAGGAAGAAGAAGCATTGACCCGTGCATTTTACTCACGCACGAGCGATTCCGCCCGTGCACTAAGGAAATTGCATGGGTAACGACAAAAAGCACAAAATGCAGGCAACCGGGTGGAATCGTGCATTTAAGTCACGCACGGGAGCTTCGGCCCGTACGTGAAGGAAAATATACGGTTAACCACAGAATGGCCTAAAAACAAAAGATATAGGAAAACCGTGCATTTACTTCGCGCACGGGCCGGTCAACCCTTCCAGAATAACTTGCAGAAAACGCACGTCCATAAGTAACCGTTCGATAAGAAAATGCACGACCGTGCATTTTCCTCAAATCAGAACTATAAAAAGAGGAAAACTGACCACCTGCAAGCAACAACCAACACAGCAAAGGAGGACCATCCAACAACATAGAAAAGCAATCAAAGCAGCAGAAAGAAGCACGTCGAGAACCAAGTGTTTACCCCCATCAATAGAATGTGCAATTGCACACCCATATGACCAAAATAGTGCACATTGTGGTCAAAGACCGAACGATGCGAATATAACGAATATCCAGTAAAAATGCAGTGCACACGTAAGAAAAAAATCCCAGATGAGCCCAAAAAACCCTAAATAAATCGGACTCATCACACCCCCAGACTTAACTGTTTGCACGTCTCGAACAAACTGAATATATGAAGATAGAAAAAATGATATAGCTAACCTAGAAATTGCCATACGGAGTACCATGCGAAGTCACAGGCTCGTACGTGTAAAAATATAATATAGAAAATTTCTAAGTGTGCAAAATAGTTTATAATTTCAGAGTGCGTATCAAAATTTTATTACTACTCAAAAATTGAATCGCGGTGAATTATCTGGTCACACGTAGGAAGAAAGTAGGCAGGCCACTAAGGTCATCTTTGCTAAAGTCCGAGGCTCAGGATCACCTCAGAAGGAATCCACCAATGTCGGGGACCATATGCTTGCCCGTTCACACTCTCTCCACGACACTAGTTCGACTCAAGCGTGAATCCGTAGGACTTAGGAACATAAGGGGCTTGGGTTACGGTGAGGTAAAAAATGATTAAAGGGAGGCTATGCACCAAACCCAAATGAGTTATCATATCAAGAAATTCAATCGCTAATCTAAAATACAAATGAGAACATCACACCCCCAGACATAACTTATAATAAATCGGTGCGTGCACCGCCTACTCAAAATACAAACACATAACAAAAGGATTTCAAACATTCTTTTTCTTTTCCCTTTTTCTTTTTACAAACATTTTTTTTTATCTCAGCAAATATACTTAGGAGAACATCCACATTCTTCAAAAAGAGTACCATCACATCACACCCCAACATGAAAATTGAAAACACTAAAGCTCGACTTGGCTGTGCGACTAGGTTCGGCTATTAGGCTTTGGTGAAATAAAGGTGGAGCTGAATCACAGGAATGGGTAGGCACAATAGGTCTAGCGAGGATAAGAAGTTAGGATCGGTACAAAGCTCAACAGGGCCAAAATGATGGCCTACATCACACTCGCGCTTGACTAACCATATACCCATGCTTCGAGAGTAGCTTGGGGCAAGTTCTTCGCCAACGAGAAAGATGATCCTTCCTCCCAACTCGAGCAAAATGAGTCTAGTGACGACTACACACATTCCTACACTACCGTTTGATTCACACTGGATTCACAAATTGTTTAGTAGAATAAAATAAAAATCTTTACGCAAATAGAAAAATATTAAACTATAAGCGTACCGAAAAATTAAATCTATTCAAATTTCTACACGAGACGAGATCAAATGACTAGGAGCACAGCAAGTTCAACATTTTACTCTATCTCACAATCCTAAGCCAACATCATAATTTTTCCCAAATCAAACAAAGAAACAAGTTTAACTCGCAGCACGCAAAAAGCTAAGCACAGGCTCATATGGGTCCAGTGATGCGCAACGCAATGAACTAAGTAAACAAAATAATAACAACTATTGGTATGCAAATGAAGTGCACGAGCAAAAGGTAACAGTGACGAGCTCTCCCCTAGACTAGAACTAAGCATCACAACATAAGATATACAAACTAAAATCTGAAATAGCTAAGGGAAGAGGCTACCCATGCTCAACAGATGAGCATAACAGTAGAATGCTGTTAAACTTGAACAATAAGCCCACGACCCAAGAAAAATCCACCTGAAAAAAATCATATCTCCAACCACAAAAAGCTATACAAAAATAAGCATACAAACTAGATTGTACAAATTTAAAGCATGCAGCATCATTAGGTTGTCTCCCAAAAGCCCTTTTCTTTACCGTCCTTAAGGTGGACAAAATAGCTGTATTAACAATTTTAAATAATGCTCAAAAGCAAAAGTAGAATGCATGAAAAAGTTCAGAGTCACACAAAGCACTAAGCAAATCATAAAACTAGTAGCAATAGGAAAAAGGGAGACGACCCCAGAGATCCCGCACTCCTCAACTAAACGCTTATTTGTGATAGATCCCTCTGAATGCACAGGATGAGGAAGAGGTGAAGGCTTTAGGGCCTAAGGAAGACAAAACTCCCCTGCCCTGAAACTCCTCCTTCCCACGTTAGTGGGCAAAATCAGATGTTTTGCACATAAGAAGCTCTTTTATTTTAGAGTAACAGACGGGGATCGTCAGGCTGGTATACCTACCCCAACCTTATTAGCAACATGACTATCTTTCTCATCAAGGGGCATCCTTTCCTCACCCCCTGCGGGTAAAAGATAATCCCATGTCACCTGTTTAATAGTGTTACATCATTCATTCAACTTAATATAATTTTTCAAATCTATTTCTTACACGCTCCCAATAGCCGTGCACAACCCTCGTTTCTTTGCTCCCGCAACTTGTTCCACGTCAAACAATTCCTCATTCACTTCTACTTTAGCAATAAGCAACACATCTTTTTCTTGTATAGCCCGGTCTTGCTTATTCAGTACAACATCTATCTCATCGGCGCTAGATAAATCATCATGATAGTGTAATATTTAATTCCAATAGATTTTTAGATTCACTTAGGATTAGAGTGGGAAGTGCTGGCGATAGTGGCAAATCGACCTTGGAAACCAAGGTGATGTCGCATCTGTTAAAGTTAAGCATCGCTTCACTGGCTTTCAGGAATGGAACCCCAAGAATAGGCTTTGAATTATTACCTATGGGACCCAACACCTGGAAGTCGGTGACAACCATAACCCCGTTAAGTTTCACTTCCACCTCTCTAATCACCTAATCGGTTTTAACCACAAACCCATCAGTTAGCACTAGCGATTTCTGGGTATCAGTTTCTATATTTAGATTTAGCTTCCAAACATCTTGTAGAGCAAGAACGTTGCATGACGAACCTGAATCGCAAAGTGCTACCGTTTAAATCTCATTAATCACACACTTGACAGCAACATCAATAACATTACACTCCTTTACTTCTCCAGCTATCTTCCCTTGCTTACGGGGATTCTTTTCCATGTCTCTTGGAAGCGCGCCGCACTTGCGCTTGGAGAACACTTGGGCAAGCTGCCCCAGCTTTGTCTCTAAGTTCTCATAAAAAAATTGAGTGGCCATGTTAGATTGGGCAATTTCAACAAACCTTTCCATCATCTCCTCTAAATCACTCTTAAGTGCCCCTTGCATATTCGGATTATAACCTAACTGAGGCGGTAGCAGCTTGCTGCTAGAAGCCTGAGCATCGAATTGATGCTGGCCTCCCCGCCATCTTTGACCGGGGGCATTTTGGTTCCACGAGAAATTCGGATGATTTCTCGCGTTTGGGTTATAAACATTATTATAGGGCGCAACATGATTTTGATTGCTTATGAAATTAACATTTTCATCAAAGGTTATACCTGCCGGGTCAGTAGATGACTCTCCAGCAGGTCATTCAAAAGCGTGGTGGTCGGGATTTCTGCATGCCTGACACGATATGTTCATAACTGAAGCAGGCAGTGGGGTCGATCTAGTAAACATCATCCTCCCATCTAAAGTAGTCTGGCTCTATTCTGCTTGTTGCCCCACCGCATTCACATCAAATAAGTTTCTTGGCCCTCTTAGGGCATTCCTATCCACCATCCAATACGTACTGTGGGAAGCCGTGTCTCTAAGGAGCCACATAGCCTCTTCAGGGGATAGTTCATAATAGTGTCGCCGGCTGCCGTATCTATCAAAGCCCATTACTTTGGCTCGACACCAAAATAGAATATTTCGATTAGGTTCCATGGCTCGCAACCGTATTGGGGACAAAGGTACTGCAGATCAGTGAAATGATCCCATGCCTCTAATAAGGTCTCTTGGTCTAGCTGTCTGAATGTAGCGATTTACCTGCGAGCATTAACAATTTTATCTACCCGGTGAAACTTAGCTAAAAAAATACAAGATAAAATTTACCACGTAGTTGCGATGTCAGGGGCAATCGTATGAAGCCATGTCTCCGCCTTATCTCGCAGCGAGAAAGGGAATAAATTCAGCCAAAAACATTATGCGCTCTCTGTATGTTTACCGATCACGGTCAAGCAATAAAGATAAGGTGTGGGTTCCCCAGATATCGATCTCATGCGGAGTGCAAGTAGAGAGCATGGACTTTGCTTTTGGAAAAACGAATGCAAGTGAAACTATGAAAAAGAGGGTTTTGGTTTTGGGTTCCTACGCTAAGCATGATTAAACTAGTGTGGGTCGCCTTCACCGCATCGTACGGGTGGATTACTCCAATGAGTAATAGTGTAGATCAACGAACAAATGAGGGTCATAAACACCTCTTCGTGGCACACACTTCTAGCAATCGCTAGAACGGCTCAAACAAAACCAAAGATTAAAGCATCATTAACAAACTCAGATGAAACTCATGCAAAAATAATGTTATCAAGTTACAAGTTTACTAGCACAGGTTCAGAACATGGCATGTTTAGTAAAAGTGAAGAAATATAACCGAGCACACGAAAACTCTCCAAGATTCTCAATAGGAAGCGAAGGTTGTCAATCCTCGTCCTAGCTCGGTCTTCGGAAGGTGTTTGGGATCCAGAAGGGCCGTCACTTGCTTCTTATAACAAGTCCTATTCGTGGTCGCTAAGTCGGTTCAAAACGTAGAACTTCTCAAGTGCAGCAACAAGTAGCTCGAATTGTAGCTTGGAGGTCGGAGAAGATGAAGATGCTCGGAGACGGAACTTTTGCAAGCTTTCGGAGGAGAAACGGTGACCGGAAGAGCTCCCCATGGAGGACAGAGAATAACGGCTGGAGGGTCGAGTTCCCTCCTAAAGGGGTGGAAATGGCGGGGAAAACGGTGATCACCCGGTCTAGAAGAAATCTTCAGCTTAAATTATAGAAGTCAGAAAAAATGGTCACGCACGGTCTGGCGAACGACCGTGCATGAACCGTGCGATATTAAAATCCAGAAAAAGCCTGAGTAAGATAAAGCGTTGACCCGTGCGTTTTACTCATGCACGAGATATTCCGCCTGTGCGCTAAGGAAATCACACGTGTAACGACAGAAAGCACAAAACGCATGCAATAGGGTGGAATTGTGCGTTTAACTCGCACACGGGCGCTTCCGCCGGTGCATGAACGAAAACTCACGGTTAATCATAGAACGGCCTAAAAACAAAATATACAGGAAAATTGTGGGTTTACTTTGCGCACGGTTAAGAAGAAACCGTGCGTGAAGGGATCGCACGGGCCGGTCAACCCTTCCAGAATAACTTGCAAAAAATCCACGACCATAAGTAACCTTGCGTTAAGAAAATGCACGACTGTGCGTTTTCCTCAAATAAGAACTATGAAAAGAGGAAAACTTACCACCCGCAAGCAACCACAAAAATAACAAAGGAGGACCCTCCAACAACACAGAAAAGCAATCAAAGTAGTAGCAAGAAGCACGGGATGCACCAAGTGCTTACCCCCATCAACAGAATGCGCAATTGCACAACCACGGGCCCAAAATTGTGCACATTGAGGTAAAAGACCGAACGATGCAAATATAACCAATATCAGTTAAAATGCAGTGCACACGTGAGAAAACAAGCCCAGATGAGCCCGAAAAACCCAATATAAATCAGACTCATTAGGAACGTCACTCAAACAAGACTTCTGTTCAACAGTCTCAGACAGCGTGAAGAACAACTGCGCGCCCTTCAGAATAGCCTTGACTATTTGGATCAGACATCAATATCTTGCTCGATACTCGTATACCAGCGAATTTAGTCTCTCATTCAGTGTTCTATCCCAGTGTGACTTCCTTAGAGTGTTCATCAATACAGCCATCCTGCTCTGAGAGCCAGTCCATGCAAAAGAGTAGATCAAACTTAAATATTAGTAGCATCGATGCTTCCAGCCCAAAATCCTGACTTCCTATCCGCACGTCAACACAACACGAACTATTCGAACATATTACACATTTGTTACGTAACAACATATTCAATCTATCTGTCGATAAAAAAGTAGGCACTCTGATCTGCGATACAAAGTCCTCAAATAGAAACGAATGAGAAGCACTTGTATCAAACAATGCTCTCGCCGGATAGTCCCGAATAAGGACGAAGCCTACATTCATCAAGTTATACACAAGCAATTAAAATTGTATAAAGTATATAAAGCTTGAGAAATATATGTTACTCGTACTCTTGATGACTTCAGCCTGTTTGATAGCCTCCTATTGTCCAAGATTGTAAACACTTGGCTGAGTTGGACCATATTGGGATGCAGCGAACTCCACTATCTTTCCTTTCTCAGCGTAAGAGGCTTCTGCCTTTTTACATTCCTTGGTAGTCCACTAGGGCATTCACGGGGAAAATGCACTGGTTTTGCCACACATATAACATGTCTGCATGCTATGCCCAGATGTTACTCGAGAAGAAACAATAGATGGAGCTTGTCCAGAATGCCTGGACTTCTTCCTCCATCTCCGAAAATTAGATTTTGAAGAAGTTGACACTTTGAACTCGGGCTTTATCATAGCTAAGTCCCTCTTGCCATATACCTTGTACATGTCCTTCTCTAACGAACGAGCCGTATTAACCAACAATTGAAAACCTTGATTCATTGGACCGGAGAGCAGTAACCTCAGCTCATCTCGCAGTCCCTCATAAGATCTATTAGTCTTACGCTCTTCATCAGCAAAATCAGACCCCGCATGTAAGATCCCATTTTTTTTCTTTTTAACCACCGGGGTCTTAGGCCCAGAACCGCCATTTTGCGGTGACACCATCCTCCGGGATGGTCGACACCACAAAATGCCGATCCTGCTGGCCATCTTAATCACCATCGACAGAATCTATAGCGAATGAAAGTGTAAGCATCCAAGTCCACAATAATATAGAAGAGGAAATCATGCGGTAAATCAAGTCAACACCAGAAGAAATTCTAGGTACAAACGCAAGAAAGTAAATACAGGCTTAAGCCCGGTACATGATAACCTCACTACAATCCACTCATAAAAGTAACACTACTAATACTCAGATCCACAAATAGATCCAGATGCCTGCCCACCCGATCTACACTGGCCCATCTCCATCTGCACTGTACCCTGCTGGTTCTGCGTCTCTTGCGTCTGATCCCTATCTCCCCTCCGGAGCACCTAAAATATGGTCGTCAAACGAACGTCTGTCAAACTAGACTTAGTCAACAATCCCCCACCCCTCTACCCGTGGCTCCTAGGCACCAGGTGGAAAGGACGGAAAAGGAGGACAAAAAGCAGGGCGTAATCAAGCAGGTGACATCTACCCTAAAGAATAAAAGATGGGTGGGTATCATAATAATTAAACATGAGTAAACAAGTGTGTAAAAAAGGTAAACGTTAAGGAGTAGCAAGTAAGTAAAAGCAGTAAGGAGAGTAAGTAAGAGCAACAAGAAAGGTAACCATTGATTTATAGGGATTACCCCTATAGACCAAGGGGTTGTTTTGCATGGCCTATCGTATAAAACGTCCCAAACACTTTTATACGATAGGTGTCAAGGGTTAAGTGCAATGATTATGCTACGACATCAAGTATGTTATGGTATGCACATTCAAGGGCAACTCACACACACGACTCTATGCGCACAGACCTTTAGTTCCCTTTTTTGGAGTTAGCTAAACTCTCAGAAGCCTCCGCTGTGGCAAAACAGAGATAGTGGGTTGGGACTCTCCACTCCTAGACTGGTAAACACAATACTCAGCCAAGCCCCTCTCATACGTTACCGTACTATTCCCAGTAAACCAGCTACACTCTCGAGTCAACGTACTGACGACGGTGTGTTCGATCGTCCAATACCGAGGACCCACCACTGTTATGCACATGCAACCATGATAGTTTGTATCTAATTATAGTACCGAGCCTCAAGCTCTCTAGACAACCGAGACTTTTAGTTCACCAAGTTCCCGAGCCCACGGCTCCCCGGACTTCTAAATCAATACCAAGTCCATTTAACTCTACCTGTAAGCCCTTAGGCCACGGGCCTATTTTATCCTTTCATTACCAATTTATCTCCCTATGTGTACAAGTGTGAGTGTAAGGTGAAGGTATTATTGAGGTTACTGTTATCCATCTTATGTAAAAGGTTTACGTTAGCCCAGCACTTCCCAAGGCATTCCCCGTGAAGGGTTCTCGAGGGCACTAGGAACTACAATGGGATGAAGCCCAAAGCACCCTTTCGCAAGGCACTTAATGTTATTGATTTCTACCCTTGATCAAACCCCTCTTTTATTTCAGTGTGACAATCCTAAGTGTGTTTAAGCTCTCTGTGTTAACCTATTTCAGACCTATCCACAATATGCGAACCATGCTAAGCTATATGGTGCTCCCATTAGGGGGTACCCTAATTGCTCTTCCAATAGATCCCTAACAATTACTAGGAGTCTACCATGACCTATTAAGACTAAATCCAGAGTATCATTAATTCCATAATAATGTGAGCATTTAATTTAATTAACCCTAGGCTCCAAATGCCCTACTATGAACATGAAGTGCTTTCTAAATTCCAAAATAAATCAGCACAAAATTATGATAAATACTAAGTGACATTTTAACAGTAAATCCAAGGTTTGAGAATTTTCAGAGGTGATTAGGCTAACCTTTCATAATTTATAACTTAAGGTCAATAATACCATCTAATGAAGAAAAGGCCAGCAATATTGTTCTAATAATTATAATAAAATTCTGGTAGGTATATCATGTCCTAAGAAAACCCTAGAAGTAGTCTCATTATTTTTACAGTGAATAGTAACCCCTAATTTAATTTATAACCATTATTTCCATGACCATTGGTTAAAGAAGCAAGTATTGTAAAAACTCATTTAATAATTATAAGAAAATTCCAATAGTCACATAATGATTTAAAATCCACAGTAACCAAGTTTTACAATTTTTCTCACAAATGAGGGGCTCTAAATCTAATTAGGTGTGAAAGTTAGGTGATAACATCTATCTACCTCTATAGGGGGGGGGGTGAATAGAGTAAGTTCAAATAGATTGATGTATTTAAAACTTTTTGATCTACTTAGTGTAGAGAGTGAGTTATGCAATGATTAAATATATGACAAAGCAAACAGCACACAGCATACAACAAGAAGTAAACATAAACCACAGAAGACACAAGGAAATTATAGTGGTTCCCCAAACTTGGGTAGTCCATTCTTCTATCACCCTTTGATAGGAATCCACTGCAGGATGGTTGATCAGGTGTCCTGGGCACCACCAGATTTTTTGATAAGGTGTCTTGCCACCACTGATTTTGACAAGGTCTCAGCTAACCAAAAGGGTAACTTTTGAAGGGAGTTAAAACCCTGTACAGATGGAATAAGGTAAAGAAAGGATGAGTATGCTTCTCTGTCAACTATCAAAGAGAAGCTTGTGGATTTTGATGTTGTCAAAGCTCCCCCTGAGGTGTAGATGAGTTCAGGTAGAAGAAGCTTTGCACAAGGGTGACAGGCTCTTCACTGCTTGTCCTTCTTCAGCAATAGATAACTCAGACACTGAGTGTTTGATGTCTGAAGGTAGAAGGCAGTCTGTAGAAGAGTTGATTGCAGATCAGAAGAGAATAATAGAGAATTGATGATGATCTTTCTCTGAGTGATGTTCTTCTCTTTGAATTCTCTGCAGCAGATTCCGTGAGAGAGAGATGATGAAGAATGTTCTCTGTAACAAAACTGAATAACTGTGTATATCTCTCTCGAAAAATCTCTGAGTAATAGAATTACTACTGTCTGATAGATAGCCGTTGGCAGGGAATTCAATGCATTCCTTAACTGTCCATGCCTTGGAAGGAAGTGCCTTAATTGATTTCCAATGAAAATTCCTTGAGATATGGACCAATTAAGTCTTGAAACGGCCAGGGGATCTCTTGCAATAACTGCTTTGATGATCTTTAATTTGAATTTAAAAAGTCAACAGACGGGAGAACCCAAAACATTGAATTCATCATAAATCGTCGATCTGAGCTCGACTATCCGTCGATCAGAGAGTGATTAAGGATGCAGAGAGAATCACGCCAAAACATCGAGCTGAAGTCGACGTTACGTCGAACTGAGGACGACGCTGCGTCGAGCTGCGGTCGACTATGCGTCGAGCAGCGGTCGACTACGCGTCGAGCTGAGGTCGACGACACGTCGAGCTGGGGTCGACTATCCGTCGAGCTGAGCAGAACTAAAATCTCAAATATCCTAAGTTCCAAACTCACACTCAATGACCTATGCTATACAATGAGGTCATGCATCCTTAGCATAGTTATCCTGACCCAAATATAAAAAGGGTGTTCCAACAATCTCCCCCTATTTGGATTAGGATTACTATTCACATGATTATAAGGAAATAAAAAGCATACAGAAGATTAAAACACAGACAAAACCATAAACCACAGATAGAAGCAGGAGCAGATATATAAATATCAAAAGTGTTTATGGCAGTTGTAAGGAGGTGGAGCCATCTTACATTACTTCTTCTTTGGTTCTTCTTCAAGGCTTTTCTTGAACTTGATTTCTCTCTAAGGATTGGCAACATCTTTCCTGGATCTGTAATCCTCAGAAGTACCCAAGGAAGTTATGCTTTTTCCTCTGGGAGGAACAGCAGCAGGATGCAACTGCATGTACCTATCAAATTCAAAGAATTTGCTGGAATTGTATTTGTCCAATTCTTGTCTTCTCTGCTTAGACATAGTACTGATGTTTGATGTGTCCAGTCCTCTTTCTTTATTCTTCTTAATCAGTTCTAGAGCAGCAAGCTCAGCCATTCTAGCTTTCCAAGCAGTAGGATTGTTGACTGGATCATCATAAGGGACAGGAGGTTCATATTTGTTGCTTTGATCTGAAGGAGGAGGTTTTTGCCTTACACCATCATTGAGCTTGAAGGGAAAAGGACCAGAGGTTGAAGCAATAGTCTTTCCTCCCCTTTGATAAGGCTGGTGTCTAGCTTGACCTCTTGATAGGTTTCCTCTTGAAGATCCTCTTTGTTGATAACCTCTTGGTTGGCTACCTCTTTGTCCTCTCCTGGATTGATATGTCTTGCCTTGGAAGGAGGATGTGGGAGGTTTGCTGACAGGGTTAGCACTGTCTCCTGCACCTGGAGAAGATGGAGGAGTAGGAGGAGGAAGAATAGATTTACAGGGGCCTTTGAAATACTTCTTCTTCTGTTTCATAGCCTTGAGTTGGTTCTTGGAATATTACATCCAGGGCTCTGTAATCTCACAGTTGTGAAGAATGTGATAGGGAGTATCATGGTCAGTGGCCCTTTCCATTGGAACTCTCTTTAGAGCTTTGCTTCTAGCTTTTCTCTTTTTAGCAATGGTGGCAGATGAATCATCTGAGCTAGTGGCAAACTCATCAGAGGAGCTGCTTTGCACATGATCATATGGATCATAAAAATCCTTCTTGGAGGCAATTCCTGAAACAGGACTAGAAGCAGCTGTCAGTGTAGATGATGTATCTAACACTGCAGGAAAAGAAATGGCTTCAGGTGCAACAGACATAGGAGCAGCTAAGTCACTGATAACTTCAGATATTACAGCCTCAACTGAGCTGGCTGGATAGATCTTATTAGCAGGAGCAGAAGCTACCACTGCATCAGAAACTTGAGAAACAATAGAACTGGCAGGAGCAACAGCTACCACTGCCTCTGGAACAACAGAACTACCAGGAGCAATTTCAGGAGCAAGGGCTTCCACTGCATCAGAAGTGCTGGGCAACTCATCAACAATCATATCATCAACAGAATGATCAACAGTACTAATATCAACATTAGAACAAGCAGGAGCAGCAACAACACTATGATCAAGAGAGTCATTTGCAGGAGCATCAGCTACCACTGCATCATCATCAAGGATCATTCTATCAAAAATAACAGTAGCAGCAGCAGAGAAGGGAACAATAGCCCTGGACAGATCTTCAGGAAGCAATAATCTGTATGGGCTGAAAGACCTTTGGAAAAAGCATGCTGGCACTGCCACTGTAAAGTCTTCAACTGAAGGCTGAACAAACTCTCTATCTGTAGGCTGAATTTCTGAAACTAACATCTCTTCTCTATCAAAGGGAGGCAGCTCTTCTTCTACAAAAATCTCCCCCTGCCTAGAATCAGTTAGAACTGACTCTAGGCCCCTAGAAGAAGGGCCAGCCACAATAGGAGTAAGGGAAGAGAGTTTAGATGAGATGGAGTTCAAAGAGAGGATTATTGGAGCTAGGGAAGCATCCAATAGAGAAGAAAGCCTTGGAGCCAAGAGCTCATAGAGCTCGTTGGCCAAGGGAAGCAAATTTACTTGCTCAAAGGGATGTTGAGCAGAGGTAGAGGGAGGAGAAACAGATACAACAGAAGATGATGTTGGGATAGATGAAATGGGGATGGTAGGTTCAATGATGGATGACATGATGAGGTCAGAAAATGATGGTGTCTCAGATATGTCATCAGGAGAACCATCCAAGAAAGAATCACCTGGATTGTTAATCTCAATATCCATTGGAGGGAAGAAGTGAAGAGGATGAAAATCTTCAGATGTGGTAATAGATGGAGGAATGGATGAGGCAATTGTAGCAATTGATGATGTTGTTGGCATAGGGGATGAAAATTGAGATGTGGATGGAGAGAAGGTGGTTGGAAAGCAGAAGGAAGATGAAATGGTTAAGGATGGCATGGCTTCTTCTACTAGATCAGAAGGCTGAGGTGAAGTGACCACAACAGTCCTTGTTTCTGTAGAAGTTTTCATAGCTGCAGCAGCTCTGGGATTGGTGATTTTCCTGTCCCACTTACCAATGAGGGCACAGGTCAGTCTCTTAGAAGCATTGATATGCTTAGAGGATACCAGAAGCTGAGGGCAGATATGATGAAGCAGCAAACCCAACACTCTTCCAAAATGAACATAAGACTTGTTGACCTTCTTCTTCACTAGATCAAACAAAATTTCTCCCCAATTCAAGTGCTTTTTGTCCAGGAGAGCAGCCATGATGCAAAATTGATGCCTGTAAATGGCATCATGTACTGTTCTCTTAGCACAGATAACCTTACCTACCACATCAGCTAGGAGTCTGAATTCTATGGCAAGGTCTACTTTCAACAGTTTGGAGGCATTCTCAGAGGAATGGCCCATCCTGTCTAACATTGCAGCATATTCTTCATTGGACAGCTCCATACTGTCATTGCCATTCTCCAATTCAAACACCTCAGTAAATATGGCAGAGGTTAAGGATACCTGAGTCCCTGAGATTGAACCAGTAATGGTGCTTTCATCTTGAGTGACTGTTATATAAATCCATTCTTTAATTTCTTTTTCTGCTATTGGCATTCTGGTTGTCATGAACTTCTCCAATTTCTGTTCCTTGAACAGTTCCAGAATTTCCAGAAAATTTTGAGATGATCCTTCAAAGGAATCCAAATCAATGTCGAAACCGCAATCAAATTTCATCGCCGCCAAGATTGCTGCTGGAATCGCCATTTCCTGTAGAATACCTCTCGAAAACAAGTGTAAAATCTTTGGAGGGAGAAAATACTTGCAGAAAATATGAAAGCGCAAATGAAATCGATGCCGAGAAGATGATTTTATATTAGGGTTCGACGCAGAAAAGGAAATAACGTCGAGCTTAGATCGACGCTAAGAAGCTCTAGGGGAAACGAAGAGACTCGATGGTGTTCAGCTTAGATCGACGTTCGACGTTTTGAAGGTCGACGGTCGACGCTAATTGGGATGCTGAACGTCGAGCTCTGGTCGACGTTAATTAACGTCGTCGACCGAGACAGAAACTTAACAGACTCTAGACAGGGTCGATCTCTAGTCGACGCAAAGATGAGGTTGACGGTCGACGCTTTTTAGCGGTCGACGATCAGTCGATCTCCAGTCGACGTTTTCAAATGAAAAACGTCGAGCGTCGAGCAGAGTTCAGACAGAACCTCTAGACACTTAAGAAAGAGATACATTTGCCTAGACTTTGTCATTTTTATGGTTTCAAAATCTTGTAGATTAACTTATGCTATCTCCATCTATCATTCCCAACTGATTAAGAAAGAAGAGGTGCTTCTTTTCATCCAAAGGTTTGGTGAAAATATCTCCCCTTTGTAAATCAGTAGAAATGTACTCTAGTGCTATTTTATTCTTTTCTACATTATCCCTTAAGAAGTGATGTCTGATCTCTATGTGCTTTGTCCTACTATGGAGAACTAGATTTTGAGCAATGCAAATTGCACTAGTATTATCACAAAGAATTTTTGACTTCTCTAAGTTGTAGCCATAGTCTAGGAGCTGGTTTTGGATCCACAATATCTGTGAGAAGCAAATACCTATAGCCATGTATTCAGCTTCAGCAGTTGATGTAGACACAGATGTTTGCTTTTTGCAAAACCAGGAGACAAGTCTATCACCAAGGAATTGACAAGTTCCACTGGTGCTTTTCCTGTCTACTCTACATCCAGCATAGTCAGCATCTGAAAATCTAGTGAGATCAAATCCTGAGTCATGTGGATACCAGAGACCTAGATTTGGACAGCTTTTTACATACCTAAGAATTCTCTTAACTAATATGAGGTGTGACTCTCTAGGGCTCACTTAGAACCTAGCACATATACATGTAGCAAACATAATATCTGGTCTGCTAGCTGTAAGATATAAAAGAGAGCCAATGATTGCTCTATAGTTAGTCTGATCAACTGGTTTACCAGATTCATCAGCATCCAAAACAGCATTAGTAGGCATGGGTGTTTTCATAGAAGATGCATCTGACATACCAAATTTCTTAACCGATTCTTTTGCATACTTGGTTTGAGAAATAAATATGCCATCAGCATGTTGTTTGATTTGCAATCCCAAGAAAAAGGAAAGCTCACCCATGCTACTCATTTCAAACTTTGAGTGCATTAGTTGTGAGAACTTTTTGCACAAGCTTGAATCAGTAGACCCAAAAATTATGTCATCTACATATATTTGTACTAGTAGGATGTGGGACTTATGGGTTCTAATAAAAAGAGTTTGGTCAACTCTACCCCTTTTAAAATCATTTTCAAGCAGAAAGGAGGCTAAGGTCTCATACCATGCTCTTGGAGCTTGCTTGAGACCATATAAAGCCTTATGTAATTTGAAAACATGTTCAGGAAAGGTTGGAGAGATAAAACCTGGAGGTTGCTTGACATAGACTTCTTCCTTGATGTCTCCATTGAGAAATGCACTTTTAACATCCATTTGGAATACCTTGAATTTCTTGTGTGCAGCATAAGCAAGGAAAATTCTTATGGCCTCCAACCTTGCAACTGGTGCAAAGGTTTGGTCATAATCAATCCCTTCTTCTTGACAATAGCCTTGAGCAACAAGCCTTGCCTTATTTCTCACAATGATCCCTTGATCATCTAACTTATTCCTGAATACCCATTTAGTTCCAACAATTTGCTGGTTTCTTGGTTTTGGAACCAATTCCCATACTTTGTTTCTTTCAAACTGGTTTAGCTCCTCTTGCATTGCAATGATCCAGTTTGGATCTTGCTCTGCATCTTGTATTGTTTGAGGCTCTATTTGGGAGAGAAAACAAGTGTGCATCAGTTGTTGATTTATCTGATTTCTGGTTTGCACACCTTCTGAGATTTCTCCAATCACTTGAGAGATTGGGTGATCTCTTATTGTTACTAAATCAACAATGGGTGTTGATTGTTCACCAACCTGTGTTGTTGTTTCCTCTTGTGGAACAACAACTGGTTCTTCAAGTTCTTCATTGTTTCCTTCCAAAATCTGATCAGTGTCTTCATTGTTACTAACATTTGGTTCTTGTTGTGTAGTGGAAGATAAAGAACCATTATCCATGATGGTTAACTGATTTATATTTTCCGCTAGAGATTGTACCTGCAAATGGTCTATGGTAGAAGAATTCTTTTCCTTATAAGACATATTAGACTCATCAAAGGTAATATGCATGTATTCTTCAATTTTATGGGATGACTTGTTATAAACCCTATAAGCTTTGCTGTTCAAAGAGTATCCCAGAAACACTCCTTCATCAGCCTTAGCTTCAAATTTTGCTAAATATCTCTTGTCATTATTATGAATGAAGCAAATGCAACCAAAAATCTTGAAAAAGCTAACTTTAGGTTTCTTCCCTTTGAGCAATTCATAGGGAGTCTTATCCTTTAGTTTATGTATCAGGCTTCTATTCAAAACATAATTGGAGGTGTTCATAGCCTCTGCCCAAAAGGTTAGAGGAAGATGAGCATCTGTCAATAATGTTGTGGCAGATTCAATTAAGGTTCTATTTTTCCTTTCAACTACCACATTTTGTTGAGGAGTTCTAGGAGCTGAGAAAGTGTGCCTGATCCCTTCATTCTGACAGAACTCTTGCATAAGAAGAGAATCAAACTCTGTCCCATGATCACTTCTGATCAGGGCTATATGAGTATTGAACTCAATCTGTATGCTTTTGAGCTTTTGAGAAAATCTGTCAAAATTTTGAAGTTATCAGACTTCTTTCTCAGGAAGAACACACAAGTGAATCTTGAGAATTCATCTACAATCACTAAGGCATAAGATTTCCCCCTAGACTTTGTACTGTAGTGGGTCCAAAAAGATCCATGTGCAATAGATACAAAATTCTAGGTGAGTCACTCTTATTAAGTGATTTGAAACTATTTTTGGTTTGCTTTCCTAGTTGACAAGCCTTGCAGAGTCCTTCCTTCTTGTAGGAACCAGAAGGTAGTCCTCTAACAAGGTTGAGTTTAGACAGCCTAGCAATAGTTCTAAGGTTAACATGACCTAATCTTTTATGCCAAAGCTCATTTGACTTACTAAGAGAATTGAAAAGGCATATATCTACTTTAGAAGAATTGAAATCAACTAAATATATATTATCTTGTCTATTTCCAATCAACACAATATTGTTATCTAAAGCAATATTACAAACTAAATCAGTGAACCAAACCTGATAACCAGCATCACAAAGTTAACTGATGCTGATTAAGTTGTGCTTTAGTCCTTCCACATAAGCTACCTTCTTGAAGGGTATTGATCCAATCTTGACTTGACCATATCCTTTGTTTTGTCCAAAGTTGGAATCACCAAAGATTACTCTTGGTCCAAGCTTTGCTTTGAAGGAAGAAAGGTTGCTTTTGGTCCCTGTCATATGTTTGGAGCAACCACTATACAGGTACCAATGCTGGTTCACCACTGGATAGCTCTTCATCTGCACATGTAACAGCTTAATTGTTTTTCACCCAGTTCACCTTGGGTTGAGGTTGATAACCAATGAAATCAGAGATGAAGGACATTTCAGGCTGACTCTTATAGCCTTCAGGATGATATCTCCTAGGAGGAATCACCCATTCAGTATAAGGGTTAGGCTGAGATGTAGGATATTTATGATTTGATTTAGATTTATCCTGTGTAAATAAAACACGGCTCTGAGCTCTGTTCGACGATCGTCGATCTAATTTCGACGCTGATGTTTCAGGACGTCGAGCTCCATTCGACGTTCGAACAAGCCTACCTTCAGGGACAACAGCCAGTCTACCTGAGTTCGATGTGTGTCGAGCTAAGTTCGACGCTTCAGCATGGTGTTGCTGATTCTTGTTAGAGTGGCGTCGAGCTCTGCTCGAAGATCGTCGAGCTCTGATCGACGTTTTCTGTTGTACTTGAAATGGCTTAGGTAGATCAGAATTTTTTCTGGCTACCACCATAATTTCTTTACCCTTGTTACTGGTAAACTTTATGGGAGTTGTTAGCACTATAGGTTGGCTTGAAGAGGCACCCAAACCTAGTGAACCATTCATTCTTGAATTCACTGTGCTTGTGATGTCTATTAATTTGAGACTCCTCCCATTGAGAGTTTCCTCAAGCTGTTTAGCCTTGGATAGCTCACTCTTTAGTGAAGCTATCTCCTCCCTACAGCATTCTAACTCATCAGAAAGATTGAGATTATTTGCACTTAATGTGCTGTAATCAGACAACTGACTTCTAAGAGAATCAATTGTTTTCTCAGTAGTCAGCAAGTCTATCCACATAGATTTAAATCTAAATTTGAAATCATCAGAAGAAAAATCAAAGGAGTCAAGTACCTGATCTTCACTTAATTCCTGATCAGTCATATATTCAGATTCATGCTCTGAATCTGAGCTGCTTTGTGATGCATTGATTGCCATCATGCAGAATCCTTTCTCAGTGGCATCATCCTCATCATCACTTGTGCTGGATGATTCTTCAGACTCTTCAGTATCACTCCATGTTTCAGCAACAAATCCTTTCCTTGTATGTTTGGTGTTGCTGGAGGAGGATTTATCATAGTATTTCTTGGAGTCTTTATCTCTTTTCTTGTCTCTTCTTTCTCTCTTATCTTTCTTGTTTTTCTTGTCTTTGCCTTGATTTTCAGGACAGTTTGGTGCAGTGTGTCCTGGTTTCCTGCAGCCATATCATATAATATCTTTATTATTAGATCTGTCATACCTTGGCTTATCTTGGTCTTTAGAAGACCATTTTCTGAAGTTCTTTCTAGCCATCTTGTTGAATCTTTTGGCTAGTAGGCTTAATAGTTCTTCATTGCCTATCTCCTTCTCTTTAGGTACTTCCTCTGAAGCTTTGAGAGCTATTGTCTTCTCCACTTTGGGTGCAGAAGAAGTTATGTTTTGCTCCCCTTCTCTATTTTTGACAAATAGCTCATAGGACTTGAGTTTGCCTAAGAGAGCTTCAGTGGATGTCTCAGTTTGACTTCTGCCATCTTTAATTGGCCAGATTCTTGAATCCCAAGAGCTAGGTAAGCACATGAGAATTTTATCATTTATCTCTGTGAGAGATATATCCTTGTCCAAAGTTTTCAGTTCACTGACAATCAGACTAAATCTGTTGTACATGTCAGCCACAGATTCAGCTTGAGCCATTTTGAAATTCTCATACTGTGTTATCAGCTGAGCTCTTCTATCTTTTCTTTCATCAGCAGAACCTGAGACTATCTCAGTTAGTTTGTCCCAGATTTCTTTGGCAGAGTTGCATTCAGCAACCTTCTGAAATATGTCATCTGACATTGTTTGGGCCAAGATGTTCATGGCCTTTGCATCAGCAACTTTCCATTTCTTTATATCAGTGTCTGTTCCTGCAGGTGGTGGAACAGCTGAGGTACTTGTTGTAGTAGGAGGCCTTGGACAATCTGTTAAGACACAGTTAAAAATGTCTTCATCAAAAGAGTTCGTATATAGTTTTATCCTTGCCTTCCAGAGTCCAAACTTGGATAGATTGCACACTGGAGGTCTTGTGCTTGCATACTCCTTGTTTTGTGCCATGAGTTTTTATAAAAACAATTTTTATCAAAACAAAATAAACCCTCTGTAGAGTTTGATCTTATCAAAGATCTTTGTGGTCCAGGTGTTAGCCTGAAGGAAAGACCAACCGTGCTCTGATACCAATTGAAAGTTAGGTGATAAGATCTATCTACCTCTAGAGGGGGGGGGGGGGTGAATAGAGTAAGTCCAAATAGATTGATGTATTTAAAACTTTTTGATCTACTTAGTGTAGAGAGTGAGTTATGCAATGATTAAATATATGACAAAGCAAACAGCACACAGCACACAGCAAGAAGTAAACATAAACCACAGAAGACACAAGGAAATTATAGTGGTTCCCCAAACTTGGGTAGTCCACTCTTCTATCACCCTTTGATAGGAATCCACTGCAGGATGGTTGATCAGGTGTCCTGGGCACCACCAGATTTTTTGATAAGGTGTCTTGCCACCACTGATTTTGACAAGGTCTCAGCTAACCAAAAGGGTAACTTTTGAAGGGAGTTAAAACCCTGTACAGATGGAATAAGGTAAAGAAAGGATGAGTATGCTTCTCTGTCAACTATCAAAGAGAAGCTTGTGGATTTTGATGTTGTCAAAGCTCCCCCTGAGGTGTTGATGAGTTCAGGTAGAAGAAGCTTTGCACAAGGGTGACAGGCTCTTCACTGCTTGTCCTTCTTCAGCAATAGATAACTCAGACACTGAGTGTTTGATGTCTGAAGGTAGAAGGCAGTCTGTAGAAGAGTTGATTGCAGAGCAGAAGAGAATCAGAGAGAATTGATGATGATCTTTCTCTGAGTGATGTTCTTCTCTTTGAATTCTCTACAGCAGATTCTGTGAGAGAGAGATGATGAAGAATGTTCTCTGTAACAAAACTGAATAACTGTGTATATCTCTCTCGAAAAATCTCTGAGTAATAGAATTACTACTGTCTGATAGATAGCCATTGGCAGGGCATTCAATGCATTCCTTAACTGTCCATGCCTTGGAAGGAAGTGCCTTAATTGATTTCCAATGAAAATTCCTTGAGATATGGACCAATTAAGTCTTGAAACGGCCAGGGGATCTCTTGCAATAACTGCTTTGATGATCTTTAATTTGAATTTCAAAAGTCAACAGACGGGAGAACCCAAAACATTGAATTCATCATAAATCGTCGATCTGAGCTCGACTATCCGTCGATCAGAGAGTGATTAAGGATGCAGAGAGAATCACGCCAAAACGTCGAGCTGAAATCGACGTTACGTCGAACTGAGGACGACGCTGCGTCGAGCTGTGGTCGACTATGCGTCGAGCAGCGGTCGACTACGCGTCGAGCTGAGGACGACGATACGTCGAGCTGGGGTCGACTATCCGTCGAGCTGAGCAGAACTAAAATCTCAAATATCCTAAGTTCTAAACTCACACTCAATGACCTATGCTATACAATGAGGTCATGCATCCTTAGCATAGTTATCCTGACCCAAATATAAAAAGGGTGTTCCAACAAGGTGTAAGCTTCCAAATTTACAGACATGTGAAGTAAGTACTGGTTTTATCCATCTACAAATCATGGGAAAATTACAGGATAATAATAATGGTTAGAGACACTTTCTGACTTAATTTAATTATTTTCTTGACAATACTGGGGCTCTATTCTTTTTTATGATCAGAAACCACAAATCATAGTTTTATGAAGCAAGCACTTGAAAACGTCATCTAAAAATTAAAATAAAAGTAGAGAGGGCTCTATCACGATATAAAATGTCTTATTCCAAGGTTTCACAATTTTTCAATAAACAAAAACTTCTCAATCAACATAATAATCTTTAAGGGCACATCTAGGGTTGAAAAGGAAGTACTGATTTTATTAGCCCAAAAATTCCAGCAAAAATAATTTAGGAATATTTCTACTAGAGAACTACCCTGCCCAAATTTCAAGTGATTTGAAAGTTATTTTATAGCATAATACTCCAATTAGGTTTAGTGACCTGAACTAGGGTTAGGGTTTTGAGGGGGTTAAAGGCTTCCAAATTCCCTAAAATTTTAACCAGAGAACTATACCAACCCTATGGTCCTCTCCACCAATTCTCCAGTCATTCCAAGTTCATTTGACCCCATGACCCTCAAACCCTAAGAATCCCCATTAAGGGACCTACCCTAGGGTTATAGGGCTACCCTACTCCAAACCACCCCAAATTCCATTGGGGGATGTGTCACACCATAAAAAGTCAGTGGCCTAAATATCAGCCTCTGTTGAGGTGATTTGACCACTCAAAACCCAAGGGGGTGTTTTGACCTAATTAACCCTATAGGGGTCAACCTAAGGTTTGCTAAAAACCTAATAAAACATCTCAGAATGAGATGAAATTTTTACCAGAGACTTAATATGCTCTCTAAGACCACCCACCCAAATTTGGGGGGATTTTGATGTGTTTAAGACACCTAATTAATTAATACATGGATTATTAAAGTTTTACAAAACTATAAAAAATATTCTTCAAAAATTCTGATATTTGGATATGTCCTAGGTATGGCTAATAATAGCCCATATCCCAAATTTCAAGTCATTTGAATGTCTGGATTGATGTGGCATCCAAATAAATCTCAGGACAGCCCTATGGATAGACCTCACCAAAATTTGTATTGTGGTCTAACCAGGACTCCAAATCGAGTGAAATAAATTTTAAAGTAAACTAGACTTCAAGGTCTACATTTTCTATGTTGATCACTTTTACAGCAGAGGTCTTAAATGGCATCATTTTTTGGGTTCAATACAGTGCATGTTCAGGGAATAAAATAATCACAAATAATTTAATTATTACATGATCTATTTGAACAGAATCTGTTCATCTTCCTCAATCTGCCAAGGGATGAGATTGCCCGCGCCTGTAGCACCTTCCAGCCCATTTTCTATCCACCACGACCACCTCCCTGGCCGACCACCACCACCTCCGTTGATGTGGTGGCTAGCGTTTGGCGGCGACCATGCCGCTTGAGGAGGCGGTTTTCGGCAAACTTAACACCGCCATTTTCCATGAAAAATCTGAAAATCCAAGAACACAATCAGGCTCAATTGTTCCCGATTTCTCCACCTAAATCGATCTAGATCTAGCACTATGAGAGGGGCAGAGGATCAGACCTCATTTGGATCATTTCCTTGCTCTATCCGCTGGTCGCCATTATTCCTCCTCCAAGCTTTGGGTGTCTTGGCTTTTCTGCACAGCAAGCCCTACTCTCACTAGAAATAGGGGGTTTCAAAAGCTTTGCCCCTTTGGAAGCTATTGAGTGGATTTAATTGGATGGGGGATGGCTCCATTAATTGGTCCTAAGGTGACCTTCCACCTCCTCCATGGTCGGCCACCCCATGCACCCCCTTCCCTCAATTCTTTTTGAAAACTATTGGAATTCCCTTTATTTCATCAGGGGAGATGAATGGAAGCATTATGGAGGGATACCAAGGGGTGTATCACCTTAATGGCCTTGAATGCCACTTTCTCTCTCCTCCAAATTGGGGAAAACCCCCTATTTCTCAATCCTAATCACTATGGCCGAAATTTCTCTCTCTCCTCTTGTTTAATATCAGTCCATTAGGCTTGTTGACCACTCACTTTGGGCCTAGCCCAAAAAGTTGGGCTAGGTTAAAGTGATTTTACCTAAGTTGACCAAGTTTGACTTTTGGTCAAGTTGGTCTCTAGGGTTCACCAAACCATGGAATTTTTTTGCCATTGGGTCCCTTATGAGGTTATGACCCTAGGAGTATGGTCAAATTGAAGTTGTGGTGGTCAATAAGGGTGTTTAATGGAAAATCACCATTTTGACCTATTAGGGGTATTTTTGTCATTTTGCCCTGTGGTGACCCTAGGATGGGATTTTTGTTCCATTAAGTCTCTTATGATGTTGTAGACCTAGAAGTGAAGTCAATTCCATATGGTGATGGTCAGTTAGGTCAATTGATGGGGAATTGACCATTTTGCCCTAATTAGGGTTAGGGTTGACTTTGGTCAACTTGGCCTGTTGACTGACCCCAATGGGTCTTGAATGTCCCCCTGGGCTCCTAGATGGCCTAGGGATGTTGTGGTGGGGTCATTTAGCCAAGTTAAAGTCCTTAATTCAAACCCTAGGCTGAATATTTGGAAATTACTATTTACAGACCAAGGTGCTGCAATCCTTATTTTAGGTCTGTGTCAAGGAGGTTCCTAAGCTACCAAGGCCTTGTCATGAACCAGTCATGACAAATTTACCTGGGGGGTCTAGTCGTCTGGGGGATGTTACAAATGCCAACACATAATAAAAAAAATTTGTCCCCGAAATTCAGGTTAGGTCTACGGGGTTTCTACCAAAGCAATAAATTGTAACATTCCAAAATTTAGATTAGAGTTTACCTGAGGCGAAGAGCTTCGGGTATCTTTGCTACATCAAGTCCTGCGGCTCCCAGGTGTGCTCCTCTTGGCCGTGATTTCTCCACATAACCTTGACAAGTGGGACCTTCTTGCGGCGCAAGATCCATATACCCGTATCGTCAATCCGGACCGGCTCTATGTGCACTGACCGATAAGATGCAACCGGCCTATCCATGGTGTCTATCTGCTACTCTGGTTGTAATAGGGCCCTCCTGGGGGAAGATACGTGGAAGACGTCATGCAGACCTTCTAGCTCTGGTGGCATCTCCAGTCTGTATGCCAAGGGACCGATCCGCTCTAGGATCTTCTAGGGTCCCATATACCTCGGGCTGAGCTTCTTTCTCCATCAAGAAACTCGAGAGACTCCTTGCATCGACTATATCATCAAAAAAACCTTGTCTCCTACCTGAAAATCCACCAGACGATGTCGTGCGTCATAATACTTGGCGTGTCTGCTCTGCGCCTCTCACATCTGATTTCGTATCAGTCTCACCTGGGCATCGGTGTCCTTCAAAAATTCCGAGCCCAGGACCTTCGGATCCTGATCCCGTATCCATGACAGGGGAGTCCTTAACCTTCGTCCATATAGATCCTCGTAGGGAGCCATGCGTATACTGGTCTGATGAGTGTTGTTGTATGAGAACTCTACCAGTGGCTGCATCTTCTCCCATGGATCTCCTCAGTCTAGAATACACAGACATAGCAGGTCTTCCAATGTCCGATTTGTGCACTCTGTCTGCCCGTCCGTCTGAGGGTGGAAGGCTGTGCTAAAAGACAGTCGGGTGCCCAAGTATGCCTGAACTGACCGCCACTCTCTAGATGTAAACCGCCCATCACGATCTAATAATATCATCCTGGGCAAGCTATGATAACGAATGAACTGCTCCACAAACGTCCGCACCAGCACTCCCACTGAATCATACTTCATTATTGGTATGAATCGATCCACCTTCGTAAACCGATAACCGATCACCCAGATCGAGTCATTCCCTGTCCGAAACTGGGGAAGCTCATGTATGAAGTCCATGGCTATGTCATCAAACTTCCACTCCAACACTGAGAGTGGCTGCAATAATCTTGTTGGGTTCCTCCACTCCGCCTTCACTAGCTGACATGTCTCACAATGGGTCACGAAGAAAGTGACATCCTTCTTCATACTGAGCCAGAACATAGTCTTCTTCAAATAAGCTGTCATCTTTGTGATCCCCGGGTGCACAGAATACCGGCTATAGTGCGCCTCCATTATAAAATCCTCCCGGATCTGGCCTCCCTCCGGTATGTACACTCGTCCTCGAAAGCACACCAAACCTTCCCTCAAGGTGTAATCTCCCGCAGTGCTTACATCCAAGGCTTGAAAGATAGGCTCTAACTTGGCATCCTGTCTCTTTCCTTCTCTGACCCGGTCCCTAATGTCATCGGTGTCGCCCATCGCGGCCAAGTACTCCTCATAGAGCTCAGGGTCGTCAGACGATACTAGAGTAATGTGTGTTGGAACACCCTATTACTAATTTGGGTAAGGATCACTATGTTTTTCTTAGGAAACCAGGTTGACCTAGATGTATAGTTGAAAAGGTCAACATTAGAATGTGTCTAGGGCTTAGAACTTAGGTTTGAAGCTGCCCCCAGGACCATTCCAAGATTTTAGAAATAGAGCTAAGTCTAAGACTTTTTTCGTCGAGTTCAGTTCGACGAAACGTCGAACTCCGTTCGACACTCTCTTAGCTCAACTAAGTTAAGTCGTCGAGCTCTGTTCGACGATCTTCGAGCTCAGATCGACGATCTACCTTCAGTCAGTTTGCTTAGTCATCGAACTCAATTCGACGATCTTCTAGCTCAGGCCGACGATTCTTCTTCACTTATTCTCCAGGTCGCTGAGCTCAGTTCGACGATCTTCGAGCTCAGTTCGACATTTTCTGGCTGATGATCATCTCCAGTCTCTGAGCTTAGTTCGACGATCTTCGAGCTCAGATCGACGTTTTTCCTGAGAGATCGACGTTTTTAAGGATTCAAATTCAGTCAGACTTTGGAATGTGTTTTAAATTATCTCAGCATTTATGTCAAGAGATCTGCCAGCCGTTTTCATTTATTCTGGAGCAAGTTTCAAGGAATTATTCAGAGAATGTTTTACTGGACTTTCCTCTAGAAGACAAAATCTTTTATAGAAGGCATTTAATGTCTGGTTAACGGCTATCTTGGACACAGAATCTCCAGAGAATTAAAAAATCTTCTTCTCTTCTTTTCTCTAGTAACAAGACACACAGATACACAGACTGATACAGATAAGAAAGAAAAAGAAGAAGTGATTCACAGGATTCTCTGATCAACACAAGAAAACTCAAGTGATCAATCCTGAAGAATTAGCTGAATAATTTTGTGTACTCAAAAAGTGATCACAGCTTCTTCCCAAGGACTCCAGACAATTCATCTTTCAGCCTCTGCTGAAACTATCTTATGTTGGAGATCTGAAGCTTCTGAAGACCTATCACCCTGAAGCAAAGCTTCCTCTCCTGAACTAGTCAACATCTCAGGGGGAGCTTTGACAACACAAATCCACTTGTGCTTCTCTCTTTGATTGAGATAAAGAAGACAACTTCACTCTCTCCTTTTCTTTTCCCTTTCCCTCTGTAAAAGGGTTTTCAAAACTCCCTTCAAAAGCTTTGAGTCTGGTTCTGAGATCCTTGTCAAAACTCAGTGGTGGCAAGACACCTTATCAAAAAATCTAGTTTGGTTTTTGAGCACCTTATCAAAAGCTCTTTGGTGCCAGGACACCTGATCAACCCTTCCTGCAGTGGATTCCTACCAAGGGTGGTAGAAGAGTGGATGTACCTAGGTTTTTGGGGAACCACTATAGCTCCTTGTGTTTTCTGGTTTGCTTGTGTGTTTTCTTTGCTGTGTGCTGTGCTCTTCTTTTTACTGTTCTTTTAATTCTATAGCAAGGCACCTTATACCTATATATAAATTAAATCTTAAAAGCTTTGCTAAGTTTAAAATTGTGAATTTACTTTAAATAAACTCTATTCACCCCCCCCCCCCTCTAGAGTTGAGATAGATCTTACTCTCACTTTCAATTAGTATCAGAGCGAGGTTGGTTGTTCATACAGGCTAACACCTGAACCAAAAGATCCTTGATAAGATAAATCTTTTAAGAGGGTTATTTTCATTATATTTAATTTTATATAAAGACATGACACAGAACAAAGATTATGCAAGCACCAGGCCTCCAGTGTGCAATCTATCCAAGTTTGCACTTTAGAAAGCAAGGATTAGACTTTACATGAACTCTATTGATGAAGAAATATTTAATTCTATTTTGACAGTGTGCCCAAGTCCACCAACAAGCTCAAATACAAATGCTGTTCCACCTCCTTCAGGAACAGATGCTGAAATAAAGAAGTGGAAGACTGCAGATGCCAAGGCCATGAACATCTTAGCTCAGACAATGTCTGATGAGATATTTCAGAAGGTAGCTGACTGCAACTCAGCCAAAGGAATTTGGGACAAGCTCTCTGAAATTATCTCAGGATCTGCTGATGAAAGGAAAGACAGGAGATCCCATCTGATAAGCCAATATGAGAATTTCAAAAAGGGAGAAGCAGAATCAGTGGCTGACGTGTACAATAGACTAAGTCTGATTGTCAATGAGTTAAAGACTCTGGATAAAGAAATCTCATTGACTGAGCTGAATGACAAAATCTTAATGTGCTTCCCCAGTACTTGGGATTCAAGAATCTGGCCAATCAAATATGCCAGAAGTCTAAATGAGATTACCACTGAAGCTCTCCTAGGCAAGCTCAAATCTTATGAGCTGCTCATTAAAAATAGAGAAGAAGAACAAAAGGCTACTTCTCCAGTCATAAGGAAAGAAAAGACCATAGCCTTCAAAGCTACAGAAGAGGAGCCTGAAGATAAAGCTACAGGAAATGATGAGCTCCTAAGTCTACTGGCCAAAAGATTCTACAAGATGGCCAGAAAAGACTTCAGAAAGAGATTATACAAGGGTCATGATAAACCAAGGTATGATAAATCAAGTAACAATAAAGAAATTATATGTTTTGGTTGCAGGAAAGCAGGCCATATTGTGCCTAACTGTCCAGAAAATAAGAACAAGGACAAGAAAGATAGAAGAGAAAGAAGAAAGGAGAAAGATTTCAGAAAGAACCGCTCAGACAAACCCTCCTCCAGTAAGAACAAACATACAAGGAAGGGATTTGTTGCTGAGACATGGAGTGAAACTGAAGAGGACTCTGAAGCCTCATCCAGCTCCAGTGATGATGAGGATGATGCTGATGAAAAGGAATTCTGCATGATAGCTATCAATGCCTCTCAAACAGATTCAGAAGCAGAAGAGTCAGAAACAGATTCAGAAGCTCAACTAGAAGAAGATCAGGTAATCAATTCATTTGATTTCAGTTCTGAGGATTTTAAACATGAGTTTAAAGTACTATGCCTAGATCTGTTGGAGTCTGAGAAGGAAATCACTTCCCTCAGAAAACAACTATCTGAGTATAGCACTGTAAAATCAGAGAACCTCAAACTCTCTGAAGAGTTAGAATTCTATATAGAGGAGATAGCTTCACTAAAAAGTGAACTATCCAAGGCCAAGCAATTTGAAAAATCCCTTAATGGGAGAAGTATCAAATTAATGGACATCAAAAGCACAGTGAACTCAAGATTAAATAGTACACTGGGCTTGGGTGCTTTATCTAGCCAACCCATAGTATTAACAACCCCAATCAAATTTATTTCTGATAAAGGAAAGGGTGTTGTAGAGGTAGCTAGGAAAAATTCAGATCTACCTAAGAAAAAGAAAGTTCAACAGAAAACGTCGAGCAGAGGTCGACGATCGTCGAACAGAGATCGACGATCTCAGACTGAAACGTCGAACTCAGCTCAACGTTTCCTAAACTCTAAACTCCCTCATAGTCGATCTTCGAACGGTGCTCGACGATTTTTCCCAAGATCATCGAACTCAGCTCAACGATCGTCGAACGCAGTTCAGAGCTTTGAATCTTCCTTCAGAGGTAAATCTCAATCCAATCCTAAGAATGCTTCATCCCAAAACTTTAACCCTTATACTGAATGGATAGTACCTCCTAGGAGATACCATCCTGAAGGTTATAAGAGTCAACCTGGGATGTCTTTTATTTCTGAATTTAAAGGTTATCAACCTAGGCCCAAGGTAAACTGGGTCAAAAATATGTAAATTCTTATCTATGCAGGTGAAGACCTATCCAACATCAAACCAATTATGGTATCTGGATAGTGGGTGCTCAAAGCACATGACAGGGAATAAGGACAACTTCACATCCTTCAAAGCCAAGCTTGGACCCAAAGTAATTTTTAGTGATTCAAATTTTGGAACTACAAAAGGGTATGGTGCAGTTCAAATTAGAACAATCACCTTCAAGAAGGTAGCCTATGTTGAAGGACTCAAGCACAACCTGATAAGCATCAATCAACTGTGTGATGAAGGATATCAAGTGACTTTCAACAAAGAAATATGCAAGATGAAGTCAGAAGACAACACAACTGTGTTGACAGGTAACAGGAGAGGTAACATTTACTTAGTAGACTTTCATTCATCTAAGGTAGATATTTGTCTGTTCAATTCCATATCTAAACCCAATATTCTATGGCATAAAAGACTAGGACATATTAACCTTAGAACCATTGCTAGGCTATCCAAGGACAACCTTATCAGAGGACTGTCTTCTGGCCCCTACAAGAAGGAAGGACTCTGCAAGGCTTGTCAATTAGGCAAGCAAACTAAAAGTAGCTTTAAATCAATTAACAAGAGTGATTCACCTAGGATTTTGTATCTGTTACACATGGATCTTTTTGGACCCATTGCAGTACAAAGCTTAGGAGGGAAATACTATACTTTAGTGGTTGTAGATGACTTCTCAAGATTCACATGGGTATTCTTTTTGAGGAAGAAGTCTGATAACTTAAAATGTTTGACAGATTTTCTCAAATGCATTCAGACTGAGTTCAACACTCATATTGCCCTGATCAGAAGTAATCATGGGACAGAGTTTGATTCTCTTCTCAGGTAAGAGTTCTGTCAATGTGAAGGGATCAGGCATACTTTCTCAGCTCCTAGAACTCCTCAACAAAATGGGGTAGCTGAAAGGAAAAATAGAACCCTTATTGAATCTGCAACTACATTATTGACAGATGCTCACCTACCTCTATCCTTTTGGGCTGAGGCAGTGAACACCTCCAATTATGTGTTGAATAGAAGTCTAATACATAAACTGAAGGGCAAGACTCCCTATGAATTGCTCAAAGGGAAGAAACCTAAAGTAGACTATTTTAAGGTTTTTGGTTGCACTTGTTACATTCATAATAATGACAAGAAATATCTAGCAAAATTCCAAGCTAAAGCTGATGAAGGAGTGTTTCTGGGATACTCCATGATCAGTAAAGCCTATAGGCTTTATAATAAAACTACTCTAAAAATAGAAGAATCTGTCCACATTTCCTTTGATGAAGCATGTCTTTCAAGGAGAAGAATACTTCTACCATAAAACATTTGCAGGTACACTCTCTAGCTGAAGACTTGGACAGATTACAAGTTACACAAAAGGATGACAGTAGTGAAGATGATGAAGCTGCTCACCATCAGGAAGGAAATCTTCTTGAAGAACCAGT
The DNA here is from genome assembly GCA_039513925.1 of Platanthera zijinensis. Lineage (NCBI taxonomy): Eukaryota > Viridiplantae > Streptophyta > Magnoliopsida > Asparagales > Orchidaceae > Platanthera > Platanthera zijinensis. The sequence continues at coordinate 129,093,144 of CM077087.1, forward strand.
TGTTGTTCCACAAGAGGAAACAACAACACAGGTTGGTGAACCATCAACACCCCCTGTTGATCTAGTACCAACAAGAGATCATCCAATTTCTCAAGTAATTGGAGACATCTCAACTGGTGTGCAAACTAGAAATCAGGTCAACCAGAACCTGATGCACACTTGCTTCCTCTCTCAAATTGAACCTCAAACCATTCAAGATGCAGAACAAGATCCACACTGGATCATTGCAATGCAAGAGGAGTTGCATCAATTTGAAAGAAATAAAGTTTGGGAACTAGTGCCTAAGCCAAAGGATCATCCCATTGTTGGAACCAAATGGGTGTTCAGAAATAAGCTAGATGATCAAGGAATCATTGTAAGTAATAAGGCAAGGCTAGTTGCTCAAGGGTACTCTCAGGAAGAAGGGATAGACTATGACCAGACTTTTGCACTTATTGCAAGATTAGAAGCCATAAGAATCTTTCTGGCTTATGCTGCTCACAAGGGATTCAAAGTCTTTCAAATGGATGTCAAGAGTGCTTTTCTCAATGGGGAGATCAAAGAAGAAGTCTATGTCAGACAATCTCCAGATTTTATCTCTCTAACCCATCCTGATTATGTTTTTAAACTACACAAAGCATTATATGGTCTCAAGCAAGCTCCTAGAGCATGGTATGAGACCCTAGCATGTTTTTTGCTGAAAAATGATTTTGTTATGGGGAGAGTAGACCCAACTCTTTTTATTACAACCCATAAGTCCCACACCCTACTAGTGCAGATTTATGTAGATGATATTATTTTTGGGCCTACTGATTCAAACTTGTGCAGAAGATTCTCTAATCTAATGAATTCAAAATTTGAAATGAGTAGCATGGGTGAGCTATCCTTCTTCTTAAGATTGCAAGTCAAACAACATGCTAAAGGCATATTTATTTCTCAAACCAAGTATGCAAAAGAGCTGGTTAAGAAATTTGGTATGTCTGATGCATCATGTATGAAAACACCCATGTCTACCAATGATGTATTGGATGCTGATGAACATGGGAAACCAGTTGATCAGATAACATATAGAGCAATGATTGGCTCTTTACTGTACCTTACAGCTAACAGGCCTGATATAATGTTTGCTACATGCATTTGTGCTAGATTCCAAGTTAGCCCTAGAGAGTCTCACTTAACTTTAGTAAAGAGGATTCTTAGGTATGTTAAAAGCTGTCCAAATCTAAGACTCTGGTATCCAAAAGATTCAGCATTTGACTTAACTGGATTCTCAAATGCTGATTATGCTGGATACAGAATAGACAGGAAAAGCACCAGTGGAACTTGTCAGTTCCTTGGTGACAGACTTGTATCTTGGTTTTGTAAGAAACAAATATCTGTGTCAACTTCGACTGCTGAAGCTGAATATATGGCTGCAGGCAGTTGTTGTTCACAAATCTTGTGGATACAAAACCAACTCCTAGACTATGGTTACAACTTAGAGAAGTCTAAAATATTTTGTGATAACACCAGTGCTATTTCCATAGCACAAAATCCAGTCCTCCATAGTAGGACAAAACACATAGAAATTAGACATCATTTTAAGGGATAATGTTGAGAAAAACAAAATTGAACTTGAATACATTCCAACTGATTTGCAAATGGGAGATATTTTCACCAAGCCTTTGGATGAAAAGAAGCATAACTTCTTCCTCAATCAGTTAGGAATGATAGATGGAGGCAGTTTAAAATAAACTCCAAGATTTTGTAAATCTAAAAACAGACCAAGACTAGGCAAAAAACTTATCTCTTTTTGTGTCTGTAGAATAGGTTTTGTCTCTGAACTGCGCTCGACATTTCCCCAGAAATCGTCGAACGGAGATCGACGATTTTCCAGAAATCGTCGACCGCAGATCGACGTTTCCTGAATCGTCGATCTGAGTTCAGTGCCGCCGTTAGCTCCAGGCTTACATTCTTTCTGTTCAGCGGTCGTCGAGCGGAGCTCGATGCTCGACAATACCGTCGAACGGAGTTCGACGTTATTGGAGACTCTTCAGATTCCTTTAGTAGCCCAAATCGTCGAGGTGAGTTCGATGTTTCGTCGAACTGAGCTCAACGATTTTCTGTTTCGCCGTCGAACCCTAATATAAAATCATTTCTTCGGCCTTCGTTCATCTTTTACGCTTTCATACTCTCTGCAACTTTCTCTCTTTCCCTCCAAATCTTCTACACTTGGTCGTGTTTGTTTCATTGTTGCAGGTACAGATTGCTGGGTCAAGTGCTACTATTTCAAAGATGAAATTCGATACAGGTTTTGATATTGATATGAATTCGTTCGATGGAAGTGATCAGCGATTCAAGGACATTCTCAACCTCTTCCGAGAACAGCAGCTATCTCAAATCATGACCACCCGAATGAAGATTGCTTCAGAAGAGATAAAAGAATGTTGTTTTACCGCTACAGATGAGAATGAGAATTCTGTCATCGGCTCAATAAAAGGGACTCAGGTACCATTGTCCCCGGCCCTTCTGACTGAAGTTTTCCTCCTTAGTTCTGGAGATGACTCCATTGATTTATCTGGAGAAGTGTATGCCTCTATGCTTGATAGAATGGGTCACACTGTTGTGAACCCTAACAAACTTTTCAAAAAGAATCTGTTTATCGAATACCAATTTCTGGCTGATGTGGTTGGCAATGTGCTTCTAGCAAAGCACTCAGCCCATGACACTATATCAAGATATCAATTCTTCTTAATGGGAGCACTGGTTGATAAGAAGCATTAAGACTGGGGATCAATCTTTTTCAACTTAATCAAGAAGAAACTGAACAAAAACTGTGTAAGCTTTGGGAGAATATTAGGGGTTTACCTGCACTCCAGGTGCCCTGAGCTGCTGACCTCTAGTGGGATGTTCATCAATGCATCCAAGAGGCTTACATGTGCCCTATTTTGCAAACGGGACAGGCAAATCATCAACCTCATCAGGGCTGCTGCAGCACCACTTGCTTCAGGCACCAGGACTACACAAGTCACTCCTCCTCAGGTATCTGCCCCTGCAAAAAAATTGACTGCCTCTTCCTCTCCTCCTCCAATTGTTTCTATCCCAGTCAACACCTCAACCTCTCCTCAAATCTCAGCTTCTTCCCCCATTACCATTTCTTCACCAATGTCACCTCCTCTAGCCACTACCTCAGAAGAATTCCATCCTCTATTCTCTTATCCAACTTTCACCACTCCATCATTTTCTCTTATAGATGACTCCTTTATGTATGATTCTCCTCCCACTCCTCCTGAGCTTCCCTCAACATCCTCCTATCAATAACTTCTTCAAGAAATCCTCTCTCAACCATCCTTCACCCCATCCTTTGACTCTTCCATCTCATCCATCTCCACCTTAATAACTTCTATCTCCACTATTCCTCCTTCAGAGCCATCCATCCCTACACTTCCCACCACCACATCCTCCATCCCATTAGTCCCAGTCACCCTCATTCCAGTACCTTCACCTCCTACCTCTGTTCAAGCCCATCTTGAGCATGTAGATATTTCAAACCTGGCAGAAAAGATTTATGCGTTGCTAGCCCCCATGCTAACTTCTCTGCTGGAGAACTCCTTGGCTCCACTCCTGCAACATGTTTAGGAGTTGTCTACCAAGTTGTCTTCCTTCCTCTCTTCCCAGGCAATCCCTTCATCTGGGTGCCTTGATTCAATTGTCACTGAACCAAGGCAGGGGGAGATGCCTTATGAAGCAGTGGATGTGCCTGAGACTGCTGAAGGTTCCAGTTCTGCTCCTATTTTTGCAGTGGACCTTCAGAGTCTGCTCTCTATTTTTGACACTGTATATTTTAGCTCTCTGCCAGTTCAACAATCTGAAGACCTCACTAAGGCCATTGTGCCTATTAATTACTATGATCCTAGCCTGATTGCCCTATATGTCAATTCCTTCAAAGCTGTGGATGCTGATATTTTAAGTGCTGCTGCTGCGGTTACAACAAGTCTGCTTTCAAAAGATACTGAAATGGTATCTGTGATTGAGGATACTGCTGCTAAAGAACTTACTACCTACCTAAAAGAATCTGAATCTGTTTCTGCTTCAATTATTTCTACTCCTGCTGTCTCTGCTCCTGTTATTTCTGCTGCTACTGCTCCTGCTCTTACCCTTGATCAAGTCAAGCAACAAGAAATGTATATAAAAAGCATTGATGACTTATATGATAGACCTCAAAGTTCAGACAGTGATCTGTTTCAAACTGAATCTGATGATTCCTCTAATACTATTGCCTAGAAAAGGAAGGCCAGAAGCAAGGCCTTGATGAAGGTTCCCCCAGCTCAAGCTAAAGTTTCAAATGACATTCCATATTATATTTTGCATGAATGTTCTATCACTGAGCCCTGGATGCAGTACTCCAAGAATCAAATAAAAGCTATGAAGAAGAGAAGGAAGTTAGATAGATATGAAAAGGGATCTTCTCAGTTTCAGCCTCCTCCTCCTCCTCCAGATTCTGGGTCAGGCTCACCTTCTCAAGCCCCAGCTTCCAAGCAAAGTTCCTCCCAGTCATCTTAGAGATACCATCCTAGGGGGCAATACCAAAGGGGCTATCAGTCTAGAAGGGGTCAGTATAGAGGAAGTCAAAGAGAGCATAGATTTCAAGCTAGGGAAGGACAAAGGCTCACAGACTCTACTCAAGGTCCTTTCCCTTACAAGCTCAGAGAAAAAGTTGAGACCAGAACTCCTACTGCTTCAGAAATTGTTAATAGATATGAGCCTGTAGTGCCATTTGAAGACCCAGAGAACAATCCATTGTCATGGACGGCAAGGATGAAAGAATTAGCTGCACTAGATCAATTGAAGAAAGCAAGAGAGCAAGGAAAAGATACCTCCAATATTACTACTCTGTCAGAACAAAGAAAAGCTGAATTGGAAAGGTATTCTTCAAGTAAATTCTTTGACCCAGTGGACTACCTGAAGCTGCATCCTGAGGCTGTGGTTCCAAGGCCAAGAGCTCAAACCTCCTTAGGTGCAGATGATGACAGAAGGTCAAAGAAGGAAGCCCTTAATCCTAACAGGGAAATTATATTTAAGAAAGGAAATGAAAAGAAGTAACATGTGTAAGCAGATAGTATAATCTCTCTGAACATTTGCTGAAATTCCTCTTGATTGCTGCTATGATTTCTTGCTCTGTTATTTTGTTTGTTGCACTTCTATATGTTGTTGTAACTTTTATTTCTGAAATATGTAAATAGTAATCCTAACCCAAATATGGCGAGATTGTTGGAACACCCTTTTACTAATTTGGGTAAGGATCACTATAATTTTCTTATGAAACCAGGTTGACCTAGATGTATAGTTGAAAAGGTCAACATTAGAATGTGTCTAGGGCTTAGAACTTAGGTTTGAAGCTGCCCCCAGGACCATTCCAAGATTTCAGAAATAGAGCTACGTCTAAGACTTTTTTCGTCGAGTTCAGTTCGACGAAATGTCGAACTCCGTTCGACGCTCTCTGAGCTCAACTAAGTTAAGTCGTCGAGCTCTGTTCGACGATCTTCGAGCTCAGATCGATGATCTGCCTTCAGTCAGTTTGCTTAGTCGTCGAACTCAATTCGACGATCTTCTAGCCCGACGATCCTTCTTCACTTATTCTCCAGGTCGCTGAGCTCAGTTTGACGATCTTCGAGCTCTGTTCGACGTTTTCTGGCTGATGATCATCTCCAGTCTCTGAGCTTAGTTCGATGATCTTCGAGCTCAGATCGACGTTTTTCCTGAGAGATCGACGTTTTTAAGGATTCAAATTCAATCAGACATTGGAATGTGTTTCAAATTATCTCAGCATTTATGTCAAGAGATCTTCCAGCCGTTTTCATTTATTCTGGAGCAAGTTTCAAGGAATTATTCAGAGAATGTTTTACTGGACTTTCCTCTAGAAGATAAAATCATTTATGGAAGGCATTTAATGTCTGGTTAACGGCTATCTTGGACACAGAATCTCCAGAGAATTAAAAAATATTCTTCTCTTCTTTTCTCTAGTAACAAGACACACAGATACACATACTGATACAGATAAGAAAGAAAAAGAAGAAGTGATTCACAGGATTCTCTGATCAACACAAGAAAACTCAAGTAATCAATCCTGAAGAATTAGCTGAATAATTTTGTGTACTCAAAAAGTGATCACAGCTTCATCCCAAGGACTCCAGACAATTCATCTTTCAGCCTCTGCTGAAACTATCTTATGCTGGAGATCTGAAGCTTCTGAAGACCTATCACCCTGAAGCAAAGCTTCCTCTCCTGAACTAATCATCATCTTAGGGGGAGCTTTGACAACACAAATCCACTTGTGCTTCTCTCTTTGATTGAGACAGAGAAGACAACTTCACTCTCTCCTTTTCTTTTCCCTTTCCCTCTGTAAAAGGGTTTTCAAAACTCCCTTCAAAAGCTTTGAGTCAGGTTCTGTGAGCCTTGTCAAAAATCAGTGGTGGCAAGACACCTTATCAAAAAATATAGTTTGGTTTTTGAGCACCTTATCAAAAGCTCATTGGTGCCAGGACACCTGATCAACCCTTCCTGCAGTGGATTCCTACCAAGGGTGGTAGAAGAGTGGATGTGCCAAGGTTTTTGGGGAACAACTATAGCTCCTTGAGTTTTCTGGTTTGCTTGTGTGTTTTCTTTGCTGTGTGTTGTGCTCTTCTTTTTACTGTTCTTTTAATTCTATAGCAAGGCACCTTACACCTATATATAAATTAAATCTTAAAAACTTTGCTAAGTTTAAAATTGTGAATTTACTTTAAATAAACTCAATTCACCCCCCCTCTAGATTTTAGATAGATCTTACTCTCACTTTCAATGTGCATGTCTTCTAGTCTCTACAGCAGCTCCATAGACATCAACTGAGGCTATGCTCCCGCTGTGGCGGCTCTCCTGCTCAGTGCAACCGCTACCACGTTCGCCTTCCCTGGGTGGTAGTGCATCTCGTTCTGATAGTAAGATAGACTCTCCACCCACCGCCTCTGCCTGATGTTCAGTTCCTTCTGCATATCCACGTACTTGAGGTTCTTATGATCTGAGTATATATCACAATTGAATCCTTAGAGGTTGTGTCGGCATATCTTCTGTGCGAACACAACTGCTCCCATCTCCAGGTCATGCACTGGATAGTTCTTCTCATGGGTCTTAAGCTAGCGGGAGGCATATGCTATGACGTGTCCATTCTACATCAACGCCGCTCCCATCCCCTGATATGATGCGTCGGTATTCACCTGGAATCCTTCCTTTTCAGATGGAAGGGCCGGAATAGGGGCTGAGATGAGTCGGTCCTTCAGCTCCTGGAAAGCTGCCTCACAGTATGGAGTCCTCAAAAATTGAACGTCCTTCTTTGTCAAGGATGTGAGTTGAAGGGCCATCCGATAAAACCACTCCATGAATTTCCGGTAATAACCGGCAAGCCCCAGGAAACTCCGCACGTCCGTGGCCATCTTTAGCGGCGGCCAATCCCCTGACTGCCTAAATGTTTGTCGGGTCCACCGCCAACCCAGATCCGCTAATAATGTTGCCCAGGAAAGCCACCTCCTTCAACCAGAACTGACACTTTCAGAACTTGGCATAGAGGTAATGCTCCCGCAATCTCTCCAAGGTCAGTGTCAGGTGCCGTGTGTGGTCCTCCTCCATCCTAGAGTAGATAAGGATGTCGTCTCTGAATACTATGACGAACAAATCCAAATAATCCTCGAATACCCGGTTCATGAGGCTCATAAATGCCAACAGAGCATTCGTGAGCCCGAAGGGCATCACGGTGAACTCATACAGGCCATATCTTCTACCGAAAGCCGTCTTCGGAATATCCTCGTCCTGGATCCGCAGCTGGTAGTAGCCTGACCTCAAGTACAGCTTCGAGAAATAATGGGCTCCCTCCAGTTGATCGAACAACATATCTTTCTTTGGGAGCGGATAGGTATTTCGGACGGTCAGCCTGTTTAGTGATCGATAGTCGATGCACAGGAGAAGAGTACCATCCTTCTTCTTCACGAGTTGGACTGGTTCTCCCCATGGAGAGGAACTCGGCTTGACAAATCCCGCTTCCACCAGCTCCTGCAACTGTTTCCAAAACTCCGCCAACTCCTTCGGGGCTATCCGATAAGGGGCCTTAGATACCGTATTAGCCCTTGGTACTAACTGAATATGAAAGTCCTTCTCCCTATGTGGAGGCAGTCCTGGCAACTTTTCTGGAAAAACATCGGCGTAGTCATGAACCACCGGAATGCTAGCAATCAAGTCCTTCTCCTCAGTCATCTCAAACAGTACCTGATATACCTCGTCTCCTTATAGATGGGCCTTGACGGCCTGAATAGATGAAAGAAGGTGGCGGGAGACTAGAGTAGTACCTTCGAAAGTTGCATAAGTATCGCCGTGTCTCAACACGACCCTCCTCGCTGGGCAGTCGATCTGGGCATGGTTCTAGACAAGCCATGCCATTCCCAAGACAAGGTCGAAGTCCGGCATTCTCAGGATCGTCGCCGGGGCTTCGAGTGTCAACCCGTCTATGGTAACCTTCAGGAGGCACTTCTCTGTGGACTGGATCTCCATCCCATTGGGGAGGTGCACCCTCCTGGCGACTCCCTTATAATATCAAATCTGATCCAGATCCTTGACGAACTCCTTTGACGCGAAATTGTGCGATGCCCCCGTATTGAACAGGGTATGGGCAGGCCTTCTGCACACAATCACTATTCCTAAATCAGGTCAAGAAAACACTTAGGTATAAAGTTTCCTAACCTAGGTTGTGTAGTAGTTCTACCAATACTTAATATGAGGAGGGAATAAATTCATAACTAAAATTACTCTCATACCTGCAATAACCCTGTCGGGGTTCCGGAGCTGTGCTAGGTCCAAAGCGTAAAACTGCTCCCCATTCTGCCTGCGGTCACAGCCCTGAAATCCACGTTTGCGTCCATGTCCACGACCTCCCATCTGGTGAGACGGTGGGCCGCCCTGTGCTGTAGGTGTGGCCCCATTTCTCATAGGGAAATTTCTCTGAATGTGCCTTGGCTGAAGGCAGTGATAGCACACCTGTGGTGGGGGTTGATCCCTATTCCTTCTCTCTCCCATGACCTGGCCTCTCTGAGGGTCCTTTCTCCCTCCTATCACTACATCATCTCCATGTATCTTCCTGCCTCGGACTGCAAGCTGGTCCACCTCCAACTTCTTGGCCATCTCCAAGATCCTTGCAATGGTACCATCAAACACGAAAAAAAGGGCCAGCCTCAAGTAATCACGGAGGCCCTTGTAGAACCTCTTGGCGTAGCCCGCGTCGTCCAACTTGTAAGAATCCGCAAACCGGGCCAAATGAGTAAACTACCAGTGATATTCCAGCACTCTACTGTTCCCTTGCTTCAGCTGCAAGAATCTTTCCTCTAATTCGTCCCTCGCGGACTGCGGCATGAAACGCTATAGTAGTGCCGCCCTAAACTCCTCCCATGTATTGTCCGCGATCTCCACTCCCGCATTAATGGTGTCCATTACCGACTTCCACCACCTCTTTGCATGTGACTCCAGACAAGAAACCACCAAAGATACTGCCAGGTCCACGGGGCACTGTATTCCCGCCAACATCTCGTACATAATGTCTAGCAACTCCTCCGTGCGTACTGCCGTCTCCGTTCCCAAGTACGATGGTGGGGCAAGGCCTCAAAATACAATCAACCAGTTCGCTCCAGGATTCGGCTGAGGAACCGAAGCCTGTTGTGCCCTAAAGGCCTCCATGATGGCCGTCAAAGTTTGTCCCAGCTCTGTCTGCTGGAATGGGATCGGATCCGATGGGGGTTGAATCACATTCTGGGTCGGAGGCGTCCCCTACGGCAGGGGAGGATTCGTCGTACCCTACAAAAGATGGTCTTAAGTTTAGTAAATTGACCTAAAACTCTATTTATTGCTTAATTTTGCACATGTTTCCTTCCATGGGCACACCATTGCTTCCGCTGCTAAATTGTCCCCAAACTAAGCTCACGCGGGGTGTCCAAGGCTTTGTGGACTATGTTCTGTTGGATCGAGGTTTCCTCTGATACCACTTGTAAGACCCAAATTTTTTTCTTTCTAACCACCGAGGTCTTAGGCCAAGAACAGCCGTTTTGCGGTTACACCATCCTCCGGGATGGTCGACACCACATAACACAAATCCTGCCGGCCATCTCAATCACCATCGACAGAATGTATAGCGAATGAAAGTGTAAGCATCGTAGTCCACAATAATATAAAAGAGGAAATCATGCGATAAACCAAGTCCACAGTAGAAGAAAGTCTATGTACCAACGCAAGAAAGTAAATACATGCTTAAGCTCGGTACATGATAACCTCACTACAATCGACTCATAACAGTAAAACTACTAATACTCGGCTCCACTCATGGATCCGGATGCCTGTCCACCCGAGCTACACTGGCCCATCTCCATCTTCACTGTACCCTAATGGTGCCGCGTCTCCTGCGGCTGCTCCCTGCCTCCCATCCGGAGCACCTAAAATATGGTGGTCAAACGACCGTCAGTCAAACTTGACTAAGTCAACAATCCCTCACCCCTCTACCCGTGGCTCCTAGGCACGGGGAGGAAAGGAGTGAAAAGGAGGACCAAAAGTAGGGCGTAATCAAGCAGGTGACATCTGCCCTAAAGAATAAAAGATGGCGGAAGTATCACAATAATTAAACATGAGTAAACAAGTGTGTAACAAAAGTAAACAATAAGGAGTAGCAAGTAAGTAAAAGCAGAAAGGAGAGTAAGTAAGAGCAACAAGAAAGGTAACCATTGATTTATAGGGATAACCCCTATAGACCAAGGGGTCGTTTTGTAGGGCCTATCGTATAAAACGTCCCATACCATTTTATACGATAGGTGTCAAGGGTTAAGTGCAATGATTATGCTATGACATGCAAGTATGCTATGGTATGCACATGAGAGTGCAACTCACTCACATGACTCTATGCGCACATGCCTTTTGTTCCCATTTTTGGATTTAGCTAAACCCTCAGGAGCCTCTTCCGTGGAAAAATGGAGACAGTGGGTTGGGCCTCTCCACTCCTAAACTGGTAAACACACTACTCATCCTATCCCCTCTCGTACGTTCCCGTACTATTCCCAGTAAACCAGCTAGTCTCCCGAGTCAACGTACTGACGATAGTGTGTTCGATCATCCAATATCGAGGACCCACCACTGTTTTGCACATGCAACCATGATAGTTTGTATCTAATTATATTACCGATCCTCCAGCTCTCTAGACTACCGAGTCTTCTAGTTCACCAAGTTCCCGAGCCTACAGCTCCCCGGACATCCAAATAAATACCAAGTACATTTAACTCTAATAGTAAGCTCTTAGTCCACGGTCCTACCTTATCCATTCATTACAGATTTATCTCCCTACTTTTACAAGTGTTAGTGTAAGGTGAAGTTATTAATTAGGTTACTATTATCCATCTTATGCCTATTGTTTACGTTAGCCCTGGACATCCCAAGGCATTCCCCGTGAAGGGTTCTCGAGGGCACTAGGAAGTACGATGGGCTGAAGCCCAAAGCTCCCTTTCGCAAGGAACTTAATGTTTTTAATTTCTACCCTTGTTCAAACCCCACTTTTTTTTAGTGTGACTACCCTAAGTGTGTTTAAGCTCTCCGTGTTAACCTATTTCAGACCTATCCATTAGGGGGTACCCTAATTGCTCTTCCAATACATCCCTAATAATTACTTGGAGTCTACCACGATCTATTAAGACTAAATCCAGAGTATCATAATTTCCCTAATTATGTAGGCATTTAATTTAATTAACCCTAGGCTCCAAATGCCCTACTATGAACATGAAGTGCTTTCTAAAGTCAGAAACAAATCACCACAAAATTATGATAAATACTAAGTGACATTTAAACATTAAATCCAAGGTTTGAGAATTTTCAGAGGTGATTTGCCCTACCTTTCATAATTTAGAACTTAAGGTCAATAATACCATCTAATAAAGAAAAGGCCAGCAATATTTTTCTAAAAATTATAATAAAATTCTAGTAGGACTATCATGGTCTAAAAACACCCTAGAAGTAGTCTCATAATTTTTACAGTGAATAGTATCCCCTAATTTAATTTATAACCATTATTTCCATAACCATTGGTTAAAGAAGCAAGTTATAACACCCCAAAAATCCCTAAGTCCAAAAATGAGTCAGGCTCGGTGACACGGCCTGGGACATGGGCGTGTCCCAGGGCGTGTCCAGTGCACACAGCCTGGGAAACGGGCGTGTCCCAGGGCATGTCCTGCTCGGGTTATTACCCGGCTGGCATTGAGTGGTGTTGAGTAGAATGGTATTGAGTGTGGTAACATGGCCTTGGACATGGGCATGTCCAAGGGCGTATCCTGCTCGGGTGAGTACCCGGGTGGCATTGAGTGGCGTTGAGTTGCGTTGAGTGTCGTTGAGTATAATGGCGTTGAGTGTGGAACACGTCCTGTTACACGGGCATGCCACTGGGGTGTATTTGGTACACGGCTAAGGACACGGGCGTGTGCCATAGTCGTGTCCTTCTCGAGTGATCTGGTCTTGTGTTGAAAGAGTGATACGGCTAGTCACACGGCCGTGTGCTTTCTGGCACGGGCGTGTTAGGGGTTTGACACGGGCGTGTCTAAGCCCTTATTCTAGACTAAGTGAGTCGGTTCTGTAGCCGCTTCAGGAACAAGGCCTGTTACACGGGCGTGTCACAACCCGTATTCTGTCCAGAACACAGTTTTAGGGCTTATCTGCTCCGTTAATTTTCTTTAACCAAGATCCAATGGTATAGGCTCATCCCTGGGGTGATAAGGCCGGCCTTGAGAAGGAGGAAGCTTATGTTTTTGTTGTTCCTTGCTTTTTCTTATGTAATAGAGAGAGGAGATCTTGAGGAAGAAGAAGAAGAGGAAGTCGGCTGCCGGTGGTGCTATGGTGGTTCAAATCGCAATCTGAGTTAAGATTTGAAAAGGCAAGGCTGCTGTGAGGACGTTCATCCGTTTACTTTTCTCCCCATGGCTCCGAAGCATCTTCTAAGGGTAACGATTCCATTCTTGGACAAGTGAAGTACTTATTTCCTGCATTTGTATAGGAATCCTCCACCAAAAGGTGGATGGCGAAGAGATTCCCTTGGGATTGGTGGTTAATCCCTTGTTGTAGTGCATTAGAACCGGAAGTGTGAGTACGGTTAGCATGCTGTGTGAAGCCCATCCGGACATGTTGGTCTGGATTGGTGATGCTTGTTTTCACATCGGAGAAGACTCCGTGATTCTTGCTAGTATGCATGAAATATGTGGTGGATGCCTGTGGCTTAGTGCCGCAGGAAGTGCTGGAGGAAATCCAGGAAATTGTGAGAGTTGGGTTCAACTCTTGTGGTCGGAGTTCCATATGGTATAAAGGGCTTCTTGTCGAACAGGAAAGGTGAAACGACGCGCGCCTGTAAGTTTACCATGAGTACTTCGGTATTCCCTTATGGTAAGGCGATTTGAGGAAAGGGGGGTGGCTGATCTGTACCTGCATTATTTCAGCTGTACAAGAGAGCATCAAGGCATTGGGCTTTCGTCAGGGGCATAATGAGAGTCTTTGGCCTGGGCGCCATAAAGAATAAGAATGCTCAAGTTTTACTGTCATGTCTGGGACCTCTGAACGGTAGTGGGATCTGGTGTTTCCAATACACCTGAATTTGCCCTGAGTGCACGGAATGTCGGGTCGTCGTGCCGGCATTTGTGATATGTATGGCCTTGGTGGCTGAATATATATATATATATATATATATATATATATAATGTAAATTGCTTTGTAGGGAAGGAATTCCGCTGCCCCGTGCCAGGGGCAGGGTCGTTATAATTGTTCACCTAAATACGTACCATTGCCCTGTTTGCCACCGATTGGTGGAATTGTTCTTGCAGCTGCAGGTGGTGCTAGTCAAAGCGTGACTTAGTGGGCTGATGCCCAAGCTGCGTTGTCGTTGCGTTGCTTCCCTCAAATGCTTTGTTTTGCTTAGTCTTGTTCATTTGTGGCCGGCCTGTGTGCCGATGTTTGTAAACCTCACCTTATGTTCAGAGAAACTTGTAAATGCCATAAGGCTATGTAGCTGTTGTGTTGGTTGTATACATTCCTATTTTGTTATAAAAGTGGACAATTCTTGTTATTATTGAGTTCATGTTTCAACCCTGAAGCTTCCGCTAGAATGCTCTGTGTTAGGGTGCGGTGATTCGTGGTATTATTTTGTGACGTCTCCGCTTGTTTGTTGAATATTGTGTGGGGCCCCGACCGGACCCTCTATTATATCCTATTTGACAGGTAGAGGCGGTACAATTTGGTATCAGCTTGTTGGTCGATCCCTTCTGAATTTGCGGACGAATTCTTTTCAGGGGTGGCGATCACGTGTCAGTGCTGCCGTTATAACGTATATATTGAAATCAATAATGTCCTCTTAGGAATGTGCATACACTTGTTTGGTGAATCTGTGTGCTCATTTTTAGTTTGTTTGTCGTTTGTTTAGTCACAAAATTGTGTTTCTACACATATAGGTGACTATAAGTGTTGCGGGTCAGTCGGAACCTCAGCACTCTGTTGAAAGTGTGGCACCGGTTGAGGTGCCCACACCTCCTCCGTTTGATGAAACTGTTCGTTTGATTACAGAGACAGTGATTGCGGTTATGAATACTAAGCAAGCTGGGCAGGCTCGGCCGGCAGTGGTGCAAATTCATGCTGAGATAAGACAAGAACCAGTAGAGGCTGTAGGTTATCCGCGGGAGACAGATCAACATTTGAAGCTGTTCATGAGCTTCAATCCTCCTCAAGTTACTGGGGCGGGTTCCCCAGCCCAAGCGGAGTATTAGCTCTCAAGGATTAAGAGGCTCTTGATAGCAATCAGAGTAGAGGAGGAACAGAAAGTCACACTAACCACTTTCCTTGTTGAGGGAGAGGCTTGGTTGTCGTGGTACGAGGTAGAACTGCATCACTTGGCAGGAAAACGTTTGACGTGAGTCTTGATTGAAGAGTTCTCTCGATTGTTTTTAGCAAAGCATCTCCTGATGCAGCAAAGAATTTCCATAGAGTTAGAGTTCTAACGTTTAACTCAAGGGGACCAAAGTGTGGATGAGTATATGTATGAATTTACATGCTTGGGACGGTATGCGTGCAATATCTTTGTCGAAGAGGAGCGTAAGACCAGTCAGTTTTATGGGGGACTACGAGATTAGCTGTGGTATTTGCTCTCGAGTTCTGTAAATCAGGGATTCCAAACGTTGGTCTGTACGGCTCGGTCTTTGGAGAAGGATATATAAAGAGGACAAGCAAGGGGACCTTGGCTGTTGCGAAACCGGAGTTTAAGCTGCCACGTCCGGAGAAGTCTGGATACCGAAGGAGGTGGAATAAAAAGTCCATATCTACTGGACAAGCTCCTTCAGCGACTATGACGGAAGCATCTTCTGGGTATGGATCTCGCGCTTTTTTTATATGTGGGAAGTTTGGACACTTCGCACGTGATTGCCGAGTTGGCCCTCCGAAGGGTGAAATAAAGATGGGAGCGTCTTATTCGGAGAAAGGGAAGACTGTGGTGGAGTCTTCTACATCGCACGCATAGCCCCGGGTCTTCAACCTTGGGCAACAGGAGGCCATTAAGCAGGCCAATGTCGTCACAAGTGCGCGCAGTTTTAAATTTTATTGTATGTTGTGTGTTGTGCTTGTTTTAAATTTGGTGTTATAGGTTTTATCCTTATTGGGACTCTCCTGCACGAGCACTGTTCGATACAGGTAGTTCACATTCGTTTCTATCGGAAGATTTCATCTTGGGAATCGGGGTGCCTATACGGACTGCGACAGACAGTCTGAAGGTGTTACTACCAGACGGATGTTTGATGTGTGCGGATATGTCTTGTTGTGTTTAGGTCAAGATAGGGAGTTGGGATTTCAAGGTGGAAACATTAGTATTACCGATATCAGAGTTTGATATAATCTTTGGTATGGAGTAGCTATCCGAGCAGCATGCTTGTATAGATTGCACCTCAAAAAAGATTACACTGGGGAAAAATACCGAACAAGAGGCCAAGTTCAGTGGCATGCGAGGGATGAGTAGGGTCTTGATATCTGCTCTCCAAGTCATTTAGGCAGATCGAAAAGGTGCGGAGTTATTCTTCACACTCATTGAGGCGGTGGAGCCGAAGGCAAGTGTAAGTGAGGTGCTGATTGTATCGGAATACACTGATGTGTTTCCAAAAGACCTTTCGTGGTTACCACCCAAAAGGGAAATCGACTTCGCTATCGAGCTGGTGCTTGGTGTGAAATCTGTGGCCCGCTCTCCTTATCGAGTAACGCCAAAGGAGATGGCGGAACTAAAGGTTCAGTTGCAAGAATTGCTAGAGGAAGGCTATATACGCCCAAGTCACTCGCCTTGGTGCGCGCCGGTTCTTTTTGTGAAAAAGAAGGACGGCAACTTGCGTCTATGCATTGATTATATAGAACTGAACAAACTAACATAAAAGAACAAGTATCTAATTCCACGGATCGACGACTTGTTTGATCAGTTAGTTGGCTCGACTGTATACTCCAAGTTGGATTTGACGTCAGACTACTATCAGTTGAGAGTTTGTGAAGGTGACATACCCAAAATAACTTTTGAAACACGCTATGGTCACTATGAGTTCACAGTAATGCCGTTTGGGCTGTCTAATGCGCCATCGGTATTCATGGACTTGATGTATCGAACATTTAGGGAATATGTGGACCTTTTTGTGATCGTCTTTATTGACTATATCCTCGTATATTCCCAATCCAAAGAAGATCACGCAAATCACTTGCGGATGGTGTTGCACACCCTGAGGAAGAATAAGCTCTACGCCAAGTTATCTAAGTGTGATTTTTGGCTGTCGTTAGTGGATTTCCTTTGCCATGTGGTTAGTGGAGAAGGCATTGCGGTGGATCCTTCCAAGATAGTTTCTATACGGTAGTGGCCTGTTCTCTCTTCAGTAGCATAAGTCAGGAGTTTTCTTGGGCTTGCGGGCTACTACAGGCGCTTCATAGAAAATTTCTCGAGAATAACTTTGCCTCTTACCACACTGACGCGAAAGGATCAGAAGTTCATTTGGACGCCGGAGTGCGCTCGAGCTTTTGAAAAGTTAAAGAGTCGATTGATCGCGGCGCAAATCTTAACATCGCCCTGTTGTCAAGACGGCTTTGAGGTCTATAGTGATGCATCAGGGAGCGTCTTAGGCTGCGTTCTTTTGCAATTTAGAAAAGTGATAGCTTATGTCTCACCCCAGTTGAAGGTGCATGAACGGAATTACCCCGTCCATGATTTGGAATTAGCGGAGATTATATTTGCACTCAAACTATGGCATCATTATTTATATGGCGTGAAAGTGGATATATTCACGGACCATAAGAGACTGAAATATATGTAAGATCAGAAAGATCTGAATATGCGACAAAGAAGGTGGATAGAGTTTCTTGGTGACTACACCTTCCAGATTAATTATACTCCCTGTAAAGGGAATATAGTCGCGGATGCTTTGAGTCGTCGGACTCCGGTAAGGGCAAGTTCGCTTTTAAGGCATAATGAAAGCCTAATTCGAGAACTGGAGGCATTAAATATTTCTTGTGTTGAAAGGAATTCCACTGCAGATGCGTGCTTAAACTGAACGGGGTTATAGTGTGACCTGGAGGACAGAGTTCAACAAGCATCAGAACTTGATGAAATTCTACAACTCTATGCAGTGGAAAGTGCGGACTCTATATTTTCATTTAATGACGGTCTTTTTCTGAAGGACGGTCGTCTGTGTGTCCCATGTAATGGTAAGCTTCATGAAGAGGTGATGTATGAAGGCCACTTCAACAAATATACAGTTCACCCCGGGAGCACGAAGATGTATAAAGATATGAAGAAGTTGTTCTGGTGGCCTGGAATGAAGAAGGACATATCACACTATGTCGCTAATTTTCAAACGTGTGCTTTGGTAAAGGCGGAATGCAAAAAACCGGGTGGTTTATTAAATCCGTTACCTATTCCTGAATGGAAATTTGACGATATTTCCATGGATTTTGTGTATGGATTACCGAGATCACAGCGTGGAAATGATGCGATATGGGTGATTGTGGACCGGTTAACTAAGGTGTCACACTTCATCCCGAACCGTAAGGACGATTCAGTTGAGAATTTGGCAAAGATGTACGTGGATACTATTGTATGATTGCACAGTGTGCCCCGTAGCATTGTTAGTGATCGATATTGGCGTTTCACTTCGGGTGATTGGAGATTTGTCCACGAACTATTGGGTACAAACTTACATTTTTGTACGGCCTTCCACCCTCAAACGGATGGTAAGACCGAGAGGACTAACAGGACGTTGGAGGATATGCTTCGAATGTGTGCGCTGGATTTCGGGAAGAATTAGAAAGATCTTCTTGGTGTGGTTGAGTTTGCCTATAACAACAACTACCAGCGAGTATCCAGATGGCTCCCTTTGAGGCTTTATACGGTAGAAAATGCCGTACACCTTTCGCTTGGGCGAAGACTGGCAAAATGAAGTTATATCGGCAAGAAGAGTTAGATGATGCCAACTTAGTGATTCGGTTGATACGTGAAAGACTGATGGTGGCTCGAGATAGGCAAGCTAAGTATTACAATGCCAAGCATCGAAACATGGAGTTTGCGGTTGGCTATTGGGTGTACTTGAAAATCAAACCATTCAAAGGTGTGTCCATGATACGGCATATGAAAAAGTTGAGCCCGAGGAATCTAGGACCGTTTGAAGTGGTCGAGCATATTGGTGAAGCTGTCTATTGGTTAGCACTTTCGCATGAGCTAAGCGGTTTACATGATGTGTTTCATATCTCGGTGTTGCGGAAGGTACTTAGAAAGCCAGTCCAAGTGGTTGTTGTAGATCAAGTATCGGTCGACATGGGTATAACATTGAAAGTTAGGCCTATTCGAATTGAGGATCGAGCCGAAAAGAAGTTGCGGAACAAGATGATCGGGATGGTCAAAGTCCGGCTGGACAATTATGGCCGTGAGGAGCTAATATGGGAGCGAGAGCAGACCATGCGAGCTGAATTTCCCGAGCTTTTTGTGTAATTTGTTGACTGTGTACGTTCTGTTATAATAAAACTGTTAGTGGAATTGAATTGTAATGTTTGTTCCCTTGCTGCGTACAAAATTCGAGACGAAATTTATTTTAAGGGGGGAGGATTGTAAGACCCCAAAAATCCCTAAGTCCCAAAATGAGTCAGGGTGGGTGACACGACCTAGGACACAGACGTATCCCAAGGCGTGTCTAGTGCACACGGCCTGGGACATGGGCGTGTCCTAGGGCGTGTCCTGCTCCAGTGAATACCTGGGTGGCGTTGAGTAGAATGGCGTTGAGTGTGGTGACACGGCCTTGGACACGGTCGTGTCCAAGGGCGTATCCTACTCGGGTGAGTACCCGGGTGGCGTTGAGTGGCATTGAGTGGCGTTGAGTAGAATGGCGTTGAGTGTAGAATACGGCCCTTGACATGGGCATGTCACAGGAATGTGTTTAACACAAGGCTAAGGACATGGGCGCGTGCCTTAGCCGTGTCCTTCTCTAGTGATCTTGTCTTGTGTTGAAAGAGTGACACGTCTAGTCACACAATTGTTTGCTTTTTGATACGGGCATGTCAGGGGTTTGACACGGGCGTGTCTAAGACCGTGTTCTGGACTGAGTGAGTCGGTTCTGTAGCTGCTTCAGGAACACGGCCTGTGATACGGGCGTGTCACAACCTGTGTTCAGTCTAGGTAATCAGTTTTTGGTCTGATCTGATCCGTTCATTTTATTTAACCAAGATCCAATGGTCTATGCTCATCCTTAGGGTGATAAGGTTGGCCATGAGAAGGAGGAAGCTCATGTTTGAGTTATGCCTTGGTTTTTCTTAAGGAAGAGAGAGAGGATAGCTTGAGGAGGAAGAAGAAGTGGAATCCAGCTGCCGGTGGTGCTACGGTGGTTCAAATCACGAGCTAAGTTATGATTTGTGAAGGTAAGGCTGCTGCGAGGACGTTCATCCGTTTACTTTTCTCCCCATGTCTCTGAAGCGTCTACCAAGGGTAACGATTCCCTTCTTGGAGATGTGAAGTCTTTCTTTCCTGCATTTGTATGGGAATCCTCCACCAAAAGGTGTATGGCAAAGAGATTCCCTTGGGATTGGTGGTTCATCCCTTATTGTAGTGCATTAGAACCGGAAGTGTGAGTACGGTTAGGCATACTATATGAAGCCAATCCATACATGTTTTTCTGGATTGGTGATGCTTGTTTGCACATCGAAGAAGACTCCGTGATTCTTGCTAGTGTGCATGAAATATGTGGTGGATGCCTGTGTCTTGGTGCCGCGAGAAGTACTGGAGGAAGTCAGGGAAATTATGAGAGTTGGGTTCAACTCTTGTGGCCGTGAGTGCCATGTGGTATACAGGGCTTCGTGCCGAACAAGAAAGGTGAAACCGACCCGCTCCTGTAAGTTGACCATGAGTACTTTGGTATTCCTTTGTGGCAAGGTGATTTGAGCAATAGGGGGTAGCTGATCTGTACCAACGTTATGCCAGTGGTACAAGAGAGAGTCAAGGCATTGGGCTTTCGTTAGGGGCATAATGAAATTCTTTGGCTTGTGCGCCATAAAGACTAGGAATGCTAAAGTTTGAACGACATGTCTGGGACCTCTGAATGATGTTGGTATCCGGTGTTTCCGGTACACCTGAATGTGCCCTGAGTGCATGAAATGTCGGGTCGTCGTGCCGACATTTGTAATATGTATGGCTTTGGTGGCTGAATATATATTTGTGTGTGATGTAAATTGCTTTGCAGGGAAGAAATTCCGCTGCCCCGTGCCAGGGGAAGGGTCGTTATAATTATTCAGTTGAATGCTGACCGTTGCCCTGTTTGCCTGCGATTGGTGGAATGGTTCTTACAGGTGCAGGTGGTGCTGGTCCATGCGGGACTTAGCGGGCTGAATCCCAAGTTGTGTTGCTGCCCTCGAAGGGTTTGTTTTGCTTAGTCTTGTTCATGTGTGGCCAGCATGCGTGCCGATTTTTGTAAACCAAAACTTATGTTTAGAGAAACTTGTAAACGCCATAAGGCTGTGTACCTGTTGTGTATGGTTGTATATATTCGTATATTGTTATAGAAGTGGACAATTCTTGTTATTATTGAGTTCATGTTTCAACCCTGAAGCTTCCGCTAGAATGCTCTGTATTAGGGTGCAGTGATTCGTGGTATTATTTTTTGACGTCTCCGCTTGTTTATGGAATATGGTGTGGGGCCCCAGCCGAACCCTCTATTATATCCTATTTGACGGGTTGAGGTGTTACACAAGTACTGTAAAAACTCATCTAAAAATTATAAGAAATTTCCAGTAGTCAGATAATGATCTAAAATCAACAGTAACCTAGTTTTACAATTTCTGTCACACATAAGGGGCTCTAAATCTAATTTGGAGTAAGCTTCCAAATTTATAAACTTGTGAAGTAAGTACTGGTTTTATCCATTTAAAAATCCTTGGAAAATTATAGGATAATAAAATGGTCAGAAACACTTTCTAACCTAATTTCATAATTTTCTTGACAATATTAGGGCTCTGCTCCTATTTTTGATCAGAAACCACAAATCATAGTTTAATGAAGCAAGCACTTGAAACAGTCATCTAAAAATTTAAACAAAAGTAAAGAGGGCGCTATCATGATATAAAATTTCAAATTCCAAGGTTTCATAATTTTTCAATAAACAGAAACTTCTCAATCAACATAATAATCTTTAAGGGCACATCCAGGGTTGAAAAGGAAGTACTGATTTTATTAGCCCAAAAATTCCACCAAAATTAATTTAGGAATATTTTTACTAGAGAACTACCCTGCCCAAATTTCAAGTGATTTTAAAGTGATTTGATAGCCTAATACTCTAATTAGGTTTAGTGCCCTGAACTAGGGTTAGGGTTTTGAGGGGGTTAAAGGATTCCAAATTCCCTAAAATTTTAACCAAAGAACTATACCAACCCTATGTTCCTCTCCACCATTTCTCAAGTCATTCAAGGGTCATTTGTGAAGGATTTGTGTTTTGAAAGTTGTCTTCAATTTTATTAAAGTTCAAGTTTTGGTGAATGTTTATCTCATTCTCTCCCAAGATCATATGATGATGCTTCATGATAGCTCAGGAAGATGCCCTTGGTCTTGAGCTGTAGAACACTTGAGTTCCATCACATGATCTTAGTTTTATATGCTCACGATCCTGGTAATCAAAGAGGGACGTTGACCACCACCTTTGATTGTCATGTCAATTAAAGTAAATAGTAGTTCTACAAATGTTGATAATAGTTATCATTTAATCACTGGAGTATGTATGCGTATGGTTTCATACATATTGAGGTTGACCTATCTTAAGTTGTAAGATTAAAATGGAATGTGTTAAGTGTCATTAGTGCTTACAACGTGTCTAGTGATTTGAAGATATGAGATATGTAGATTAAGGGCGTCGGTGTGAGCAATGTGATTGTAGTTGAAGACTATCTTTTGATGGTGATAAATACTATGATTCGTTGTTCATACTTACACGTAAGGGATATATATATCGAAATTTCATTTGTCCCCAAGCTAGTTTGGGTTATGATATAGTTGGGCCCCTTGGCAAAGCGAGTTTGTATAGCATGCATTATAACTAATGTAGTTATAACGACACACTTGCTCATGAGACCGAGAAAGACAAATATAGCGCGAGAATGACACGTCCCATTTCGCAGAATATTTATGATTTCATGTGACAAAGGTAGACACTGGACATATAGTTCGGTTACCTCTTATAACGTGTTGTTGTGGCGACTACAATGCCTTGATAAAGCCTCTTATAGTCGATAATATAAATTGTTGCATTATCGCCGTGACAGCATGGTTCCTCTTTGAGGTCACACCAAATGAATAGGAACAACCACGATTAATCGTATTAGACTTAGTTAGATAATATGGTGACGCGCCTTGCTTAGACAAGTTTTTATGTGCGATTATTACAAGAGAATTATGACGAGGCGAGTCATCGTAATTATTTAATGGAGTAGCAAAGTAATTGGAGTTTATATAACCGCATCCTTAACGGGCCTGGTTTGGAAATATATGTATATATGTATAGTATATATATATATGTGTATGAATATATATATATATACTTTTGTATATATATATAATACACATATATATATATATATTCATGTATTTGTAATTGCATATATATATATATATATATTATATATATATAAAGATTTATATATATTTATATATATAAAAGCTAGTTTTATACATATATATATATGAGTTTGCACACAACGAAGGGATTTTTCGGCTAGGGTTCTGTAATGACCCTAAGGAAGCTCATCTAGGTCGTGGCTCTCCTGTCGCCCGTAAAGGCTCGCCCCTTATCCCCAGTCTCTCTACCGGCGAATCCCACCGGCGACCCCTGTTTCTCGCCGGTTCTTCGTCGATGCCGCCGGTCGGCTCCTGTGAGCTCACAAACGGACCAGGGAGGAGCAGCCTTCCATGCTTTTCCATATCGTGCTCAAGCTGAGAGCTTCGGCTAGGGCAAGAGATTTGCCTTGGAAATCTAAATCCTCAGCCGACCTGTTAGGGTTTATTACTTCGCTCTTCTCAACGCCGATGACTAGTATGGTTTGGCCACTTGGAGTCCTCGGTGCTCTTGACGGAGTTGGTCTAAGCGTGTCCCCTCTTCTTATATCAATCTCATCAGCAAGTCACCTCTTCTGCCTAGAGACTTTGTTCTCTAGAGGTACATATCTAACTCTTTGCAATGGCTAGATGTGATGATTTAGGTTTTCATTTGCTTTACTAGTAGGGCGTTTACATTAGATATCTGATCCCCGTGTTTTGTTTAGTTGTTGGGGAATTTTTAAAAAAAATATTCGCCCCGCCATAGCACGTGAAATCCTTCAGTGGTATCAGAGGAGGGTTCGATATCCAATGAAAATGTGGCCCTATTTTGCTTGTTTTTTTTACCTAATGGTTTGGATTGGCTATGTCACAACCCTGTTTCAGATAATTTTTTTTGTATTTAAAATGATATATGTGAAACATGTTGGGATGTGTACATAGTCCATTCATTGTTAGGGTCCCAACTAGAAGGTTCTTTGCATGCTTTTGCTTTTCCTTATTTTAGTGCAACTCTGGAATGTAATTGGTATGGAATGGATGTAATATTTTTTTTAGAATGCCGTGAGTTAGGTTTTTTTGGAATTTCCTCCATTCTTTTGGGAATGTGAAAAGAAAAAATTAAGAATGTCTTTCCTCCTCATCGTGTCTATATAAGCTAGTGATATTGAATGAACATGAGTGTAATTTCTATCACAAGACATGATGGCACTTATGCGAGTCAATATTAGGCCACAAGTGAGTAGGTTGAGTTAGGCACTTCTTGCTGATTTTGTTGGAATGTCACTCGCATGAGTTTCCTTACAGGATGAGTTTTCAAAATCAAATAACCAAGATCTAGGCTTGCTCCTTTGGGAAAGTGTTATTTTCTTAAAATAGTTGTTTGCAATATAACTATCAAGAATCATATGTGTTTAAGATTGTCTTAAAAGGTTATGATTGGTGATTAGTATCTACCTGATAATCTTGTGGATGAGTCCACTAGGTTGAAAGGATCTTGATTCAGTATTTTATAGCAATATATGGATCTCTCTAATCCATCACTTTTTTTTTCTTAAAAAGAAATATTTTGAACATGAACTCTTTTTTTTACTCTTATAATTTTTTTATATATAGAGCTATGTCTACACTACCAAATTTTCTACGTTTGATGATTGATAAAAGCCTTCTTGCTAACGACGGGTCAAACTACTCTGACCTTATCCTCAAGCTTAACATCATATTGCGCTTGGAGAATATCTTACCTATACTGGAGGGTGAATGCCCAATAGAGAAAGAGATTGGCATGCCAACTGATGCTGAGAAGGAGGAACAGAAAAGATGGAATGACAGTCAACTTATCGTACAGACTCTGATCCTGGCCAGCATTGGCGATTAGCTGCAAAGGAAATTTCTCGATACTCTTGCAAAGGAAATTGTAGAACAATTGGAGAAGATGTTCACCGATAGTGCTCGTAAAGATCGCTATAAGACAAACATCTCACTCACAAGGTTCAAGATGATGGAGGGTGAATCAGTCTCAGTGCACTTCCTTAAGGTGCAAGGCTATTTGGAAAAGTTGGAGAAACTTAAGTCTCCAATTTCTGAAGACATTGCGGAAGACATCATTTTGGGGTCACTGCATTCCTCGTATAAGGGTTTCATCATGTATTATCATATGCATGAGAAACAAATGACCATAAATGAACTCCACAACGCCCTCAAAACAACTGAGGTTAATATGGTCAAGACAAAGGGAAATTTTGTCTTAGCTATGGCGTCTGAAAGCAAGAAGATATTCAAAAACAAGGATAAGTCTAAAGGCCAGACCTCGAAAGGAAATTTTCATCTAAAGGGAAAACGGGGAGGTACACAAGATAGTACCTCCAAGGGAAGCAAAGTGAAGAATTCTCCTAACTCTCTCACTGAATGCTTCCATTGCCATAAGAAGGGACACTTCAAAATGAACTACCCCAAGTACAAGAGAGACTTTATTGAAGGCAAAATCGAAAGGAAGCGTCCTAAAGGTATTTTTGTTATTGAGTTGAGTTTGAATTTAACCACTACTTTCCTTGATTGGGTAATTGATACCGGAACATGTGCTCACTTTATCTCAAATGTGCAATCACTAAAGGATATGAGATCTCTCTCCAAAGGAGAGGTGGTGCTGAAGGTTGGAAACGGTGCTAGTATTTCTGCAGTTGTGGTGGGCACTTTGGATCTCCCCTTACCTAGTGGTTTATGTTTGACTTTATTTAACGTTTATAATGTCCCTTCTATTTTAAACAACATTATTTCTGTGTCATGTTTGGATGCATAAGATTTTAACTTTAGCATTGGGAACTCCCAAATGAGGATTGAGAAGGTTGGTTTATTTTATGCAAGTGCTTTCATTTCTAATGGATTGTATTTGCTTAAAATTGTTGATGATAAACAAGTATTAAATATCAATAATAAATGACTCAAAATATCTCACATAAGTGAGACTCTCTTATGTCACCATCGTCTTGGTCACATTACTGAAAAACACATAAGGAAATTACATCAAGTAAATCTTTTAGGATCTTTTGATCCTGATGAAATTGGGATATGCGAATCTTGCCTAACTTGCAAAACGACCAAGACACCTTTTAAAAAGAAAGGTGCAAGAGCAAACAACTTATTGGAATTGATACACTCTGATGTATGTGGTCCAATGAATGCGAGAGAAGGTTTTAGGTACTTCATCACTATTACAGATGATTATAGTCGATATGGCTATGTTTATTTAATGAAGCATTAGAGTGAATCCCTTGCCAAGTTCAAGGAATATAAAAAAGAAGTGGAAAATCAACTAGATAAGAGAATCAAAGTTTTGAGAACAGATCGTGGAGGTGAGTACTTGAGCAATGAGTTCAATACTTACCTAAAGGATGGTGGTATTGTATCACAACTAACTCCTCCTGGGACACCGTAGTGGAATGGTGTCTCCGAAAGGAGAAATCGAATTCTTCGTGATATGGTTAGACCCATGATGTGTCAAACCGATCTACCTTTATATTTTTGGGATCATGCACTTTTAACGGCAGCTTACACTTTAAACTTCATTCCAACAAAAGACGTAGAGAAAACTCCATATGAGATATGGGTTGGAAAACCACGTATCACATATTTCTTTAAGATTTGGGGTTGTGAGGCATATGTCAAGCGTATGCAATCATCCAAACTAGACCCCAAAGCCGATAAGTGTTTCTTCATTAGATACCTAAGAGAAAAAATAGCGTATAACTTTTGGCACAAATCAACAAATATTATTTTTGTTAAGAAGGGTGCCACACTCTTAGAGAAAGAGTTTCTTGAAAGAATCAAAAGCAGTGACTGTAGGGTGACACTTGAGGAAAATCAAGAAAACCTACAAGAAAGTGATCATGAGATGAGCATTGATGTTCAATATGATCACCAAGAGTCAAAAGATGTTCCTTTAGTCAGAGGGAGAATGACTATTCCACCTCCACAAATGATTAAAGAGGAAACACTTGCTTTACCACCACCGGTTAGTCTTACTCGTGTTGAGCACGAATTGACTCCACCAGAAAGAGTGGAGGAAATTCTAGAAACTCAGACTGAGCTGGGCAAACCAAAGGATCTTAGAAGGTCGATCAAGGAAAGAAAAAACCTGACATTTACATGGGTCTTCATGAGGTGTTTATTCTACACACAAAATACTAGTTGACCTATGAAGTAGCAATGGAAACAAAGGATTCCATAGCATGGCTTGAAGCCATGAAGTCCGAGATGCAATCCATGTATGACAACCAAGTCATGAACTTGGTTGACCTTCCTGATGGAAAGAAATCCATCCCCTGTAAATGGATTTTTAAGAGGAAGATGGACATGAATAGAAACATGACAACCTATAAGGCAAGACTTGCAGCGAAAGGTTTTATTCAAATCCAAGGGATTGACTATGATGAAACCTTCTCACCGTTGTGATGTTTAAGACTATTCGAATAATGTTAGCGATTGCCGCATTTCATGTTTATGAAATTTGGCAATTGGATGTCAAAACGGCCTTCCTAAATGGAAAGCTAGATGAGGATGTATTCATGAAGCAACCTTAAGGTTTTCAAGATTCACAAAATAGCAACAAAGTATGCAAGCTTCAAAGAGCCATTTATGGGTTGAAGCAAGCATCAAGGATTTGGAAAAAATATATTGATGAAGAAGTTAAAACCCATGAGTTCATTAAAAGACAGGAAGAGCCTTGTGTATACAAGAAGTTTAGTGGGAGCAATGTTATGTTTTTGATCTTATATGTTGACGATATTCTCTTAATGGGCAACAACTTATCATTTATAGAACAAGTAAGAAACTCATTGAAAACAATCTTTTCAATGAAGGACATGGGTGAAACCCAATATATATTAGAGATAAAGATATATAGAGATAGATCACGTAGATTTATTGGCCTAAGTCAAAGTATCTACATTGACAAAGTCTTAGAAATGTTCCATATGGAAAACTCTAAGAAAGGAAATGTGCCAATGAAGGCGTCTACTCAGTTAGGCAAGTCTCAATGTGCCTCACGACATAAAGACATTGAATACATGATGAATATGCTCTATGCTTTCGCCATAGATTCCATCATGTATGCCCTGATCTGTACGAGACCGGATGTCGCATATGCTCTTAGCATGACGAGTCGACATCAAGCTTCACTTGGTCCAAAACATTTGACGACGGTCAAGAATATTCTTAGGTACCTTAAAAGGACCAAGAATTAGTTTCATGTATTTTGAGGACATAAAGAGCTCCATGTAGAAGGTTACACAGATGCTAGCTTTATGACAGATTCAGACGTTAGAAGATCTCAATCTGGGTTTGTTTTTCTTTTGAATCGTGGAGCTATGAGTTGCTAGAGTTGGAAACAATCCACTACTGCTGATTCAACCACAACAATGTAAGTCATGGCGGCCGCAGAGGCAAGCAAAGAGGCAGTCAGGATAAAGAAATTCCTTTAGGAATTGGGAGTTGTGACATTTAGTGAAGGGCCCTTGATTTTTTTTTTTGATAATAGCGCTTTCATTTCACAAATCAAGGAGCCGAAATCACATCACAAGACAAAATACATGGATAAGAAGTATTTTGTCACACACGACTTCATTGAAGAAGGCAAGATTGCGCTTTTATGGATTGACACAAATAGCAACACAGCTGATCCCTTCACCAAGCCTCTGTCTCAAGCCAAAGGAGAAATTCATTTCGAGTCCAAGGGGTTGCAAGACCATGGAAAATGGCTTGATGTTTAATGACGGAGGATTCCTATGTTTTGTATTTCTTTTATTAGAAACTTTAAAAATAAGTGGGAGATTGAAGGATTTGTGTTTTGAAAGTTGTCTTTAATTTTATTAAAGTTCATGTTTTGGTGAATGTAGATCTCATTCTGTCCCTAGATCATATGATGATGCTTCATGATTGCTTAGGAAGATGCCCTTGGTCTTGAGCTGTAGAACACTTGAGTTCCATCACATGATCTTAGTTTTATATGCTCACGATCATGGTAGTCAAAGAGGGACATTGACCACCACCTTTGATTGTCATGTGAATTAAAATACATTGTAGTTCTACAAATGTTGATAATAGTTATCGTTTAATCACTTGAGTATGTATGCGTATGGTTTCATACATATTGTAGGTTGGCCAATCTTAAGTTGTAACATAAAAATGGAATATGTTAAGTGTCATTAGTGCTTACAACGTGTCTAGTGATTTGAAGATATGAGATATGCAGATTAAGCCAATCGGTGTGAGCAATGTGATTGTAGTTGAAGACTATCTTTTGATGGTGATAAATACTATGATTCATTGATCATACTTACGCGTAAGGGATGTATATATCGAAATATCATTTGTCCCCAAGGTAGTTTGGGTTACGATATAGTCGGGCCCCTTGGCAAAGCGAGTTTGTATAGCATGCATTATAACTAATGTAGTTATAAAGACACACTTGCTTTTGATACTGAGAAAGACAAATATAGTGCGAGAATTACACGATCCCATTTCGCACAATATTTATGATATCATGTGACAAAGGTAGAAACTGGCCATATAGTTCGGTTACATCTTCTAATGTGTTGTTGTGGCGACTACAAGGCCTTGATAAAGACTCTTATAGTCGATAATATAAATTTTTATGTTATCGCCGTAACGGCATGGTTCCTCTGTGAGGTCACACCAAATGAACGGGAACTGCCACGATTCACCGTATTACACTTAGTTAGATAATATAATGACGTGCATTGCTTAGACAAGTTTTTCTCGGCGATTATTAAAAGAGAATTATGACGAGGCGAGTCGTCGTAATTATTTAATGGAGGAGCACAGTAATTGGAGTTTGTATAAACTCATCCTTAACGGGCCTGATTTGGAAATATATGTATATATGTAAATGATATATATATGTGTATGAATATATAAAGTTTTGTATATATATATATGAAATACACATATATATTTATATATATATATATATATATTCATGAATTTTTAATTGCATATATATATATTTTATATATAAAGATATATATATATATGTATATATATATATATAAAGCTAGTTTTACACATATATATATATATATATGAGTTTGCACGGAGCGAAGGGATTTTTGGCTAGGGTTCTATAACGACCCCGACGGCGCACCGTCCAGGTTGTGTCTCTCCGGTCTCCCGTCAAGGCTCGCCCCTCCACCCTAGTCTCTCTACTGGCGACTCCCACCGGTGACCCCTATTTTTCGCTGGTTCTTCATCGCTGCCGCTGGTCGGCTCCAGTGAGCTCATAAATGGCTCAGGGAAGAGCAGCCTTTTTTTCCTTCCCAGATCGTTGTCAAGGTGAGAGCTTCGTTTAGGGCAAGAGATTTGCCTTGGAAATCTTCCTCTCTAGTCGGACTGTTAGGGTTTCTTATTTCGCTCTTCTCAACGCCGATGACTAGTGTGGTTCGGCCACTTGTAGTCCTCGGTTCTCTTGATGGATTTGGTCTAAGTGTGTCCCCTCTTCTTTTATCAACGCACTTGGGCCGCTGTTCAAGTTCAAGGTGAACCAATAGGCGAGACGATCAGCCTCATTATTGTGGTGGAATCACTATCAATCTCATCGGCAAGTCACCGCTGTTCAAGTTCAAGGTTTTCGTTTGCTTAACTAGTAGGGTGTTTATATTGGATATCCGATCCCCGTGTTTTGTTTTGTTGTTGGGGAATTTTTTTTGAAAAATATTCGCCCTGCCTTAGCACGTGAAATCCTTCAATTTGACCCCATGACCCTCAAACCCTAAGAATGCCCATTAAGGGACCTAACCTAGGGTTCTAGAGCTACCCTACTCCAAACCACCCGAAATTTTATTGGTGGATGTATCACACCATAAAAAGTCTGTGGCCAAAATATCAGCCTCTGTTGAGGTGATTTAACCAGTCAAAACCCAAGGGGGTGTTTTGACCTAATTAACCATATAGGGGTCAACCTAAGGTTGGAAAAAAACCTAATCAAACATCTCTAAATGAGATTAAATTTTTACCAGAGACTTAATATGGTTTCTAAGACCACCCACCCAAATTTGGGGGGATTTTGATGTGTTTAAGACACCTAATTAATTTATACATGAATTATTAAAGTTTTACAAAAACTATAAAAAATTATTCTCCAAAAGTTCTGATATTTGGATATGTCCTAGGTATGGCGAATAATAGCCCATATCCAAAATTTCAAGTCATTTGAATGTCTGGATTGATGTGGCATCCAAATTAATCTCAGGACAGCCCTATGGGTAGACCTCAACAAAATGTGTATTGTGGTCTAACCAGGACTCCAAATCGAGTGAAATCAATTTTAAATTAAACTAGACTTCAAGGGCCACACTTTCTATGTTGATCACTTTTACAGTAGAGGCCTTTAAGGGCCTCATATTCGAGTTCAATACAGTGCATGTCCAGGGAATAAAATAATCACAAATAATATAATTATTACATGATCTATTTGAACGGAATCCATTCATATTCTTCAATCAGCCAAGGGTTGAGATTGCCCATGCTTGTAGCACCTTCCAGCCCATTTTTTGGCCACCACGACAACCTCCCTGGTCGGCCACCACCACCACCACCTCCGTTGAGGTGGTGGCTAACATTTGGCGGCGACCATGCCGCCAGAAGAGGTGGTTTCCGGCGAACTTAACACCGCCATGTTTCATGAAAAATCCGAAAATCCAAGCTCCCAATCCGGCTCAATTGAGCCTGATTTCTCCACCTAAACCGATCTAGATCTAGCACTAGGAGAGGGGAAGAGGATCAGACCTCATTTGGAGCATTTCCTTGCTCTTTCTGTCGGCCGCAATTGTTCCTCCTCCAAGCTTTGGGTACCATGGCTTCTCTGCACTCAACATGCCTTTCTACTCTTACTGGAAACAGGGGGTTTCGAAAGCTTTGCCCCTTTCGAAGCTAATGAGGGGATTTAATCTTTTTTGGATATGGGATGGCTCCATTAATTGGTCCTAAGGTGACCTTCCACCTCTTCCATGGCCGGCCACCCCATGCACCCCCCTTCCCTCAATTCTTTCTGAAAACTATTGGAATTCCCTTTAATTCATAAGGGGAGTTGAATGAAAGCATTATGGAGGGTTACCAAGGGGTGCATAACCTTAATGGCCATGAATGGCCACTTTCTCTCACTTCCAAATTGGGGAAAACCCCCCATTTCTCACTCCTAATCCCTATGGCCGAAATTTATCTCTCTCTTCTTGTTTAATATCAGTGCATTAGGCTTGTTGACCACTCACTTTGGGCCTAGCCCAAAGGGTTGGGCTAGGTTTAAGTGATTTGAGCAAAGTTGACCAAGTTTGACTTTTGGTCAAGTTGGGCTCTAGGGTTCACCAAACCATGGAATTATTGTGCCATTGGGTCCCTTATAAGGTTATGACCCTAGGACTGTTGTCAATTTGAAGTTATGGTCGTCAATAAGGTTGTTTAATGGAAAATCACCATTTTGACCTATTTGGGGTATTTTGGTCACTTTGCCCTTTGGTGACCCTAGGATGGTGATTTTTGTTCCACTAGGTCTCTTATGATGTTTTAGACCTAGAAGTGAAGTCAATTCCATATGGTGATGGCCAGTTAGGTCAATTGATGGGGAATTGACCATTTTGACCTAATTAGAGTTAGGGTTGACTTTGGTCAACTTGGTCTGTTGACTGGCCCCAATGGGTTATGAATGTTCCTCTGGGCTCCTAGATGGCCTAGGGATGTTGTGGTGGTGTCACTGAGCCAAGTTAAAGTCCTTAAGTCAAACCATAGGCTGAATATTTGGAAATTACTATTTGCAGACCAAGGTGCTGCAATCCTTATCTTTTGTCTGTGTCAAGGAGGTTCCAAAGCTACAAAGGTCTTGTCATGACCCAGTCATGTCAAATTCACCTTGGGGGTCTAGTTGTCTGGGTGATGTTACACCGCACACCGTCCCAACCTGGTAAACTCACGAATGTAGTTATCCACACTACCTTTGCCCTAAGTCAAATGTTGGAACTCATTTTCCACGGAAATCGACGGCGATGAAGGTAGATGATTTGACAAGAACAATCTCGAAAACTCCTCCATCGAGATCTCTGATAGTTATCTCCCTGCAAAGTGGGGTAACTCCAAATCATCCCACCAAAGTCTATCTTCCCCTTCCAAAAGAAAAATGGCCGAGGTTACCTTCTGCCCCTCCTCTGTTATAATCGCCGTCAACACTCACTTGATAGGCAAAATCCAGTCCTTTTCCTGTGTTGGGGATCCTGCACACGTGAACGTAGGAGGATTAACACTCATGAAGCTCTTCAGCTTCCTTTCAATCGCTCGCCTATCAATAAAAGCCTCAGCAGGCACCTGCCTAACAACTATAGGCTCACCTAGACCAACCCGTACTAATATTATCGCATGCCTTTCCTACCCTGTCGGCTGTGCATTTATCATAGAAAATACTTCCTCAGAAACGAAGCATATGATTTTTGCAGAAGGGGAGGTGTGGGCACATCAGCTCGTACTGCACTTTCATCAGAATGTTGTTGTTCAGACTGCCCCACACCACTTCGAGTTACCTAAAAGTGAAAAATACACAATTTAACAACCACATTCAAGACACACCACGACTAATAGGAACACACATGTTCCTCACACATGTGTATTTTCATTCCTATATGGACATTCTTGAGTTCATTTTTTTATGACTGTAAGAATATACACTTATGAAGGCTCACATGTTGACTCCAAAATATTACGGTTTAACATGAATTTTTCTCTACGTCCTGAATATACGTTCGCATAAAAATTTCAATGCAGTACACACGTCATTCAGTTTTTATCAATTAGATGTTAATGTACAGGTAGCCAGACCGTTTGAGATCGAACAAAGGATATAGGCTGATATTCTTTCAGGCTAAAAGGATCCACCCGGTCCGATCGAGCGAATGTTGTACCAAAGGAGATCCACAAAAATCTGTTATTTGGAAAAACGTAGATTTCTCACAACAAAAAGAAAAAGTGGTTCGCCAATCCTCTCGAACTTAAAAAAAATTAAGATTAACGACAATCAAATTGGAGAAAACCACCATAAATCCAACGCTATCAAGAGATCACGCTAAAGTAATTCCACCATAACAAAATCTAGAGGGAAACACACAAAAGATAGAGATTTTCGTTACCCAATCATAATAGATGATTCTTATTTACTAACTTGGCTCGCTCTTCAATGGTTACGCCGAATGGACCGGAAACTCACTTGCCTTATTTGCTTCACGCTAGATTTGATCCTACGAGGCGCTTCTTTGCTCCTTTGCCAAAATTCACAAGAGGGCAAGAGGAGAATCTTGTCGGCTGAATTCTTCAAGGATGATAGTGAAAAGGTGGTGGAAATATTACCAAAGCGGAAGGAGGGGGGCTGGCCGAAATCTTCAAAGGTGGAATAAGAGGGTGGCAAGCGTCTTGTCCTAGGTGTGAGAGGAGGGTGGTGATTTGGAAGTAGCTTGGAGAGAGGGGGAGACGAGGGAGGCCGGCAACTTGGAGAGGGAAAGATGAGGGGGGCTGGCGGGTTGGAGAGAGCAAAAAAGGTTGGCCGAATTTTTCCAAGGAGGAGGGGGAGGAGGGAAATTCTCAAATGAGTTTAAGGGTTTCAATTTTTCTCATTAATCTTAACATTCCTCAACATGAGAAGGGCTTTAATAGGCATACAACATAATCTGGCTACATGCAGCCCAAACTGAAAAATAAAACAAAGTTCATAATTTGAAATAACATGAAATGAAATCACAACTAAAAATATCATAGAAATTAAATTAATTTTAATAAGCCATCTTGCGCCGAGGGTGGAGATTGTAGCATCGCTCCACAAGGTCACCACGATGCGCCAAGTCTTTGGTTGGAGAAGGAGAAGGATCTTCCACAAGTATTTCGTCATCATCTTCAACATGTGGGGGGTCGCCGTCTCCATCAATCCTCACCCGCTCAAAAGTACTCATCACCAATGAGTTGGTATGTATGTACCAGCGTAGAAGAGCATCATCCAAATGAGCCACCTTTGATTCTAGACGCCAAGAGTCATCAGAGGCCTGATGATCACACCCTCGTATCAAGTAGCAGCGAAAATGTAAGACCCCATTTTTTTTAAACATCGGGGTCTTAGGACCAGAAACGCTGCTCTGCGGTGACACCATCACGCCCGAGAAGGTTGTCACTACAAAATGCTGATCCTGCTGGCCAAATCGATCGTAGAACAGTAGTATAAGTAAATTTAAATCTAGTCCACCATAACCACATGTATATAAATAAATCTCCACGAAAGGAGAGTCCACAATAATAATAATCAGAGTACAAAAGGAGGGCTTGTGCCCAGTATATGTAATCCTCACTACAAGTCACTCGCGGAAGCAAAACTAAAACTAAGCGTCACCGTAACTATCACTGAACCGAGAGCACCCAAGCTAGACTGGCCCATCTCAGCCGACTCCATACGCCTGCAG
This sequence comes from Platanthera zijinensis, assembly GCA_039513925.1. NCBI lineage: Eukaryota > Viridiplantae > Streptophyta > Magnoliopsida > Asparagales > Orchidaceae > Platanthera > Platanthera zijinensis. Next base: position 129,128,751 of record CM077087.1, read on the forward strand.
TCACCGCCTCGCAATCCACGTCTGCATCTACGTCTTCGGCCTCCGGGCTGCTGAGCTTGTGGGATCCCACCCATCAAGGGGAATTTAACCAGTGTATGTCCCGGCTGGTGATAATGGTAACACGGTCGCGGGGTCAACTTTGTTAGAAACTGCAAAACCCGTGACCCTTCCATATGGTACACAAAAAATGTTGTGGTTTGAAAACCGTTAGTCTAAAAGACTAAGCCCTATCATCCCCTACCCCTTCCCCCATGGCTCCTAGGTACCGAGCGGAGAGGAAGAAAGGGAAGGACATGAAGGTGGAGAATAAGCCAAAAGCAGGTGACAGCGGACCTATGCTAGCAATTCCATAATAAATATGACAGAAGCAGAAAATAGGAAATGTAACCTTAACTTATGCGAAAGCGAATAAGCCAAGGGATCTTTTGCAGGGCTCCCATCGTATAAAGTGTCCCATACCACTTATATGTTGGGGTGTCGGTTATCAAACAGCAAGGAGTAGCAAGTGAGTAAAAGCACAAGAAATATAACCATTGATTAATAGTGATTACCCCTATAGACCAAGGGGTCGTTTTGCAGGGCCTATCGTATAAAACGTCCCATACCATCTTATACGATAGGTGATAATGTTTATGCTATGACACGCAAATATGCTAAGGAATGCACAAGCAAGTGCAACACACCCACACGACTCCATGCGCACAGACTTTTAGTTCCCCCTGTTCGGGCAGCTAGCTTCACTCCCAGGAACCTCCGTAGTGGTAAATGGAGACTATGGGTCGGGCCCCCCACTCCTAGGTGGGTAACCACACTACAAGGCCTAGCCCTTCCGTACGCCCCTAGTAGAACACAACCTAGAGTATCCGCATACTAGTGCTGGCTATATCCACCAGGCTTACTTTGGCTAAGTGTCCCTTACCGCCGAGTCAACGTACCGACGTCGGTGTTATCGATCGTCCAGTACCGATGACCCACCACTTTAATGCATATGCAATCATGACAGTTATATTTGTACAAGTTCTCTTGTTACTAAGCTTCCAGCTCTCTAGGCTACCAAGCAGATACCAAGTCCCCGAGCATCTCGCTCCCTAGACTTCTAAATTTATACCAAGTCCCCGAGGATCCAGCTCCCTGGACATACCAATCAAAAACCAAACCATTGACATTACTAGTAGGCCCTTAGACCACAGACCTACTATACCCATTCCATGCCAATTATTCTTCCTAAGTGTACAGGTGTAGGTGTGAGGTGCAACTATTATTAGGGTTACTCTTGATCATTTTATTCCTAAGATTTAAGGTTAACCATGGACTTCCCGAGGTTTACCCGGTGAAGGGCTCGCAGCGGTACTAGGAGCTATGATGGGGTGAATTCCAAAGCTCCCTTTCCAAGGCACTTATTGTTATCGATTTCGACCCTTGAGCCAAGACCCTCTTTATATTAAGTAGCTCTACTCCTAGGCGACTTTAACCTCCGAGCTAGCCTACTCCGGTCCTATCACTATATGAAGACCACACTAAGCTACATGGTGCTCCCGTTAGGGGGTACTCCAATTTTCTAATCCAAATGCCCTAAAATCAATACTGGGAGTCCACCATGACCTAACATAACTAAGTCCAAGATTTCCAAATTTTTCCTATTTATCGGGCATTTAATTTATTTATTCTAAGCCTCCCAATGCCCCAGTATGAACATGAAGTGCACTAATGAGCCAAAAATGAATCACCATAAAATCAGTAAAAATCTAATGTGGAATTTAAGCAGTAATTCCAAATTTTGAGAAATTTCAGAGGAGTTTAGGCCTACATTTCCTAATTTACCATTTTAGGCCACTTTTACGATATTGTGAAGCAAGTACTGTAAATATATATCCAAAAATCCCAAGAAAATTATAAAAGCTTTATGGTGACCTAAAACCATCAGAAACCAAGTCCCATAATTTTTCTCCAATATTTGTGCTCTAAATCTATCTTAATGTAAAACACTAATTTTCCTAGCTTAGAGAAGGAACTACTATTGTTAATTATCTAAAAATCCAGAGAAATTTACAGAATGACTATCATGGTCTGAAACACCCACTGACCAAATTTCATAAATTTCCAAATAATAAATAGGCATTATTTGTATTTTTGACTACATTTCACAATTGGTACATTAAAGAAGCAAGTATCCAAAATAATCAGATAAAACTCCCAAGAAAAATACATGAGGTATAACATGCTATAAGATGCCCTAATCCAAGATTTCATAACATTCCAGTGAATAGAAATTCCAAAAAATCATCAAAATAAATATCTAGGGCACAACTAGGGTTATGAAAGTACTGTATAAATTAACCCAAAAATCTCAACAAAATTATAATATGGTCATTTAGACCAGAAAATCAACCTGCCAAAACTTTACTTGATTTGTAGATCATTTGTAAGCATAATAGATCAAATTAATGTTTGTGACATAAACTAGGGTTAGGGTTTTAGGTAGACTAAAGGTCTCCAAATACCCTAAAATTTTGACCATAGGACTTTAGTAACCTTATGGTCCTCTTCACCAAATTTTAAGTCAATCAAAGGTCATTTGACCTCATGACCTTCACAACCCAAAAAATCCCCATTAAGGGACCAACCCTAGGGTTCTAGGGCTACCATATCCCAAACCACCCCAAATTATATTGGAGGGTGTGTCATGCCCCAAAAAGCCAGTGGAAAAAATATCAGCCTCTGTTGAGGTTTTTTGACCACTCAAATCCCAAAAGGAATGAATTGACCTAATTAACCCTATAAGGGCAAACCTAGGGTCGAGTTAAAACATAATCAAAACACTTCCAAATGAGGTGTAATTTTTACCTAAGTTTTTACATTCCCCCTAAGACCTCCCACCCAAATTTGGGGGGATTTTGAGGTGTTTAGGAGACCTGATTAAATTATACATGAATTATTAAATTTTTACAAAAACTATATAAAAATATTCTCCAAAAATTCTCATTTTTGGATAGGCCCTAGGTATAGTTAGGATAGACTCCCTGCCCAAATTTCAGAACATTTGGGATAAGGATGAAAGGTGGGCACACCTTTTTGTCTCTGCCTAGCTCTAGGTCTTAATCCCACCAAAAGAGGTGCCCTAATCAAACTAGTTGACCAAATTTACCCAAATCAATTCTGAAATATAGTAGACCCATAGGGCTACAGATTTCATGTTGGTCACTTCTACATTAAAAGCCTCTAAGTACCTCATTAAATAGCATAAAAGAGAGCTTGATGAATCACTACATTTTATATATAAATATAATAATTTAGTATTATAGGTTACTGTTCATCTTCTCAAAGAGCCAGAACCAGCAACCTAAAAATTCTTAAAAACTGTAGCTTTTATTATGCTATTTCCCGGCCACCCATCCATCTCCCTGGCCGGCCACCACCACTACCACCTATGTTGAGGTGAGGGTTTCCGACGAACCTGCCACCATGAAATTTCGGCAAAACCATGGAAATGGTCACCCGATCCAGCTCTTTTGATCCTGATATCTCTCCTAATGATTTATAAGATCTATCAATCAAAGAAGTGGTAGAGGAGGACCTTATTTGAGGTTTGGAGTCGAGCCAATCGTTGGGATTCTATTTGCACGGTGATGGCGTCGCCGGAATTCTTCAACAGCAAGGTAATTAGCTCTAGCTTTATCAGGCAAGGGTGAAACCTTCCTATCTAAGTCTAGGGAGTCTTTTATAGGGGAACAAGGCTGCGGGAGGGGGTAGAAACGGTCCAGCCATTAATGCCTCATACATACAAGCTTCGGCCATGGTGGAGGGGAGCTGAAACGGCTCCAAAACAGCTAAGAGAAGGCTGGAAACTCCTACTTTCCCTGAGAGGAGTTGAATCCAGCCGTTTCAAGGGGGAGAGGGTGGAGCCGAGCTTAAAAGCCATAAATGGCCAGACAAACAGTCGCTCAGGCATGGCTGGAGGAGGAGGAACCGGCTGCCACGTGGCACAGCCAGTCAAACTTCATACAATAAGACTTAACTAAGTCTTAATAAGAGAAAACGGCCCAATAATGTATTCTGTCCCACTTCCTAGACCGGCCCGGTTTAGCTGAACCAGCACCCAGCCAAAACAGATCTGCTATAAAAAAACTAAGTAAAATGGCGTTGAGTGAGCTCTGCTCACTAAACGCCATCCATGCTACGGCGTTGAGTGAGCTCAGCTCACTCAACACCATCCAGAATAAGCCCCTTTTAAACAATGGCGTTGAGTGAGCTTATCTCACACAACGCCGTCCAGATTATGGTGTTGAGTGAGCTTAGCTCACTCAACTCCGTCCAGATTACGGCATTGAGTGAGCTTAAATCAATCAACGCCGCCCCGATTATGGCGTTGAGTGAGCTCTGCTCTCTCAAAGCCCTCCAGTCAGCACCAAATGGCGTCGAGTGCAGTCAGTGCACTAAATGTCGTTCAACTTTTGGCGTTGAGTGCACTCAACGTACTCAACGCCATCCCGTCTGACAACTTATGGCATTGAGTGAGCTAAGCACACTCAACTCCATCCAGTCTACGGCGTTGAGTGAGCTCAGCTCACTCAACGCCAACCTGACGACACAAGATGGTGTTGAGTGTAGTCAGTGCACTCAACGCCATTCCACTTATGGCTTTGAGTGAGCTAGGCTCACTAAAAGCCATCCAGACCACGGCGTTGAGTGAGCTTAGCTCACTAAATGCCATTCCAAGGTCACGGGCGTGAGAGATTGGTCACGGGAGTATAAGGCCCATGTTGACATTTCTGAGGTCGACGATCATCTTCCTGTGGTCGACGATTGTCGAAGGGGTGACGCCCTAGGTCACGGGCGTGACTGGTCGGTCACGGGCATGACGGGTCGGTCACGGGTGTGACAACCCCTTGACTCGAAATCTTGGTCGATAACATTCAATTTCTGGGCTTCCCAAGGTTCTGTTAAGACAAAACAACTCCCAGGGGTATAGTCGGAAGTGGGATGTTACAAATCCCAATAAACAAAACAAAGATTTCGTCCCTGAAATCAAGGTTAAGCCTACGGGGCTCCTATCTGTAGAAAAAAAGACTTGTAACATCCCATGAGAGTCAATAGATTTACATCTCTACGTTACGTTTGCTATGTGTGGTTTGAAGGTGATTGCAAAATCTAAGACCAATTCGTCCAGTTGACTAGGTACATATCCCAATAAATAAAAGATTAGCTCATATTCTTTAAATTTCAGTCCTATTGGTTTAAAAAAGGAACGCAAATTGTTTGTCCAGAGGGGTTGTGAGGTATACCTGACCGAAAAGCTCCGGATACTTTTGCCGCATCAAGTCCTGTGGCTCCCATGTAAGCTCCTCCTGCCCATGATTTTTCCATAGAACCTTGATTAACGGAACCTTCTTCCGATGCAAGGTCCGTACTCCTCTGCCATCGATCCGAATCAGCTCCAAGTGAGCTGACTGGTCGGAAGCTACCGGTCTATCTGTGGTCAAAATCTGCTGCTCCGGGCGCAGTAGAGCCCTCCTAAGTGAAGAAACGTGGAATACGTCATGCAGAGCTGCCAGCTCTGGTGGCAACTCCATCCTATAAGCTAGGGCCCCAATCCTCTCCAGGATCCTGTAAGGTCCCATATACCTAGGGCTGAGCTTCTTCCTCTGACCACGCACCCATGAAACTCTATACATGGGCCGGATCTTCAAAAACACTCGGTCCCCCACCTGAAACTCGACCTGACGATGTCGTGCATCATAATACTTAGCCTGTCTGCTCTGTGCTTCTAACATCTTGTCTCTGATTAGTCTCACCTGAGCGTCAGTGTCTTCGACAAAATCCGATCCCAACACCTTCGGATCCTCGTCCTGAATCCAAGAAAGCGGGGTCCTGCATCTCCTTCCATACAAGGCTTCGTAAGGCTCCATCCTGATGCTGGACTGGTAGCTGTTGTTATATGAGAACTCAACCAGGGGTAGGAGCTTCTCCCATGGTTCCCCATGGTCCAAAATGCATAGCCTCAGACAATCTTCCAGCGTCCGATTGGTGCGTTCCATCTGCCCATCCGTTTGGGGATGGAATGCGGTGCTGAAGGTCAATCGCGTGCCTAAGTAAGCCTGCACGGATATCCACTCCCTAGAAGTGAACCAACCATCACGATCTGACACGATCGTCTTGGGCACCCCGTGGTATCGAACAAACTGCTCCACAAATCTCCGTACTAGAACGCCCATAGAGTCATCCTTCTAGATCGGAATGAATCTGGCCACCTTTGTCAACAAATCTACGATGACCCAAATCGAGTCGTTTCCTGTCCATGATCGGGGAAGTCCATGAATAAATTCCATCGCGATGTCCTCAAATTTCCACTCCGGTGGTACATGTTCTGAGATACATCATCCTTCTGATGATAAAACACAGCGATTAAATCTTTACCTTCTCAGATATCCCGAATCTTGTTACCCGTCATCTAATTTCACGTGATAATAGTTAATTCTCGTAATTACTCCGTCTTATTACAATTTCATTGTCTTGGTAATGCTACGGGTCATCATTCCAAACATGTTTTTTTTTCTTTTACAAAATCTGATGTTCGCCCGAATAACGTCGAATTATATCGACTTCAATCTCATTATGTTGGTTACGCCACTTTCCCTAAACTAGGTCCAAGGGAACCCAAGCCAATACTAATTTGCCTAATAAACAAAAGTCTAGCCCCCAATAAATAAAAGATGAGCCCCTACCTATCTTGGGCTAAGTATCTTTGATATTACCCTGTTACATCTGTCCTAGCTGGGTGCACAATCCCTAGGGCATCAATCATCGACTTGGGGTTCCACCCTGAAACTCGTTAATATACTCCATACTTTAAACTCCATGAGTCGCATTTACGACAACCTTATCCGGGTCAAAATATTCCCAATCCCAAATGGGTATCTTCCGAACATGAATTCCTATCCGACCCTTATTGTTTGTCTCGGTGGTTGCCTCCAGGTAATTTTATTACCGGTATTGAGGGTTAAGACTACTTATCTTTTACCATTCTGCTAATGTATTATTGGTCTTAATTCTCCTTAAAGTAGTCTACCGCTTTGAATAATCCTTGATTGGGATAGTAGAGACACCTGTGTTTACGTCTTAGGTAGTTATTCTCGTGCTAAACTCCTCCTTTATTCTCTTTGGGTATCACCTTACCTTAACAAAATTCATACCTAAGGTCTATTTTGAACTAGGGCAAACTATAAATTGTCATGGTTAGTCACGAGTCCTTTTTATTGAGCCTAACTCATTGGTTAGAGGATTATAAGACGAGATCTTCGCATCCGGAGGTGTTCCCTGCTGGGGGCATGGTTTGCCGCAGGCTACAAAGAGGAATTCCAATTAATGATGAAGTTGACTTTCACATGTGATTTCCCTTATGGGCACATTACTGCTTCCGCTGCTTAGTTTGTCCCCAAACTAAACTTGAGCGGGGGTGACCAAGGGTTAGTGGACTGCTACTTTTCCGATCGAGGTTTCCTGTGATGCCACTTGTAAGACCCTAATTTTTTTTTAAACACCGGGGTCTTAGGCCCAGAACCGCCGCTCTGCGGTGACACCATCACGCCCGGGAAGGTCGTCACTACAAAACGCCGATCCTGCCGGCTAAATCGATCGCAGAACAATAGTATAAGTAAATATAAATCTAGTCCACCATAACCACATGTATATAAATAAATCTCCACGAAGGGAGAGTCCACAGTAAGAATAATCAGAGTACAAAAGGAGGTCTTGTGCCCAGTACATGTAATCCTCACTACAAGTCACTCGCGGAAGCAAAACTAAAACTAAGCGTCACCGTAACTGTCACTTAACCGAGAGCACCCAAGCTAGACTGGCCCGTCTCTGCCGACTCCATACTCTGCTGGTGCTGCATCTCTAGGTGCTTCTTCCTTTTCGGCCTGCAGTCGCCGTCTCGCAATCCACGTCTGCGTCTACGTCTTTGGTCTCCTGGTTGCTGAGCTGGTGGGATCCCACCCTTCAAGGGGCATTTAACCCGTGTATGTCCCGACTGGTGACAATGGTAACACGGTCGCGGGGTCAACTCTGTCAGAAACTGCAAAACCCGTGACCCTTCTATATGGTACACCTAAAATGTTGTGATTTGAAAACCTTTATTCTAAAAGACAAAGCCCTATCATTCCCTACACCTTCCCCCATGGCTCCTAGGTACCGAGCGGAGAGGAAGAAAGGGAAGGACATGAAGGTGGATAATAAGCTAAAAGCAGGTGACAGCGGACCTATGCTTGCAATTCCATAGTAAATATGATAGAAGCAGAAAATAGGAAATGTAACCTTAACTTATGCGGAAGCGCATAAGCCAAGGGATCTTTTGTAGGGCTCCCATCGTATAAAGTGTCTCATACAATTTATACATTGGAGTGTCGGTTATCAAACAGCAAGAAGTAGCAAGTAAGTAAAGTACAAGAAATATAACCATTGATTTATAGGGATTACCCCTATAGACCAAGGGGTCGTTTAACATTGGGGTGTCAGTTATCAAATAGCATGAGTGCCAATTTTTGTAAAACACACCTTATGTTTAGAGAAACTTGTAAACGCCATAAGGCTATGTACCTATTGTGTATGGTTGTATATATTCGTATATTGTTATAGAAGTGGACAATTCTTGTTGTTATTGAGTTCATGTTTCAACCCTTAAGCTTTCGCTAGAATGCTCTGTATTAGGGTGCGGTGATTCGTGGTATTATTTTTTCACGTCTTTGCTTGTTTATGGAATATGGTGTGGGGCCCCGGCTGAACCCTCTATTATATCCTATTTGACGGGTTGAGGTGTTACACAAGTACTGTAAAAACTCATCTAATAATTATAAGAAAATTCCAGTAGTCAGATAATGATCTAAAATCAACAGTAACCAAGTTTTACAATTTTTATCACACATAAGGGGCTCTAAATCTAATTTGGAGTAAGCTTCCAAATTTACAAACTTGTGAAGTAAGTACTTGTTTTATCCATCTAAAAATCCTTGGAAAATTACAGGATCATAAAATGGTCAGAAACACTTTCTGACCTAATTTCATAATTTTCTTGACAATATTGGGGCTCTGCTCCTATTTTTGATCAGAAAACACAAATCATAGTTTAATGAAGCAAGCACATGAAACAGTCATCTAAAAATTTAAACAAAAGTAAAGAGGGTTCTATCATGATATAAAATTTCATATTCCAAGGTTTCATAATTTTTCAATAAACAGAAACTTCTCAATCAACATAATAATCTTTAAGGGCACATCTAGGGTTGAAAAGGAAGTACTGATTTTATTAGCCCAAAAATTCCACCAAAATTAATTTAGGAATATTTCTACTAGAGAACTACCCTGCCCAAATTTCAAGTGATTTTAAAGTTATTTGATAGCCTAATACTCTAATTAGGTTTAGTGCCTTGAACTAGGGTTAGGGTTTTGAGGGGGTTAAAGGCTTCCAAATTCCCTAAAATTTTAACCAAAGAACTATACCAACCCTATGTTACTCTCCACCATTTCTCAAGTCATTCCAAGGTCATTTGTGAAGGATTTGTGTTTTGAAAGTTGTCTTTAATTTTATTAAAGTTCATGCTTTGGTGAATGTTTCTCTCATTCTGTCCCTAGATCATATGATGATGCTTCATGATAGCTCAGGAAGATGCCCTTGGTCTTGAGCTGTAGAACACTTGAGTTCCATCACATGATCTTAGTTTTATAAACTCACGATCCTGGTAATCAAAGAGGGACGTTGACCACCATCTTGGATTCTCATGTGAATTAAAGTACATAGTAGTTCTACAAATGTTGATAATAGTTATCATTTAATCACTTGAGTATGTATGCGTATGGTTTCATACATATTGAGGTTGACCTATCTTAAGTTATAATATTAAAATGGAATGTGTAAGTTTCATTAGTGCTTACAACGTGTCTAGTGATTTGAAGATATGAGATATGTAGATTAAGCGCGTCGGTGTGAGCAATATGATTGTAGTTGAAGACTATCTTTTGATGGTGATAAATACTATGATTCGTTGTTCATACTTACGCGTAAGGGATATATATATCGAAATATCATTTGTCCCCAAGCAAGTTTGGGTTATGATATAGTCGGGCCCCTTGTCAAAGCGAGTTTGTATAGCATGCATTATAACTAATGTAGTTATAACGACACACTTGCTCATGAGACTGAGAAAGACAAAATAGCGCGAGAATGACACGGTCCCATTTCGCACAATATTTATGATATCATGTGACAAAGGTAGACACTGGACATATAGTTCGGTTACCTCTTATAACGTGTTGTTGTGGCGACTACAATGCCTTGATAAAGCCTCTTATAGTCGATAATATAAATTGTTGCATTATCGCCGTGACAGCATGGTTCCTCTTTGAGGTCACACCAAATAAACAAGAACAACCACGATTAACTGTATTAGACTTAGTTAGATAATATGGTGACGCGCCTTGCTTAGACAAGTTTTTATGTGCGATTATTACAAGAGAATTATGACGAGGCGAGTCATCGTAATTATTTAATGGAGTAGCAAAGTAATTGGAGTTTATATAACCCCATCCTTAACGGGCCTGGTTTGGAAATATATGTATATATGTATAGTATATATATATATGTGTATGAATATATATATATATATATATATATGTATATATATATACTTTTGTATATATATATGAAATACACATATATATATATATATTCATATATTTGTAATTGCATATATATATTATATATATAAAGATTTATATATATTTATATATATAAAAGCTAGTTTTATACATATATATATATATGAGTTTGCACACAGCGAAGGGATTTTTCGGCTAGGGTTTTGTAATGACCCTGAGGAAGCTCGTCTAGGTCGTGGCTCTCCAGTCTCCCGTCAAGGCTAGCCCCTCAACCCTAGTCTATCTATCGGCAACTCCCACCGGCGACCCCTGTTTCTCGCCGGTTCTTCGTCGCTGCCACCGGTCGGCTCCTGTGAGCTCACAAACGGCCCGGGGATGAGCAGCCTTCCATGCCTTTCCATATCGTCCTCAAGCTGAGAGCTTCGGCTAGGGCAAGTGATTTGCCTTGGAAATCATCCTCCTTAGCCGACCTGTTAGGGTTTATTACATCGCTCTTCTCAACGCCGACGACTAGTGTGGTTTGCCACTTGGAGTCCTCGGTGCTCTTGACAGAGTTGGTCTAAGCGTGTCCCCTCTTCTTATATCAACGGACTTAAGCCGCTGTTCGGGTTCAAGTTGAACCAAGAGGTGAGGCGATCGGCCTCATTGTTGCAGTGGAATCGCTATCAATCTCATCAGCAAGTCACCTCTTCCGCCTAGAGACTTTGTTCTCTAGAGGTACATATCTAACTCTTTACAATGGCTAGATATGATGAGTAAGGTTTTCATTTGCTTTACTAGTAGGGCGTTTACATTAGATATCTGATCCCCGTGTTTTGTATTGTTGTTGGGGAATTTTTTAAAAAAATATTCGCCCCGCCATAGCACGTGAAATACTTCAGTGGTATCAGAGGAGGGTTCGATATCCAAAGAAAATGTGGCCCTATTTTGCTTGTTTTTTTTACCTAATGGTTTGGATTTGCTATGTCACAACCCTATTTCAATTTAACGTAATCCACCATAGTATGGATTATTATAAGATAATTTTTTTTGTATTTAAAATGATCTATATGAAACATGTTGGGTTGTGTACGTAGTCCATTCATTGTTTGGGTCCCGACTAGAAGGTTCTTTGCTTGCTTTGGCTTTTCCTTATTTTAGTGCAACTCTGGAATGTAATTGGTATGTAATGGATGTGATATTTTTTTAGAATGCCATGAGTTAGGTATCTTGGAATTTCCTCCATTCTTTTGGGAATGTGAAAAGAAAAAATTAAGAATGTCTTTCCTCCTCATCGTGTCTATCTAAGCTAGTGATATTGAATGAACATGAGTGTAATTTCAATCACAAGAAATGATGGCACTTATGCGAGTCAATATTAGGCCACAAGTGAGTAGGTTGAGTTAGGCACTTCTTGCTGATTTTGTTGGAATGTCACTCTCATGAGTTTCCTTACAGGATGAGTTTTCTAAATCAAATCACCAAGATCTAGGCTTACTCCTTGGGAAAGTGTTATTTTCTTAAAATAGTTGTTTGCAATATAACTATCAAGAATCATATGTGTTTAAGATTGTCTTAAAAGGTTATGATTGGTGATTGGTATCTACCTGATAATCTTGTGGATGAGTCCACTAGGTTAAAAGGATCTTGATTCACTATTTTATAGCAATATATGGATCTCTCTAATCCATCAATTTTTTCTTTCTTAAAAAGAAATATTTTGAACATGAACTTTTTTTTTACTCTTATAAATTTTTTTTATATAGAGCTATGTCTACACTACCAAATTTTCTACGTTTGATGATTGATAAAAGCCCGCTTGCTAATGACGGGTCAAACTACTCTGACCTGATCCTCAAGCTTAACATCGTATTGCACTTGGAGAATATCTTACCTATACTGGAGGGTGAATGCCCAGTAGAGAAAAAGATTGGCATGCCAACTGATGCTGAGAAGGAGGAACAGAAAAGATGGAATGACAGTCAACTTGTCGTACAGACTCTGATCCTGGCCAGCATTGGCGATTAGCTACAAAGGAAATTTCTCGATACTCTTGCAAAGGAAATTGTAGCACAATTGGAGAAGATATTCACCGATAGTGCTCGTAAAGATCGCTATAAGACCAACATCGCACTCACAAGGTTCAAGATGATGGAGGGTGAGTCTGTCTCTGTGCACTTCCTTAAGGTGCAAGGCTATTTGGAAAAGTTGGAGAAACTGAAGTCTCCAATTTCTGAAGACATTGCGGATGACATCATTTTGGGGTCACTGCATTCCTCGTTTAAGGGTTTCATCATGTATTATCATATGCATGAGAAACAAATGACCATAAATGAACTCCACAATGCCCTCAAAACAGCTGAGGTTGACATGGGCAAGACAAAGGGAAATGTTGTCTTAGCTATGGCGTCTGAAAGCAAGAAGATATTCAAAATTAAGGATAAGTCTAAAGGCCAGACCTCGAAAGGAAATTTTCATCTAAAGGGAAAACGGGGAGGTACACAAGATAGTACCTCCAAGGGAGGCAAAGTGAATAATTCTCCTAACTCTCTCACTGAATGCTTCCATTTCCATAAGAAGGGACACTTCAAAATGAACTGCCCCAAGTACAAGAGAGACTTTTATGAAGGCAAAATCGAAAGGATGCGTCCTAAAGGTATTTTTGTTATTGAGTTGTGTTTGAATTTAACCACTACTTTCCTTGATTGGGTAATTGATACAGGAACATGTGCTCACTTTATCTCAAATGTGCAATCACTAAAGGATAGGAGATCTCTCTCCAAAGGAGAGATGGTGCTGAAGGTTGGAAACGGTGCTAGTATTTTTGCAGTTGTGGTTACTTTGGAACTCCCCTTACCTAGTGGTTTATGTTTGACTTTATTTAATGTTTATAATGTCCCTTCTATTTTAAGCAACATTATTTCTGTGCCATGTTTGGATGCATAAGATTTTAACTTTATCATTGGGAACTCCCAAATTAGGATTGAGAAGGTTGGTTTATTTTATGCAAGTGCTTTCATTTCTAATGGATTGTATTTGCTTAAAATTGTTGATGATAAACAAGTATTAAATATCAATAATAAATGACTCAAAATATCTCACATAAGTGAGACTCTCTTATGGCACCATCGTCTTGGTCACATTACTGAAAAACACATATGGAAATTACATCAAGCTAATCTTATAGGTTCTTTTGATCCTGATGCAATTGGGATATGCGAATCTTGCCTAACTTGCAAAAAGACAAAGACACGTTTTAAAAAGAAATGTGCAAGAGCAAATAACTTATTGGAATTGATACACTCTGATGTATGTGGTCCAATGAATACGAGAGATGGTTTTAGGTACTTTATCACTTTTACGGATGATTATAGTAGATATGGCTATGTTTATCTAATGAAGCATTAGAGTGAATCCCTTGCCAAGTTCAAGGAATATAAAAAAGAAGTGGAAAATCAACTAGATAAGAGAATCATAGTTTTGAGAACAGATCATTGAGGTGAGTACTTGAGCAATGAGTTCAATACTTACCTAAAGGAGTGTGGTATTGTACCACAACTAACTCCTCCTGGGACACCGCAGTGGAATGGTGTCTCCGAAAGGAGAAAACGAATTCTTCTTGATATGGTTAGACCCAGGATGTGTCAAACCGATCTACCTTTATATTTTTGGGGTCATGCACTTTTAATGGCAGCTTACACTTTAAACTTCATTCCAACAAAAGCCGTAGAGAAAACTCCACATGAGATATGGGTTGGGAAACCACCTATCACATCTTTCTTTAAGATTTGGGGTTGTGACGCATATGTCAAACGTATGCAATCATCCAAACTAGACCCCAAAGCCGATAAGTGTTTCCTCATTAGATACCTAAGAGAAACAAAAGGGTATAGCTTTTGGCACAAATCAACAAATATTATTTATGTTAAGAAGGGTGCCACACTCTTAGAGAATGAGTTTCTTGAAAGAATAAAAAGCAGTGACCGTAGGGTGACACTTGAGGAAACTCAAGAAAACCTACAAGAAAGTGATCATGAGATGAGCATTGATGTTCAATATGATCACCAAGAGTCACAAGAAGTTCCTTTAGTCAGTGGGAGAATGACTATTGCACCTCCACAAATGATTACAGAGGAAACACTTGCTTTACCACCACCGGTTAGTCTTACTCATGTTGAGCATGAATTGACTCCACCAAAAATAGTGGAGGAAATTCAAGAAACTCAGACTGAGCTGGGCAAACCAAAGGATCTTAGAAGGTCGATCAGGGAAAGAAAAAACCTGACATTTACATGGGTCTTCATGAGGTGTTTATTTTAGACACAAAAGACTAGTTTACCTATGAAGAAGCAATGGAAAGAAAGGATTCCATAGCATGGCTTGAAGCCATGAAGTCCGAGATGCAATCCATGTATGACAACCAAGTATGGAAATTGGTTGACCTTCCTGATGGAAAGAAATCCATCCCCTGTAAATGGATTTTAAAGAAGAAGATGGACATGAATAGAAACATGACAACCTATAAGGCAAGACTTGCAGCGAAAGGTTTTATTCAAATCCAAGGGATTGACTATGTTGGAACATTCTCGCCGTTGTGATGTTTAAGACTATTCGAATCATGTTGGCGATTGCCGCATTTCATGTTTATGAAATTTGGCAATTGGATGTCAAATCGGCCTTCCTAAATGGAAAGATAGATGAGGTTGTATTCATGAAGCAACCTTAAGGTTTTGAAGATTCTCAAAATAGCAGCAAAGTATGCAAGCTTCAAAGAGCTATTTATGGGTTGAAGCAAGCATCAAGGATTTGGAACAAATGTATTGATGAAGAAGTTAAAACCCTTGAGTTCATTAAAAGAAAGGAAGAGCCTTGTGTATACAAGAAGTTTAGTGGGAGCAACGTTATGTTTTTGATATTATATGTTGACGATATTCTCTTAATGGGCAACAACTTATCATTAATGGAACAAGAAAGAAACTCATTAAAAACAATCTTTTAAATGAAGGACATGGGTGAAACCCAATATATATTAGGGATAAAGATATATAGAGACAGATCACGTAGATTTATTGGCCTATGTCAAAGTATCTACATTGACAAAGTCTTAGAAATGTTCCATATGGAAAACTCTAAGAAAGGAAATGTGCCAATGAAGGCATCTACTCAGTTAGGCAAGTCTGAATGTGCCTCACGATATAAAGACATTGAATACATGATGAATGTGCCCTATGCTTTCGCCATAGATTCCATCATGTATGCCCTGATCTATACGAGACCGGATGTCGCATATGCTCTTAGCATGACGAGTCGACATCAATCTTCACCTGGTCCAAAACATTTGACGACGGTCAAGAATATTCTTAGGTACCTTAAAAGGACCAGGAATAAGTTTCATGTATTTTGAGGACATAAAGAGCTCCATGTAGAAGGTTACACAGATGCTAGCTTTATGACAGATTCAGACGATAGAAGATCTCAATCTAGGTTTGTTTTTCTTTTGAATGGTGGAGCTATGAGTTGCCAGAGTTGGAAACAATCCACTACTGCTGATTCAACCACAACAATGTAAGTCATGGCGGCCGCAGAGGCAAGCAAAGAGGCAGTCTGGATAAAGAAATTCCTTTAGGAATTGGGAGTTGTGACATTTAGTGAAGGGCCCTTGAGATTTTTTTTTTATAATAGCACTTTCATTTCACAAATCAAGGAGCCGAAATCACATCCCAAGACAAAATACATGGATCAGAAGTATTTTGTCACACGCGACTTCATTGAAGAAGGCAAGATTGCGCTTTTATGGATTGACACAAATAGCAACACACCTGATACCTTCACCAAGCCTCTGTCTCAAGCCAAAGGAGAAATACATTTCGAGTCCATGGGGTTGCAAGACCATGGAAAATGGCTTGATGTTTAATGATGGACGATTCCTATGTTTTGTATTTCTTTTATTAGAAACTTTAAAAACAAGTGGGAGATTGAAGGATTTGTGTTTTGAAAGTTGTCTTTAATTTTATTAAAGTTCATGTTTTGGTGAATGTTTATCTCATTCTGTCCCTAGATCATATGATGATGCTTCATGATTGCTTAGGAAGATGCCCTTGGTCTTGAGCTGTAGAACACTTGAGTTCCATCACATGATCTTAGTTTTATATGCTCACGATCCTGGTAGTCAAAGAGGGACATTGACCACCACCTTTGATTGTCATGTGAATTAAAGTACATTATAGTTCTACAAATGTTGATAATAGTTATCGTTTAATCACTTGAGTATGTATGCGTATGGTTTCATACATATTATAGGTTGGCCAATCTTAAGTTGTAACATAAAAATTGAATATGTTAAGTGTCATTAGTGCTTACAACGTGTCTAGTGATTTGAAGATATGAGATATATAGATTAAGCGAAACGGTGTGAGCAATGTGATTGTAGTATAAGACTATCTTTTGATGGTGATAAATACTATGATTCATTGATCATACTTATGCGTAAGGGATGTATATATCGAAATATTATTTGTCCCCAAGGTAGTTTGGGTTACGATATAGTCGGGCCCCTTGGCAAAGCGAGTTTGTATAGAATGCATTATAACTAATGTAGTTATAAAGACACACTTGCTTTTGATACTGAGAAAGACAAATATAGTGCGAGAATGACACGATCCCATTTCGCACAATATTTATGATATCATATGACATAGGTAGAAACTGGCCATATAGTTCGGTTACCTCTTGTAATGTGTTGTTGTGGCGACTACAATGCCTTGATAAAGCCTCTTATAGTCGATAATATAAATTTTTATATTATGCCGTGAAGGCATGGTTCCTCTGTGAGGTCACACCAAATGAACGGGAACTGCCACGATTCACAGTATTAGACTTAGTTAGATAATATAATGACGCGCATTGCTTAGACAAGTTTTTTCTCTACGATTATTAAAAGAGAATTATGACGAGGCGAGTCGTCGTGATTATTTAATGGAGGAGCACAGTAATTGGAGTTTGTATAAACTCATCCTTAACGGGCCTGATTTGGAAATATATGTATATATGTATATTATATATATATGTGTATGAATATATATAGTTTTGTATATATATATGAAATACACATATATATATATATATATATATATTCATGTATTTTTAATTGCATATATGTATATTTTATATATAATGATTTATATATATATATATATATATATATATATATATAAAAAGCTAGTTTTATACATATATATATATGAGTTTGCACGGAGCGAAGGGATTTTTGGCTAGGGTTCTATAACGACCCCGAGGGTGCTCGTCCAGGTCGTGTCTCTCCGGTCTCCCGTCAAGGCTCGCCCCTCCACCCTAGTCTCTCTACTGGCGACTCCCACCGGTGACCCCTATTTCTCGCCGCTTCTTCATTTCTGTCGATGGTCTGCTCCAGTGAGCTCACAAACGGCTCAGGGAGGAGCAGCCTTTTGTGCCTTTCCAGATCGTTCTCAAGCTGAGAGCTTCGTCTAGGGCAAGAGATTTGCCTTGGAAATCTTCCTCTCTAGTCGAACTGTTAGGGTTTATTACTTCGCTCTTCTCAACGTCGATGACTAGTGTGGTTCGGCCACTTGTAGTCCTTGGTGCTCTTGATAGAGTTGGTCTATGTGTGTCCACTCTTCTTCTATCAACGCACTTAGGCCGCTTTTCTAGTTCAAGGTGAACCAAGAGGCGAGGCGATCAGCCTCATTATTGTGGTGAAATCGCTATCAATCTCATCGGCAAGTCACCTCTTCTGCCAAGAAACTTTGTTCTCTAGAGGTACATATCTAACTCTTTGCAATGGTTAGATGTGATGAGTTAGGTTTTCATTTTCTTAACTAGTAGGGTGTTTACATTGGATATCCGATCCCCGTGTTTTGTTTGGTTGTTGGGGAATTTTTTTAAAAAAATATTCGCCCTGACTTAGCACGTAAAATCCTTCAATTTGACCCCATGACCCTCAAACCCTAAGAATCCTCATTAAGGGACCTAACCTAGGGTTCTAGGGCTACCCTACTCCAAACCACCCGAAATTTTATTGGTGGATGTATCACACCATAAAAAGTCTGTGGACAAAATATCAGCCTCTGTTGAGGTGATTTAACCAGTCAAAACCCAAGGGGGTGTTTTGAACTAATTAACCATATAGGGGTCAACCTAAGGTTTGCTAAAAATCTAATCAAACATCTCTAAATGAGATTAAATTTTTACCAGAGACTTAATATGGTCTCTAAGACCACCCACCCAAATTTGGGGGGATTTTGATGTGTTTAAGACACCTAATTAATTTATACATGAATTATTAAAGTTTTACAAAAACTATAAAAAATTATTTTCCAAAAATTTTGATATTTGGATATGTCCTAGGTATGGCGAATAATAGCCGATTTCCCAAATTTCAAGTCATTTGAATGTCTGGATTGATGTGGCATCCAAATCAATCTCAGGACAGCCCTATTGATAGACCTCAACAAAATGTGTATTGTTGTCTAACCAGGACTCCAAATCGAGTGAAATCAATTTTAAATTAAACTGGACTTCAAGGGCCACATTTTCTATGTTGATCACTTTTACAGTAGAGGCCTTTAAGGGCCTCATATTCGAGTTCAATACAGTGCATGTCCAGGGAATAAAATAATCACAAATAATATAATTATTACATGATCTATTTGAACGGAATCCGTTCATATTCTTCAATCAGCCAAGGGTTGAGATTGCCCATGCTTGTAGCACCTTCCAGCCCATTTTCTGGCCACCACGACAACCTCCCTGGTCGGCCACCACCACCTCCGATGAGGTGGTGGCTAGCATTTGGCGGCGACCATGCCGCCGGAAGAGTTGGTTTCCAGCGAACTTAACAACACCATTTTTCATGAAAAATCCGAAAATCCAAGCTCCCAATCAGGCTCAATTGAGCCTGATTTCTCCACCTAAACCGATCTAGATCTAGCACTAGGAGAGGGGAAGAGGATCAGACCTCATTTGGAGCATTTCCTTGCTCTTTTTGGCGGCCGCCATTGTTCCTCCTCCAAGCTTTGGGTACCATGGCTTCTCTGCACAACATGCCCTACTCTTACTGGAAACAGGGGGTTTCGAAAGCTTTGCCCCTTTCGAAGCTAATGAGGGGATTTAATTGGATGTTGGATGGCTCCATTAATTGGTCCTAAGGTGACCTTCCACCTCTTCCATGGCCAGCCACCCCATGCACCCCCCTTCCCTCAATTCTTTCTGAAAACTATTGGAATTCCCTTTAATTCATAAGGGGAGATGAATGAAAGCATTATGGAGGGTTACCAAGGGGTGCATCACCTTAATGGCCATGAATGGCCACTTTCTCTCACTTCCAAATTGGGGAAAACCCCCCATTTCTCACTCCTAATCCCTATGGCCGAAATTTATCTCTCTCTTCTTGTTTAATATCAGTCCATTAGGCATGTTGACCACTCACTTTGGGCCTAGCCCAAAGGGTTGGGCTAGGTTTAAGTGATTTGACCAAAGTTGACAAAGTTTGACTTTTGGTCAAGTTGGGCTCTAGGGTTCACCAAACCATGGAATTATTGTGCCATTGGGTCCCTTATAAGGTTATGACCCTAGGACTGTTGTCAACTTGAAGTTGTGGTGGTCAATAAGGTTGTTTAATGAAAAATCACCATTTTGACCTATTTGGGGTATTTTGGTCATTTTGCCCTGTGGTGACCCTAGGATGGTGATTTTTGGTCCACTAAGTCTCTTATGTTGTTTTAGACCTAGAAGTGAAGTCAATTCCATATGGTGATGGCTAGTTAGGTCAATTGATGGGGAATTGACCATTTTGCCCTAATTAGAGTTAGGGTTGACTTTGGTCAACTTTGCCTGTTGACTGGCCCCAATGGGTCCTGAATGTTCCCCTGGGCTCCTAGATGGCATAGGGATGTTGTGGTGGGGTCACTGAGCCAAGTTAAAGTCCTTAAGTCAAGCACTAGGCTGAATATTTGGAAATTACTATTTGCAGACCAAGGTGCTGCAATCCTTATCTTTTGTCTGTGTCAAGGAGGTTCCTAAGCTACCAAGGCCTTGTCATGACCCAGTCATGTCAAATTTACCTGGGGGGTCTAGTTGTCTGGGTGATGTTACACCGCACACCGTCCCAACATGGTAAACTCACGAATGTAGTTATCCACACTACCTTTGCCCTAAGTCAAATGTTGGAACTCATTTTCCATTAAAATCGACGGCGATGAAGGTAGATGATTTGACAAGAACAATCTCGAAAACTCCTCCATCGAGATCTCTGATAGTTATCTTCCTGCAAAGTGGGGTAACTCCAACTCATCCCACCAAAGTCTATCTTCCCCTTCCAACAGAAAAGTTGTCGAGGTTACCTTCTGCCCCTCCTCTGTTATAATCGCCGTCAACACTCTCTTGATAAGCAAAATCCAGTCCTTTTCCTGTGTTTGGGATCCTACACCCGTGAACGTAGGAGGATTAACACTCATGAAGTTCTTCAGCTTCCTTTCAATCGCCCGCCTATCAATAAAATCCTCAGCAGGCACCTGCCTAACAGCTATAGGCTCACCTAGACCAACTCGTACTAATATTATCGCATGCCTTTCCTACCCTGTCGGCTGTGCATTTATCATAGAAAATACTTCCTCAGAAACGAAGCATATGATTTTTGCAGAAGGGGAGGTGTGGGCACATCAGCTCGTACTACACTTTCCATAGAATGTAGTGGTTCAGACTGCCCCACACCACTTCGAGTTACCTAAAAGTGAAAAATACACAATTTAGCAACCACATACAAGGCACACCACGACTAATAGGAACACACATGTTCCTCACACATGTGTATTTTTATTCCTATATGGACATTCTTGAGTTCATTTTTTTATGACTGTAAAAACATACACTTATGAAGGCTCACATGTTGACTCCAAAATATTACAGTTTAACACGAATTTTTCTCTACGTCCTGAATATACATTCGCATAAAAATTTCAATGCAGTACACACGTCATTTAGTTTTTATCAATTAGATGTTAATGTACGGGTAGCTAGACCATTTGAGATCGAACAAAGGCTATAGGCTGATATTCTTTCAGGCTAAAAGGATCCACCCGGTCCGATCGAGCGAATGTTGTACCAAAGGAGATCTACGAAAATTATTTATTCGGAAAAACGTAGATCTCTCACAACAAAAAGAAAAAGTGGTTCGCCAATCCTCTCGAACTTAAAAAAATTAAGATTAATGACAATCAAATTTGAGAAAACCACCATAAATCCAATGCTATCAAGAGATCACACTAAAGTAATTCCACCATAACAAAATCTAGAGGGAAACACACAAAAGGTAGAGATTTTCGTTACCTAATCATAATAGATGATTCTTATTTACTAACTTGGCTCGCTCTTCAATGGTTATGCCGAATGGAGCGGAAACTCACCTGCCTTATTTGCTTCACGCTAGATTTGATCCTACGAGGCGCTTCTTTGCTCCTTTGCCAAAATTCACAAGAGGGCAAGAGGAGAATTTTGTCGGCTTAATTCTTCAAGGATGATAGTGAAAAGGTGGTGGAAATATTACCAAAGCGGAAGGAGGGGGGCTGGCCGAAATCTTCTAAGGTGGAGGAAGAGGGAGGCCAGCGGCTTGTCCTAGGTGTGAGAGGAGGGTGGTGATTTGGAAGTAGCTTGGAGAGAGGGGAGACGAGGGGGGCCAGCAACTTGGAGAGGGAAAGATAAGGGGGGCTGGCAGGTTGGAGAGAGCAAAAATGGTTGGACGAATTTTTCCAAGGAGGAGGGGGAGGAGGGAAATTCTCAAATGAGTTTTAGGGTTTAAATTTTTCTCATTAATCTTAACATTCCTCAACATGAGAAGGCCTTTTATAGGCTTATAACATAATCTGGCTACATGCAGCCCAAACTGAAAAATAAAACAATGTTCATAATTTGAAATAACATGAAATGAAATCACAACTAAAAATATCATAGAAATTAAATTAATTTTAATAAGCCGTCTTGCGCCGAGGGTGGAGATTGTACCATCGCTCCACAAGGTCACCACGACGCCCCAAGTGTTTGGTTTGAGAAGGAGAAGGATCTTCCACAAGTATGTCATCATGATATTCAACATGTGGGGGGTCGCCGTCTCCATCAATCCTCCCCCGCTCAAAAGTACTCATCACCGATGAGGTTGTATGTATGTACCAGCATAGAAGAGCATCATCCAAATGAGCCACCTCTGATTCTAGACGCCAAGAGTCATCAGAGGCCAGATGATCACACCATCGTATCAAGTAGCGTCGAACATGTAAGACCCCCTTTTTTTTTAAACGCCGGGGTCTTAGGCCCAGAACCGCCGCTCTGCGGTAACACCATCACGCCCGAGAAGGTTGTCACTACAAAATGCCGATCTTGACGACCAAATTGATCATAGAACAGTAGTATAAGTATATTTAAATCTAGTCCACCATAACCACATGGATATAAATAAATCTCCACAAAAGGAGAGTCCACAATAATAATAATCAGAGTACAAAAGGAGGGATTGTGCCCAGTACGTGTCATCCTCACTACAAGTCACTCGCGGAAGCAAAACTAAAACTAAGCGTCACCGTAACTATCACTGAACCGAGAGCACCCAAGCTAGACTGGCCCATCTCAGCCGACTTAATACTCTGTTGGTGCTGCATCTCTGGGTGCTTCTTCCTTTTCGGCCTGCAGTCGCCGTCTTGCAATCCACGTCTGCATCTATGTCTTCGGCCTCCTGGCTGCTGAGCTGGTGGGATCCCACCCATCAAGGGGAATTTAACGTGTGTATGTACCGGCTGGTGACAATGGTAACACGATCGCGGGGTCAACTCTGTCAGAAACTGCAAAACCCGTGACCCTTCCATATGGTACACAAAAAATGTTGTGGTTCGAAAACCGTTAGTCTAAAAGACTAAGCCCTATCATCCCCTACCCCTTCCCCCATGGCTCTTAGGTATCGAGTGGAGAGGAAGAAAGGGAAGGACATAAAGGTGGAGAATAAGCCAAAAGTAGGTGACAGCGGACCTATGCTAGCAATTACATAGTAAATATGACAGAAGCAGAAAATAAGAAATGTAATTTTAACTTATGCGGAAGCGAATAAGCCAAGGGATCTTTTGCAGGGCTCCCATCGTATAAAGTGTCCCATACCACTTATACTTTGGGGTGTCGGTTATCAAACAGCAAGGAGCAGCAAGTGTAACGCCCCGTTTTTTTTAGCGATTATTTTTATTTTCGTTTGGCGTTACGATGACGCGTTTCCGTGGCTTGTGCCATTTGTGGAGTGTGGTTTAGCTCCTTAGAACTGAGTGCCCTATTCTGTAGCCTGTTGGCAAGATCTCCCTAGCAAGCCGAGTCGTTTTGGGTGACCCGGTGTGGCCTCTCGGGGGATGTTGGTGTTTGGCTTTATTTGGGTATAACTCGAGTTCTGTTCGTCGAAAATTAATTTTGACTTCGCCGTTGTGTTCGTAGCATGGGTATTTAGCTACGGTGCGAATTTCGTCGAATTCCGAGGTAGATCGGTTTTCGCGTCGATTTGGTGCTTTATGTAATTTTGTAATTTATTATATTCTTATATAATTATATATATATATATATATATAGTTTATGAAAAGGCACACATCATCTTCTTCCCCGCTTGAAACCGCCGGCCCTGTACGAGAGAACGGAGAAACCGCCTACCCTTCCCTTCAGACGCCGATTCCCTGAGCGTTTGTGGACGGAATTTGATTCCGAGAGAGGATTTGGATTGCTCTCGTCAAGACCTTCATTCCTACGGTAAGAAATTCGATTTTCGTGGAGTTTTGCGAGGATTGGAATTTTCGGTTTTGGAGCTTTCTGCCATTAATGGCCGAGTTTTTGTTTTAGGTGTTGCGGCCGTTTTGATCCGTGCGAAGAGGAGGAAAGCAGTCCAAAGCTTCGCTGTGATTTGAGACAAGTGGTATTCTTGCCCTTGCCAAGTTTTTTTTTCGATCTTACTTGCTGAAATTGAAATCCCGGTTAGCCCAGGTTAGAGGCCTTGTTGTTCTCATTTTCTTGCTAACTATAGGGCTTAGTTCTTCCTACTGAAACCCCCCCTATTTTGTGATGATTGGTATCCATATTGTCGGCGTGGAGCCGTTATTTTCCTTTACTCTGATTGTTGCTCTGGTTCGGGTGTAGCCGAGAAGGAGAGTTAGGAGGGGGGGTGTGGTTGCCGATTTTCGTTAAGGTATTACTCGAATGATTAGGCATTGTTTGTATAGTAGTGGTGCGCGACGTTGGTAGTTTCCTGCTGCTATTGCAGTTGCGTAAGTCGTGTGGGCGTTCCGGTGTCGTTCGGGAAATTCCAAATGGTACAGGTTAGCCGCGCACGGTCGCTAACCGTTTGGGCGCACGACCACTGGTCGTGTGCCTCTGGTCGTGCGCGTATAACTTTCAGTTTCCAAAGTTCTGTCTCGTAGATCGCACGAGCGTTGGCAAGCAGTGCGCACGACCACTGATCGTGCATCACTGATCGTGCGCTGACGCTATGTTTTTCTCAGGTTTTCCATGTTCGTTTCGCACGATCATCAGCCGATGAGTGCGCACGACCACTGATCGTGCATCACTGATCGTGCGCTCTGTATATTTTCTTTTGCTAGGCGAATTTAGCTTGTTTCGAGTGCGGGAGTTTAGATACTCAAGTGGCAGGCAACTACTCGAGTTCTGGATCTTCTGCCTTGGTCGTTCGACTATCGTCGAGCTCCGTATTCTTTAGTGGGTTTGTGGGTAGTGACTTTATTTTGGCGGCGAGTGAGGCTAGCTCACTCAACGCCAAAGTTTAGGTAGGCACTGAGTGGGTTTCACTCAACGCCTAGTCGTGTTGGTTTATTTCAACACTCTTCCTTTACCTTGTCTTTCGTTTCCGAGTGGATTTCCAGTTGTATTTCTGGGTTTTCCTTGTCGGCCGTTTTCTTTATTTTCCTAGAGGCCGAATCGTGGGTCGTGGTTAGTAGTGGTGGTTGCAGCTCTTTATGGGGGTGGAGTTTTGTGATATAGCCAAGGCCACCCATGTTTTTCTTGCTCCAGGTACGGGCTGGGCATGTCGGGTGGAAGGTCCCTTGTGTTTTCACGTGTTGACCCTCGAGCTTTTGACTTGGACATGGTGGATTGGGGGACTGCGTTTGCCTTCGATCCGGTTCCTCGTTGTTGTTTTTGCTACTATCACTTCCTACAGTTTAGGGTGTTAGAAGTTTCTTCCTTGGTAGTTTGCAGCACTTTTGGCTCTTGGTAGCCTAGTAGTCCCTGCAGGATGTGGTTCCTGGGCTGGGTCATTGCTGTTTCTTTACACGTTGTGCATTTATTGTGGTCCTGTTTTGGACAGTTGTGACTCTTTCTACTGCATGTTTTTTGGTACTTTTCCCCTTTTGGTTGACTCTTTCATGCAGTTTTACTTTGTTTAGCTTGCTGAGGTATTCTGTTTTCTTTGGAATACCCCAGGTTCTGAGTCGTAGCCAGTCTGGTGGCTAGTTGGAGGTGGTGTTGTTGGTGGACTCCCGGACCTTGGAGTTCTGTTTACCTTGTTAGTGAGGTTGTTTTCAGTACTTTCTTACAGACATATATTTGTGCTAGTCGGTTCGTGTCAGGTTGTTGGCGCGCACTGGTAGTTTTTACCTTGTACTAGATATATACTATTGCTGCTACCATTTTCTGGAGATAGTCTACTTGCTCTGAGAAGGTTTTATGCTAGGTTGCTAGTTATTTTTAAACTATAATTATTATTATAAATAAAGCTCATGATCAGCATATTTTATAAGACGTATTCACTATTTTCCAAATCACGTATAAAGACCGTTTTCTTATATATTATATAAATTAAATGTAGGGTCTTGCATAGCATGAGTGGTTCTCTTGGAACCCTTATGCGCTCCTTAGGATGTGAAACCTAAATAAAGTATTTTTCCGCAGCGTATAAGTATAGTTTTTCTTTTGTGGACTAGGTGATCCACTGAGCCGAGGGATACGGTCTCTAAAATACAACTGATTTTCTAATCATTAATCACATGATTTTCTTTCATTAAGTTGGTAGTTGGTTTTGCCTGAGCATCAGCAGTTATCCCCTGCTTGACGTGGCATCACGACGCGTGTTTTCCCTTACTCTGATAATTCTTAATTCGGAGAAAATGCGGGTTGTGACAGTTGATATCAGTGGGAGGTTGCTTGACAAGTTAGTTGAGCAACCTTCCTTGGATGCTTTTAGTGGTTCAGCATCATGTCATTCACACACTGATATGTCATCAGCACGTCTTGGCAAAAGCACGAACACTACACTCATAGCATAACATGAAGTATACGGGGCATATTATGTAGTATGGGATGCATAATATGTGTTCGTATATGGATCCACCATAGGGGCTACATGTGAGGGTTATGTAGTATGGGATTCATAACCTCACCACATGACTGCGACTACCACGTTTCTTTTTCATTGCATGGAAATGTTATGTAGTATGGGATGCATAACATTTTCATGTGTACGCCGCTCATAACATGCATTAGGGACTTTTTTAGAATGCATAACACGAACATGCATATCATAACATTGCATAAGCACAACGTGCCGAGCTAAAGATTTGCAGGATGACATATGTACACACATGAGTTTTCAAATTAACATAAGTTCATGCATCCGATCTAGACACAAGAGTTAGTAAGGTGGTGGTTAACCATCCTAGGTTAGGGCATATCATCTAATTTTTGTGAAGAAGATAAACTCTCAGAGCAAGTTTAGCAGCTTTAAGTCTATATCTACATATGTATTGTCTGTACTGGTAATCGGTTCTAGTCATTGGATTTGGATCTGATTCGCGTTGTAATGATTTTTAGGATGGCTAGGCGTCCTGCGACTCGATCGACTCCCCTGTCTGAGGGTGAATCTTCTGGAGCTCAGAACGATGCGGTGATCGAGAGTCTGCGTCAGAGTAGCGAAGCTATGGGCAGGCAGTTGGAGGAGGTGCAAGCCCAGATTCAGTCTTTGGTGGCTGTTGTGGCAGGTCAGGCTCAGGGTGCGCAAGTTCCTGCTGGGGGGTTAGCTGTTCCTCCTCCTCCTGCACCCTTGAGACCTCCAGTGGTGGTGCCAACAGAGATGGCCTTCATCTCGCAGTTTCAGAGGCTGAGCCCTCCCACTTATGATGGGAAGGCAGATTTCATGGTGATAGACGACTGGCTGATCTCCATGGAGGAGATATTCTCGTACTCAGGGATTTTAGATGATCAGAGGGTGATGATAGCCGCCTATCAGCTCAAAGGGTTGGATAAGAGTTGGTGGCTGAGAGAAAAGGAGAGCTTAGTGGCTGGGTGCTCTTGGGATGTGTTAAAGGAGATGCTGTTGAGGAAGTTCTTACCCTCGGTCGAGCGTGACCGCCTCATGAATGATTTCCTCTATCTGAAGCAAAGGCAGCTCACGGTGGGTGAGTATGAGATAGAGTTTAGTAAGTTGAGCCATTTTGCCCCTGGATTGGTCAGCGTTGAGGCTGATCGAGTTAAGCGATTTCTCGGTGGTTTGAGGAGTGAGGTGCAGCAGTTGGCCAGTGCTTATGGGACAGTGACTTATGCTGGAGTTGTAGTGGCTGCTCTTAAGGTTGAGGCCATTTAGACGGCGAAGAGCAGAGGCCAGCTGTTGAAGAAGGATAAGAGGAAGTTGGTAGAGGAGAAGAAACCCCTGGTACCCGATGCTATTCCGTGAAAGAGGAGCAGGGTGGTGTGCAGTTTTTGTGGCCGGTCAGGCCATCCTGTCGAGAGGTGTTTCAAGAAGGCGGCAGCTCAGAAGAAGGAGCAGTTTCATGCGATTCAGGGTGCTCCTAGGAGAGATGCCTCCTGTTCTGTTTGTAAGCGATCCGGCCATGATGCGGCCCAGTGTTGGACCAAGGATAAAGTCTGCTTTCAGTGTGGGCAGAAGGGACACATCAAGTCGAGGTGTCCTCTATTTCAGCCAGCTCTTCCTGCAGTTCCATTACAGGCTTTACCTCCACCTCAGCGTGTGGACAAGGGAAAAGGGAAGCTGAACGTGATTTCTTCCGAGGAGGCTCAGACTTCGACCCAGGTGATCTCAGGTTAGTTGTTTGTTGTTTTTCTTTCTAGCCTGGTAGTTTAGTTGCTAGATTATTTGCGGTACTGTTGTGCTAGTTCCTTAGCTTTGTGTGTTCCTATAGGGAAATTTAAGGTGAAGAACCCCTAGGCGCGTGTTCTGTTTGACTCCGGCGCTACCCACTCTTTCGTAGCTAGAGTCTTTGTGGAGCGTCATCGATTGTCTCTAGATTGTGTTCGGGATTCCTTCCGTGTCAAGTTTCCCTCTGGTGAATCTGTGTTGTAAGATTTGGGTATTTTGGATTGCCTGGTTTTGTTGGGGGATTTTCTTGCGAAGACGGACCTGAAGATGATTGATCTAGAGGACTTCGAAGTCATTTTTGGCATGGACTGGCTCTCTCAGTATGATGCGGTCATTCAGTGCAAAGGAAAGCGCTTGGACTTCATCAGGGATGACGGTCAGCCCGGCAGCGTGTATCCTGATCCGTGTCAGGAATCTCCTGTTCTCTCTGCGGTATGTGTTCATAGATTGTTTCTTTCTGATTGTTGTGTTTGTTTAGTCTCGGTAGTTGGAACCGTTGTTAGCGTGCCACGCTTGGAGGAGATTCCTATTGTTTGTGGTTTCGCCGATGTTTTTCCTGATGATCTTCCTTGTATCCCTCCTGAGCGGGATGTGGAGTTTGTTATTGATTTGGAGCCGGGTACGCGTCCTATTGCTAAGGCGCCGTACCAGATGGCCCCTCGTGAGTTAGAGGAGTTGTGAATTCAGTTAGATGAGTTGTTGGCTAAAGGTTTTATCAGGCAGAGTTCGTCGCCTTGGGGTGCTCCTGTTTTGTTCGTAAAGAAGAAAGATGGGTCGATGCGGCTTTGCATCGACTATAGAGAGTTGAACAAGGTCACTATCAAGAACAGGTACTGTAACGGCCCGGCCCGATAGCTCAGAGGCTGCCGCACCTATACTAGGCCGCACAGCGTGGCCCGGAGCCCAGCACCGTTAGCAAGGCCTGCAGGCCGTACACCCCAACGCCTCTCCCGCCTGTTTCTCAGCAAGGCGCGTTGTTGGCATCAGGTTTCGAACCCGCAACCCTTGATAACCCTCCTCAAACAGGAGCTATCACCAACTGAGCTGCCTGTTTCTCAGCAAGGCGCGTTGTTGGCGTCAGGTTTCGAACCCGCAACCCTTGATAACCCTCCTCAAACAGGAGCTATCACCAACTGAGCCAGCTCAGTTGGTGATAGCTCCTGTTTGAGGAGGGTTATCAAGGGTTGCGGGTTCGAAACCTGACGCCAACAACGCGCCTTGCTGAGAAACAGGCGGGAGAGGCGTTGGGGTGTACGGCCTGCAGGCCTTGCTAACGGTGCTGGGCTCCGGGCCACGCTGTGCGGCCTAGTATAGGTGCGGCAGCCTCTGAGCTATCGGGCCGGGCCGTTACAAAAAAGTGCAGCTCGGTTGGTGATAGCTTTTTTTGTAACGGCCCGGCCCGATAGCTCAGAGGCTGCCGCACCTATACTAGGCCGCACAGCGTGGCCCGGAGCCCAGCACCGTTAGCAAGGCCTGCAGGACGTACACCCCAACGCCTCTCCCGCCTGTTTCTCAGCAAGGCGCGTTGTTGGCGTCAGGTTTCGAACCCGCAACCCTTGATAACCCTCCTCAAACAGGAGCTATCACCAACCGAGCTGCAACTCAGTTGGTGATAGCTCCTGTTTGAGGAGGGTTATCAAGGGTTGCGGGTTCGAAACCTGACGCCAACAACGCGCCTTGCTGAGAAACAGGCGGGAGAGGCGTTGGGGTGTACGGCCTGCAGGCCTTGCTAACGGTGCTGGGCTCCGGGCCACGCTGTGCGGCCTAGTATAGGTGCGGCAGCCTCTGAGCTATCGGGCCGGGCCGTTACAAAAAAGTGCAAGGGTTGCGGGTTCAAAACCTGACGCCAACAACGCGCCTTGCTGAGAAACAGGCGGGAGAGGCGTTGGGGTGTACGGCCTGCAGGCCTTGCTAACGGTGCTGGGCTCCGGGCCACGCTGTGCGGCCTAGTATAGGTGCGGCAGCCTCTGAGCTATCGGGCCGGGCCGTTACAGGTACCCTCTGCCGAGGATCGATGATTTATTTGACCAGTTGCGTGGTAGCACGGTGTTCTCCAAGATCGATCTTCGTTCGGGCTATCATCAGCTCAGGATCCGTGAGGCAGATATTTCACGGACTGCGTTTAGGTCGAGGCATGGACACTTTGAGTTTTTGGTGATGTCGTTCGGTTTGACCAACGCACCATCAGCTTTCATGGACATGATGAATCGGGTATTCAAGGATTTCCTAGACAAGTTCGTGGTGGTCTTCATTGATGACGTGTTGGGTTATTCTCGCAGTGCTGAGGAGCATGAGCAGCATTTGCGTTTGGTCCTATCAGAGTTGATGAACCACAAGTTATTCGCCAAGTTGAGCAAGTGCGAATTTTGGTTGCCTCAGGTTTCTTTTCTAGGCCACGTGGTGAATAAGGATGGGATCTCGATCGACCCAGAAAAGATTGCAGCAGTGATGGATTGGAGTAGGCCGAATACTCCTAAGGAGATCAGAAGTTTCTTAGGGTTGGTTGGCTATTACAGGAGATTCGTGGAGGGTTTCTCTTCTATAGCCGCACCTTTGACCAAGCTGACTCAGAAGAATGTGGCTTTTGTTTGGAGCGAGAAGTGCGAAGAAGCTTTTCTGGAGCTAAAGAGGAGATTGTGTACTGCTCCCGTTCTGACCCTTCCTACTGAGGGCGTGGATTATAATGTGTATGTGGATGCTTCGCATATAGGTCTGGGATGCGTATTAATGCAGGATGGAAAAGTAATTGCTTATGGGTCAAGGCAGTTGAAGACTCATGAGAAGAATTATCCTACGCATGACCTTGAGTTTGCAGCGGTTATCTATGCGTTGAGGTTGTGGAGGCACTTACTTTATGGGGCTCAGTGCAAGATTTTTACTGACCATAAGAGCCTGAAGTACGTGTTCACGCAAAAAGAGTTGAATCTGCGTCAGCGACGGTGGCTTGAGTATGTGGCGGATTATGACGTAGAAATCCAGTATCATTCGGGCAAGGCCAATGTGGTGGCCGACGCCCTGAGCCGAAAGACGGGTAAGATCTTTAACCTCTCCGCCGATCGGTTAGTTGAGGAGTTCCTCCTTATGGATATTTCAGTGGGATGCTGTGGTTTGCAGAGTAGTTTGTTAGAGGCAGAGCCATCCTGGATTTCTTTGACTAGACTGCATCAGAGGACGATCCGGATCTGTTGCACCTTTTTACCAGGACAGAGAAGGGAGAGTTGCCAGATTTTGCTATTGATGATGCGGGTACTTTGAAGTACCGCGGCAGGTTTTGCGTTCCCGCTGTTGGGGACAATAGGAGTATGATTTGCAGTGAGGCTCATGGTTCCAGCGTTGCCTACCATCCAGGATCTACGAAGATGTACCGTGACTTAAGGCAAATTGCCTGGTGGTATGGTATGAAAGGAGATATAGCCCGATTTGTTGCTGAGTGTCACACTTGCAAGCGTGTGAAGGCCGATCATGGAAGGCCTGGTGGTAAGTTGACTCCGTTAGAGATACCGACTTGGAAGTGGGAGAGTATATCTATGGACTTCATTACGGGTTTGCCAAAATCCCCGAGGGGATTTGATTCTGTTTGGGTTATAGTGGATAGATTTACGAAGTGTGCTCACTTCGTGCCTTATAAGATTGATTACCCGATGAAGAAGATAGCGGAGTTGTACTTGAATGAAGTCAACCGACTCCACGGTGTGCCGGTTAGCATCATTTCTGATCGAGACTCCCGATTTACTTCTCGTTTTTGGCAGAGTCTACAGGAGGGTTTGGGTACGGATCTGAGGTATTCTACTGCGTACCACCCTCAGACCAATGGGCAGATGGAGCGGGTCAATCAGATTGTTGAGGATATGATCCGGTGCTAAATTTTAGACCACGGTGGAGCGTGGGATGAGCGTCTGCGACTCATGGAATTTGCTTATAATAACAGTTATCAGGAAAGCTTGCAGATGGCTCTGTTCGAAGCTTTGTTTGGGAGGCGCTGTAGGACTCCGTTGTTTTGGGCCGAGGCTGGTGAGAGGCCGTTGTTGGGTCCTGATGCGCTGGAGGATATGGAAGTCGCCGTGAAGCTTATTCGGGAGAAGCTTCGTATAGCTCAGGAGAGGTATGAAAAGAATGTCAATCGGCGTAGGTCTGCTTTGGAGTTTTTAGTAGGGGATCATGTATACCTCAAGGTTTCTCCAATGGTTAGTGTGAAGATATTTGGTAAAAATCGGAAATTGGACCCAAGGTATGTGGCCCCGTTCGAGATTTTGGAGCGGATTGGTGTGTCTGCATATAGATTGGATTTGCCAGCGAACTTCCCTGGTGTTCATAATGTTTTTCATGTTAGCCAATTGCGGAAGTTTGAGCGCAGCAGTGGGCAACTCTTGGATGTTGTGCCCCAGTTGGAGCCCAACCTCTCTTTTGTTGAGGTGCCAGTTCGTATTTTGGATACTCAGGAGCGTGTGCTGCGAAAGAAGTCCATACCGATGGTGAAAGTTCTATGGAAAAATCAGGATTTGGAGAGCGCTACTTGGGAGCTAGAGTCGGCCATGTGGAGGGCGTACCCTCACCTGTTTCACTAATTTGATCGGTATGTTTCCCTTTGTAACTTCTGTTTATTACTTTTCCTTCTTTAGTAGGAGGGTTGTGCGTAAAGTTTCGGGACGAAACTTTCTTTTAGGGGGAGTGACTGTAACGCCCCATTTTTTTTAGCGATTATTTTTATTTTCATTTGGCGTTACGATGACGCGTTTCCGTGGCTTGTGCCATTTGTGGAGTGTGGTTTAGCTCCTTAGAACTGAGTGCCCTATTCTGTAGCCTTTTGTCAAGATCTCCCTAGCAAGCCGAGTCATTTTGGGTGAACCGGTGTGGCCTCTCGGGGGGATGTTGGTGTTTGGCTTTATTTGGGTATAACTCGAGTTCTGTTCGTTGAAAATTAATTTCGACTTCGCCGTTGTGTTCGTAGCGTGGGTATTTAGCTACGGTGCGAATTTCGTCGAATTCCGAGGTAGATCAGTTTTCGCGTCGATTTGGTGCTTTATGTAATTTTGTAATTTATTATATTCTTATATAATTATATATATATATATATAGTTTATGAAAAGGCACGCATCATCTTCTTCCCCTCTTGAAACCGCCGGCCCTGTACGAGAGAACGGAGAAACCGCCTACCCTTCCCTTCAGACGCGGATTCCCGGAGCGTTTGTGGACGGAATTCGATTCCGAGAGTGGAGTTGGATTGCTCTCGTCAAGACCTTCATTCCTACGGTAAGAAATTCGATTTTCGTGGAGATTTGCGAGGATTGGAATTTTCGGTTTTGGAGCTTTCCGCCATTAATGGCTGAGTTTTTGTTTTAGGTATTGTGGCCGTTTTGATCCGTGCGAAGAGGAGGAAAGCAGTCCAAAGCTTCGCTGTGATTTGAGGCAAGTGGTATTCTTGCCCTTGCCAAGTTTTTTTTTTCGATCTTACTTGCTGAAATTGAAATCCTGGTTAGCCCAGGTTAGAGGCCTTGTTGTTCTCATTTTCTTGCTAACTATAGGGCTTAGTTCTTCCTACTGAAACCCCCCCCCCCTATTTTGTGATGATTGGTATCCAAATTGTCGACGTGGAGCCGTTTTTTTCCTTTACTCTGATTGTTGCTCTGGTTCGGGTGTAGCCGAGAAGGAGAGTTAGGAGGGGGGGGGGGGTGTGGTTGCTGATTTTTGTTAAGGTATTACTCGAATGATTAGGCATAGTTTGTATAGTAGTGGTGCGCGACGTTGGTAGTTTCCTGCTGCTATTGCAGTTGCGTGAGTCGTGTGCGCGTTCCGGTATCGTTCGGGAAATTCCAAACGGTACAGGTTAGCCGCGCACGGTCGCTAACCGTTAGGGCGCACGACCACTGGTCGTGTGCCTCTGGTCGTGCGTGTATAACTTTCAGTTTCCAAAGTTCTGTCTCGTAGATCGCACAAGCGCTGGCAAGCAGTGCGCACGACCACTGATCGTGCGTCACTGATCGTGCGCTGACGCTAAGTTTTTCTCAGGTTTTCCAGGTTCGTTTCGCACGATCATCAGCCGATGAGTGCGCACGACCACTGATCGTGCGTCACTGATCGTGCGCTCTGTATATTTTATTTTACTAGGCGAATTTAGCTTGTTTCGAGTGCGGGAGTTTAGATACTCAAGTGGCAGGCAACTACTCGAGTTCTGGATCTTCTGCCTTGGTCGTTCGACTATCGTCGAGCTCCGTATTCTTTAGCGGGTTTGTGGGTAGTGACTTTATTTTGGCGGCAAGTGAGGCAAGCTCACTCAACGCCAAAGTTTAGCTAGGCACTGAGTGGGTTTCACTCAATGCCTACTCGTGTTGGTTTATTTCAACACTCTTCCTTTACCTTTTCTTTCGTTTCCGAGTGGATTTCCAGTTGTATTTCTGGGTTTTCCTTGTCGGCCGTTTTCTTTATTTTCCTAGAGGCTGAATCGTGAGTCGTGGTTAGTAGTGGTGGTTGTAGCTCTTTATGGGGATGGAGTTGTGTGATATAGCCAAGGCCACCCATGTTTTTCTTGCTCCAGGTATGGTCTGGGCATGTCGGGTTGAAGGCCCCTTGTGTTTTCACGTGTTGACCCTCAAGCTTTTGACTTGGACATGGTGGATTGGGGGACTGCGTTTGCCTTCGATCCGATTCCTCGTTGTTGTTTTTGCTACTATCACTTCCCACAGTTTAGGGTGTTAGAAGTTTCTTCCTTGGTAGTTTGCAGCACTTTTGGCTCTTGGTAGCCTAGTAGTCCCTGCAGGATGTGGTTCCTGGGCTGGGTCGTTGCTGTTTCTTTGCACGTTGTGCATTTATTGTGGTCCTGTTTTGGACAGTTGTGACTCTTTCTACTGCATGTTTTTCTGGTACTTTTCCCCTTTTGGTTGACTCTTTCATGCAGTTTTACTTTGTTTAGCTTGCTGAGGTATTCTGTTTTCTTTGGAATACCCCAGGTTCTGAGTCGTAGCCAGTCTGGTGGCTAGTTGGAGGTGGTGTTGTTGGTGGACTCCCGGACCTTGGAGTTCTGTTTACCTTGTTAGTGAGGTTGTTTTCAGTACTTTCTTACAGACATATATTTGTGCTAGTGGGTTCGTGTCAGGTTGTTGGCGCCCACTGGTAGTTTTTACCTTGTACTAGATATATAATATTGCTGCTACCATTTTCTGGAGATAGTCTACTTGCTCTGAGAAGGTTTTATGCTAGGTTGCTAGTTATTTTTAAACTATAATTATTATTATAAATAAAGCTCATGATCAGCATGTTTTATAAGACGTATTCACTATTTTCCAAATCACGTATAAAGACCGTTTTCTTATATATTATATAAATTAAATGTAGGGTCTTGCATAGCATGAGTGGTTCTCTTGGAACCCTTATGCGCTCCTTAGGATGTGAAACCTAAATAAAGTATTTTTCCGCAGCGTATAAGTATAGTTTTTCTTTTGTGGACTAGGTGATCCACTGAGCCGAGGGATACGGTCTCTAAAATACAACTGATTTTCTAATAATTAATCACATGATTTTCTTTCATTAAGTTGGTAGTTGGTTTTGCCTGAGCGTCAGCAGTTATCCCCTGCTTGACGTGGCATCACGACGCGTGTTTTCTCTTACTCTGATAATTCTTAATTCGGAGAAAATGCGGGTTGTGACAGCAAGTAAGTAAAAGCACAAGAAATATAACCATTGATTAATAGGGATTACCCCTATAGACCAAGGGGTCCTTTTGTAAGGCCTATCGTATAAAACGTCTCATACCATCTTATACGATAGGTGGCAATGTTTATGCTATGACACACAAATATGCTATGGAATGCACAAGCAAGTGCAACACACCCACATGACTCCATGCGCGCAGACTTTTAGTTCCCCCTGTTCGGGCAGCTAGCTTCACTCCCAGGAACCTCCGTAGTGGTAAATGGAGACTGTAGGTCGGGCCCCACACTCCTAGGCGGGTAACCACCCTACCAGGCCTAGCCCTTCTGTACGACCCTAGAAGAACACAACCTAGAGTATCCGCGTACTAGTGCTGGCTATATCCACCAGGATTTATTTGGCTAAGTGTCCCACACCGCCGAGTCAACGTACCGACGTCGGTGTGATCGATCGTCCAGTACCGATGACCCACCACTTTAATGCACATGCAATCATGACAGTTATATTTGTACAAGTTCTCATATTACCGAGCTTCCAGCTCTCTAGGCTACCAAGCATATACCAAGTCCCTGAGCATCCCGCTTCCTAGACTTCCAAATTTATACCAAGTCCCCGAGCATCCAGCTCCCCTAACATCCCAATCACAAACCAAACCATTGACATTACTAGTAGGCCCTTAGACCACGGACCTACTATACCCATTCCATGCCAATTCTTCTTCCTAAGTGTACAGGTGTAGGTGTGAGGTGCAACTATTATTAGGGTTACTCTTGATCATTTTATTCCTAAGACTTAAGGTTAACCTTGGACTTCCTGAGGTTTACCCGGTGAAGGGCTCGCAGCGGTACTAGGAGCTATGATGGGGTGAATCCCAAAGCTCCCTTTCGAAGGCACTTATTGTTATTGTTTTCGACCCTTGAGCCAAGACCCTCTTTATATTAAGTAGCTCTACTCCTAGGCGACTTTAACCTTCGAGCTAGCCTACTCCGGTCCTATCACTATATGAAGACCACACTAAGCTATAGGGTGCTCCCGTTAGGGGGTACTCCAATTTTCTCATCCAAATGCCCTAAAATCAATACAAGGAGTCCACCATGACCTAACATAACTAAGTCCAAGATTTCCAAATTTTTCATATTTTTCGGGCATTTAATTTATTTATTCTAAGCCTCCCAATGCCCAGTATGAACATAAAGTGCACTAATGAGCCAACAATGAATCACCATAAAATCAGTAAAATTCCAATGAGGAATTTAAGCAGTAATTCCAAATTTTGAGAAATTTCAGAGGAGTTTAGGCCTACCTTTCCTAATTTACCATTTTAGGCCACTTTTACGATATTGTGAAGCAAATACTGTAAATATATATCCAAAAATCCCAAGAAAATTATAAAAGCTTTATGGTGACCTAAAATCATCAGAAACCAAGTCCCATAATTTTTCTCCAATATTTGTGCTCTAAATCTATTTTAATGTAAAACACTAATTTTCCTAGCTTAGAGAAGGAAGTACTATTTTTAATTATCTAAAAATCCAGAGAAATTTACAGAATGACTATCATGGTCTGAAACACCCACTGACCAAATTTCATAAATTTCCAAATAATAAATGTGCATTATTTGTATTTTTGACTACATTTCACAATTGGTACGTTAAAGAAGCAAGTATCCAAAATAATCAGATAAAACTCCCAAGAAAAATACATAAGGTATAACATGCTATAAGATGCCCTAATCCAAGATTTCATAACATTCCAGTGAATAGAAATTCCAAAAAATCATCAAAAAAAATATCTAGGGCACAACAAGGGTTGTGAATGAAGTACTGTATAAATTAACCCAAAAATCTCAACAAAATTATAATATGACCATTTAGACCAGAAAATCAACCTGCCAAAACTTTACTTGATTTGTAGTTCATTTGTCAGCATAATAATTCAAATTAATGTTTGTGACCTAAACTAGGGTTAGGGTTTTAGGTAGGCTAAAGGTCTCCAAATACCCTAAAATTTTGACCATAGGACTTTAGTAACCTTATGGTCCTCTTCACCAAATTTTAAGTCAATCCAAGGTCATTTGACCTCATGACCTTCACAACCCCAAAAATCCCCATTAAGGGGCCAACCCTAGGGTTCTAGGGCTACCATATCCCAAACAACCCCAAATTATATTGGAGGGTGTGTCATGCCCCAAAAAGCCAGTGGAAAAAATATCAGCCTCTGTTGAGGTTTTGTGACCACTCAAAACCCAAAAGGAATGAATTGACCTAATTAACCCTATAAGGGCAAACCTAGGGTCGAGTTAAAACTTAATCAAAACACTTCCAAATGAGGTGTAATTTTTACCAGAGTTCTAACATTCACCCTAAGACCTCCCACCCAAATTTGGGGGGATTTTGAGGTGCTTAGGACACATGATTAAATTATACATGAATTATTAAATTTTTACAAAAACTATAGAAAAATATTCTCCAAAAATTCTCATTTTTGGATAGGCCCTAGGTATAGTAAGGGTAGACTCCCTGCCAAAATTTCAGAACATTTGGGCGAACGAAGAAAGGTGGACACACCTTTTTGTCTCTGCCTAGCTCTAGGTCTTAATCCCACTAAAAGAGGTGCCCTGGTCAAACTAGTTGACCAAATTGACCCAAGTAAATTCTGAAATATAGTAGACCCATAGGGCTACAGATTTCATGTTGCTCACTTCTACATTAAAAGCCTATAAGTACCTCATTAAATAGCATAAAAGAGAGCTTGATGAATCACTACATTTTATATATAAATATAATAATTTAGTATTATAGGTTACTGTTCATCTTCTCAAAGAGCCCGAACCAGCAACCTAAAAATTCTTAAAACCTGTAGCTTTTCTAAAGCTATTTCCCGGCCACCCATCCATCTCCTTGGCCAGCCACCACCACTACCACCTATGTTGAGGTAAGGGCTACCGTCGGGCGGCGGCACGGCTGCAGGGGAGGCGGTTTTCGACGAACCTGCCACCATGAAATTTCGGCAAAACAATGGAAACGCTCACCCGATCCTGCTCTTTTGAGCCTGATATCTCTCCTAATGATTTCTAAGATCTATCCATAGAAGAAGAGGTAGAGGAGGACGTTATTCGAGGTTTGGAGTCGAGCCAATCGTTGGGATTCTATTTGCGCGGTGATGGCGTCGCCGGAATTCTTCAACAGCAAGGTAATGAGCTTTAGCTTTATCAGGCAAGGGTGAAACCTTCCTATCTAAGTCTAGGGAGTCTTTTATAGGGGAACAAGGCTGCGGGAGGGGGTAGAAACGGTCCAGCCATTAATGCCTCATACATACAAGCTTCGTCCATGGTGGAGGGGAGCTGAAACGGCTCCAAAACAGCTAAGAGAAGGCTGGAAACTCCTCCTCTCCCTGAGAGGAGTTGAATCCAGCCATTTCAAGGGGGATAGGGTGGAGCTGAGCTTAAAAGCCATAAATGGCCAGACAAACAGTCGTTCGGCCATGGCTAGAGGAGGAGGAAACGGCTGCCATGTGGCACAGCCGGTCAAACTTCATACAATAAGACTTAACTAAGTCTTAATAAGAGAAAACGACCCAATAATGTATTCTGGCCCACTTCCTAGACCGGCCCGGTTCAGCTGAACCAGCACCCAGCCAAAACAGATCTGCCAGAAAAAAACTAAGTAAAATGGCATTGAGTGAGCTCTGCTCACTCAACGCCATCCATGCTATGGCATTGAGTGAGCTCAGCTAACTCAACGCCATCCCAGATACGGCTTTGAGTGAGCTCTTCTGACTCAACGCCATCAGAGTGGCCTCCTAGACTATGGCGATGAGTGAGCTCAGCTCACTCAACGCCATCCGACTCATGGAGTTGAGTGAGCTTTGCTCACTCAAACCATCCAGAATAAGCCCCTTTTAAATGATGGCGTTGTGTAAGCTTAGCTCACTCAACGCCGTCCAGATTATGGTATTGAGTGAGCTTAGCTCACTCGTCGCCGTCCAGATTACGGCATTAAGTGAGCTTAACTCAATCAACGACGTCCCGATTATGGCGTTGAGTGAGCTCTGCTCTCTCAATGCCCTCCAGTATGCACCAAATGGCATTGAGTGCAGTATGTGCACTCAACGCCATTCAACTTTTGGCGTTGAGTGCACTCAACGCACTCAACTCCATCTCGTCTGACAACTTACTGCGTTGAGTGAGCTAAGCTCACTCAACGCCATGCAGTCTACTACATTGAGTGAGCTCAGCTCACTCAACGCCAACCTGATGACACAAGATGGCGTTGAGTGTTGTCAGTGCACTCAACGCCATTCCACTTATGGCTTTGAGTGAGCTAGGCTCACTTAAAGCCATCCAGACCACAGCGTTGAGTGAGCTTAGCTCACTCAACGCCATTCCAAGGTCACGGGCGTGACAGATTTGTCTTGGGCGTATAAGGCCCATGTTGACATTTCTGAGCTCGACGATCGTCTTCCTGTGGTCGACGATCATCGAAGGGGTCACGCCCTAGGTCACGAGCGTGACGGGTCAGTCACGGGCGTGACGGGTCGGTCACGGGTGTGACCACCCCCTTGACTCGAAATCATGGTCGATAACATTCAATTTCTGGGCTTCCCAAGGTTCTGTTAAGACAAAACAACTCCCAGGGGTATAGTCGGAAGTGGGATGTTACAAATCCCAATAAACAAAACAAAGATTTCGTCCCCGAAATCAAGGTTAAGCCTACGGGGCTCCTATCGGGAGAAAAAAATGCTTGTAACATCCCATTAGAGTCAAAAGATTTACATCTCTACGTTACGTTTGCTATGTGTGGTTTGAAGGTGATTGCAAAATTTAAGACCAATTCGTCCAGTTTACTAGGTACATACCCCAATAAACAAAATATTAGCCCCTATTCTATAAATTTCAGTCCTATTAGTTTAAAAAAGGAATGCAAATTATTTGTCCAGAGGGGTTGTTAGGTATACCTGACCGAAAAGCTCTGGATACTTTTGTCGCATCAAGTCCTGTGGCTCCCATGTATGCTCCTCCTGCCCATGATTGTTTCATAGAACCTTGACTAACGGAACCTTCTTCCGACGTAAGGTCCGTGCTCCTCTGCCATCGATCCGAATCAGCTCCAAGTGAGCTGACCGGTTAGAAGCTACCGGTCCATCTATGGTCAAAATCTGCAGCTCCGGGAAGAGTTGAGCCCTCCTAAGTGAAGAAACGTGGAATACGTCGTGCAGAGATGCCAGCTCTGGTGGCAACTACAGCCTGTAAGCTGGGGCCCCGATCCGCTCCAGGATCTTGTAAGGGCCCATATACCTAGGGCTGAGCTTCTTCCTCCGACCACGCACCAGTGAAACTCCATACATGGGTCGGATCTTCAAAAACACTCGGTCCCCGACCTAAAACTCCACCTGACGATGTCGGGCATCATAATACTTAGCCTGACTTCTCTACGCTTCTAACATCTTATCTCTGATCAGTCTCACCTGAGCCTCGGTGTCTTCGACAAAATCCGATCCCAACGCCTTCGGATACTCGTCCTGAAACCAAGAAAGCCGGGTCCTGCATCTCCTTCCATACAAGGCTTCGTATGGCGCCATCCTGATGCTGGACTGGTAGCTGTTGTTATATGAGAACTCAACCAGGGGTAGGAGCTTCTCCCATGGTTCCCCGTGGTCCAAAATGCATAGCCTCAGATGATCTTCCAGCGTCCGATTGGTGCGTTCCGTCTGCCCATCCGTCTGGGGATGGAATGCGGTGCTGAAGGTCAATCGCGTGGCTAAGTAAGCCTGCACGGATATCCACTCCCTGGAAGTGAACCGGCCATCCCGATCTGACACGATCGTCTTGGGCACCCCGTGGTATCGAACAAACTGCTCCACAAATCTCCGCACTAGTACCCCCATAGAGTCATCCTTCTAGATCGGAATGAATTTGGCCACCTTCGTCAATAGATCGACGATGACCCAAATCGAGTTATTTCCTGTCCGTAATCGGGGAAGTCCATGAATAAAATCCATCGCGATGTCCTCAAATTTCCACTCCGGTGGTATATGTTCTGAGATACATCATCCTTCTGATGATAAAACACAGCGATTAAATCTTTACATTCTCAGATATCCCGAATCTTGTTACCCGTCATCTAATTTCACGTGATAATAGTTAATTCTCGTAATTACTCCGTCTTATTACAATGTCATTGTCTTGGTAACGCTACGGGTCATCATTCCAAACATGTTTTTTTTTCTTTTACAAAATCTGATGTTCGGCCGAATAACGTCGAATTATATCGACTTCAATCTCACTATGTTGGTTACGCCACTTTCCCTAAACTAGGTCCAAGGGAACCTAAGCCAATACTATTTTGCCTAATAAACAAAAGTCTAGCCCCCAATAAACAAAAGATGAGCCCCTACCTATCTTGGGCTAAGTATCTTTGATATTACCCTGTTACATATGTCCTAGCTGGGTGCACAATCCCTAGGGCATCAATCTTCGACTTGGGGTTCTACACTGAAACTCGTTAATATACTCCATACTTTAAACTCTCTGAGTCACATTTACGACAACCTTATCCGGGTCAAAATGTTCCCAATCCCAAATGGGTATCTTCCGAACATGAATTCCTATCCGACCCTCAGTGTTTGTCTCGGTTGTTGCCTCCAGGTAATTTTATTACCGGTATTGAGGGTAAAGACTACTTGTCTTTTACCATTCTGCTAATGTATTATTGGTCTCAATTCTCCTTAAAGTAGTCTACTGCTTTGAATAATCCTTGATTGGGATAGTAGGGACACCTGCGTTTACGTCTTAGGTAGTCATTCTCATGCTAAACTCCTCCTTTATTCTCTTTGGGTATCTCATTACCTTAACCAAATTCATACCCAAGGTCTATTTTGAACTAGGGCAAACTATAAATTATCATGGTTAGTCACTAGTCCTAGTTGGTTGAGTCTAACTCGTTGGTTAGAGGATTATAAGACTAGATCTTCGTAGCCGGAGGTGTTCCCTGTTGGGGGCATGGTTTGCCGCAGGCTACAAAGAGGAATTCCAATTAATGATGAAGTGGACTTTCACATGTGATTTCCCTTATGGGCACACCACTGCTTCCGCTGCTTAGTTTTTCCCCAAACTAAACTTTAGCGGGGGTGACCCAGGGTTAGTGGACTGCTACTTTTCTGATCGAGGTTTCCTCTGATACCACTTGTAAGACCCCTTTTTTTTAAACACCGGGGTCTTAGGCCAAGAACCGCCGCTCTGCGGTGACACCATGACGCCTGGGAAGGTCGTCACTACAAAACGCCGATCCTGCCAGCCAAATCGATCGCAGAACAGAAGTATAAGTAAATATAAATCTAGTCCACCATAACCATATGTATATAAATTAATCTCCACGAAGGGAGAGTCCACAAAAATAATATTCAGAGTACAAAAGGAGGTCTTGTGCCCAGTACATGTAATCCTCACTACAAGTCACTC
Source organism: Platanthera zijinensis (assembly GCA_039513925.1). Taxonomy (NCBI): domain Eukaryota; kingdom Viridiplantae; phylum Streptophyta; class Magnoliopsida; order Asparagales; family Orchidaceae; genus Platanthera; species Platanthera zijinensis. The sequence goes on from CM077087.1 coordinate 129,172,634, forward strand.
GCGGAAGCAAAACTAAAACTAAGCGTCACTGTAACTGTCACTGAACCGAGAGCACCCAATCTAGACTGGCCCGTCTCTGCCGACTCCATACTCTGCTGGTGCTGCATCTCTGGGTGCTTCTTCCTTTTTGGCCTGCAGTCGCTGCCTCGCAATCCACGTCTGCGTCTACATCTTAGGCCTCTTAGCTGCTAAGCTGGTGGGATTTCACCCATCAAGGGGCATTTGACCCGTGTATGTCCCGACTGGTGACAATGGTAACACGGTCGAGGGGTCAACTCTGTAGGAAACTGCAAAACCGTCACCCTTCTATATGGTACACCTAAAATGTTGTGGTTCGAAAACCTTTAGTCTAAAAGACAAAGCCCTATCATCCCCTACCCCTTCCCCCAGGGCTCCTAGGTACCGAGCGGAGAGGAAGAAAGGGAAGGACATGAAGGTGGATAATAAGCCAAAAGCAGGTGACAGCGGACCTATGCTAGCAATTCCATAGTAAATATGACAGAAGCAGAAAATAGGAAATGTAACCTTAACTTATGCGGAAGCGCATAAGCCAAGGGATCTTTTGCAGGGCTCCCATCGTATAAAGTGTCCCATACAACTTATACATTGGGGTGTCGGTTATCAAACAGCAAGAAGTAGCAAGTAAGTAAAAGCACAAGAAATATAACCATTGATTTATGGGGATTACCCCTATAGACCAAGGGGTCGTTTTGTAGGGCCTATCATATAAAACGTCCCATACCATCTTATACGATAGGTGGCAATGTTTATGCTATGACACGCAAATATGTTATGGAATGCACAAGCAAGTGCAATACACCCACACGACTCCATGCGCACAGACCTTTAGTTCCCCCTGTTCGGGAAGCTAGCTTCACTCGCAAGAACCTCCATAGTGGCAAACGGAGACAGAGGGTCGGGCCCACCACTCCTGGGCGGGTAACCACACTACCAGGCCTAGCCCTTCCGTACGCCTCTAGAAGAACACAACCTATAGTATCTGCGTACTAGTGCTGGCTATATCAACCAGGCTTTCTTTGGCTAAGTGTCCCACACTGCCGAGTCAATGTACCGACGTCGGTGTGATTGATCGTCTAGTACCGATGACCCACCAATTTTATGCACATGCAATCATGACAGTTATATTTGTACAAGTTTTAATGTTACCGAGCTTCCAGCTCTCTAGGCTACCAAGCATATACCAAGTCCCCGAGCATCCCGCTCCCTGGAATTCCAAATTTATACCAAGTCCCCGAGCATCCAGCTCCCCAGACTTCCCAATCACAAACCAAACCATTGACATTACTAGTAGGCCCTTAGACCACAGACGTACTCTACCCATTCCATGCCAATTCTTCTTCCTAAGTGTACAAGTGTAGGTGTGAGGTGCAACAATTATTAGGGTTACTCTTGATCATTTTATTCCTAAGATTTAAGGTTAACCTTGGACTTCCCGAGGTTTACCCGGTTAAGGGATCGCAGCGGTACTAGGAGATATGATGGGGTGAATCCCAAAGCTCCCTTTCCAAGGCACTTATTATTATCGATTTCGCCCTTGAGTCAAGACCCTCTTTATATAAAGTAGCTCTACTCCTAGGTGACTTTAACCTCCGAGCTAGCCTACTCCGGTCTTATCACTATATGAAGACCACACTAATCTACATGGTGCTCCGGTTAGGGGGTACTCCATTTTTCTCATCCAAATGCCCTAAAATCAATACTGGGAGTCCACCATGACCTAACATAACTAAGTCCAAGCTCTCCAAATTTTTCCTATTTATCGGGCATTTTATTTATTTATTCTAAGCCTCCCAATGCCCTAGTATTAACATGAAGTGCACTAATGAGCCAACAATAAATCACCATAAAATCAATAAAAATCCAATGAGGTATTTAAGCAGTAATTCCAAATTTTGAGAAATTTCAGAGGTGTTTATGCCTACATTTCCTAATTTACCATTTTAGGTCACTTTTATGATATTGTGAAGTAAGTTCTGTAAATATATATCCAAAAATCCCAAGAAAATTATAGAAGCTTTATGGTGACCTAAAACCATCAGAAACAAGGTCCCATAATTTTTCTCCAATATTTGGGCTCTTAATCTATTTTAATGTAAAACACTAATTTTCCTAGCTTAGAGAAGGAGGTACTATTGTTAATTATCTTATAATCAAGAGAAATTTACAGGATAACTATCATGGTCTGAAACACCCACTGACCAAATTTCATAAATTTCCAAATAATAAATGGGAATTATTTGTATTTTTGACTACATATCACAATTGGTACATTAAAGAAGCAAGTATCCAAAATAATCAGATAAAACTCCCAAGAAAAATACATAAGGTATAACATGCTATAAGATGCCCTAATCCAAGATTTCATAACATTCCAGAGAATAGAAATTCCAAAATCATCAAAATAAATATCTAGGGCACAACTAGGGTTGTGAATGAAGTAATGTATAAATTAACCCAAAAAACTCAACAAAATTATAATATGGCCATTTAGACAAGAAAATCATTCTGCCCAAACTTTACTTGATTTGTAGTTCATTTGTCAGCATAATAGTTCAAATTAATGTTGGTGACCTAAACTAGGGTTAGGATTTTAGGTAGGCTAAAGGTCTCCAAATACCCTAAAATTTTGACCACAGGACTTTAGTACCCTTATGGTCCGCTTCACCAAATGTCAAGTCAATCCATGGTCATTTGACCCCATCACCTTCACTTCCCAAAAAATCCCCATTAAGGGACCTACCCTAGGGTTCTAGGGATAACCTATCCCAAACAACCCAAAATTACATTGGAGGGTGTGTCATTCCCCAAAAAGCCAGTGGACAAAATATCAGCCTCTGTTGAGGTTGTTTGACCACTCAAATCCCAAAAGGAATGAATTGACCTAATTAACCCTATAAGGGCCAACCTAGGGTCGAGTTAAAACTTAATCAAAACACTTCCAATTGAGGTGGAATTTTTACCAGAATTCTAACATTCCCCCTAAGACTCCCACCCAAATTTGGGGGGATTTTGAGGTGTTTAGGACACCTGATTAAATTATACAAGAATTATTAAATTTTTTTCAAAAACTATAGAAAAATATTCTCCAAAAATTCTCATTTTTGGATAGGCCCTAGGTATAGTTAGGATAGACTCCCTACAAAAAATATCGGAACATTTGGGCAAACGATTAAAGGTGGGCACACCTTTTTGTCTATGCCTAGCTCTAGGTCTAGATCCCACCAAAAGAGGTGCCCTGGTAAAACTAGTTGACCAAATTTACCCAAATAAATTCTGAAATATAGTAGACCCATAGGGATACAGATTTCATGTTGGTCACTTCTACATAAAAAGCCTCTAAGTATCTCATTAAATAGCATAAAAGAGAGCTTGATAAATCACTACATTTTATATTTAAATATAATAATTTAGTATTATAGGTTACTCTTCATCTTCTCAAAGAGCCAGAACCAGCAACCTAAAAATGCTTAAAACCTGTAGCTTTTCTAAAGCTATTTTCCGGCCAACCAGCCATCTCCCTGGCCGGCCACCATCACCACCACCTCTATTGAGGTGACGGCTACTGTCGGGCGGCGGCACCGCCGCCGGGGAGGCGGTTTCCGGCAAACCCGCCACCATGAAATTTCAAAAAACCATGGAAACGCTCACCCGATCCAGCTCTTTTGAGCCCGATATCTCTCATAATGATTTCTAAGATCAATCGATAGAAGAAGAGGTAGAGGAGGACCTTATTCGAGGTTTGGAGTCGAGCCGATCGTCGGGATGCTATTTGCGCGGTGATGGCATCGCAAGAATTCTTCAACAGCAAGGTAATGATCTCTATCTTTATCAAGCAAGGGTGAAACCTTCTTATCTAAGTCTAGGGAGTCTTTTATAGGGGAAAAAGGCTGCGAGAGGGGTAAAAACGGTCCAGCTATTAATGCCTCTTACATGCAAGCTTCGGCCATGGTGGAGGGGAGCTGAAACGACTTCAAAATAGCTAAGAGAAGGCTGAAAACTCCTCCTCTCCCTGAGAGGAGTTTAATCCAGCCGTTTCAAGGGGGAGAGGGTGGAGCCGAGCATAAAAGCCATAAATGGCCAGACAAACAGTCGCTTGTCCATGGCTGGAGGAGGAGGAAACGGCTGCCACATGGCACAGCAGGTCAAACTTCATATAATAAGACTTAACTAACTCTTAATAAGAGAAAATGGCCCAATAATGTATTCTGGCCCATTTCCTAGACCGGCACGGTACAGCTGAACCAGCACCCAGTCAAAAAAGTTCTGTCAGAAAAAAATAAGTAAAATGGCATTGAGTGAGCTCTGCTAACTGAACGCCATCCATGCTACGGCTTTGAGTGAGCTCAGCTCACTCAACGCAATCCCAAGTACGGCGTTGAGTAAGCTCTGCTCACTCAACACCATCAAAGTGGCCTCCCAAACTATGGCGTTGAGTGAGATCAGCTCACTAAATGTCATCTGACTTATGGCGTTGAGTGAGCTCTGCTCACTCAATGCCATCCAGAATTAGCCCCTTTTAAATGATGGCGTTGAGTGAGCTTAGCTCTCTCAATGCCGTCTAGATTATGGCATTTAGTGAGCTTAGCTCACTCAACATCGTCTAGATTATGGCATTGAGTGAGCTTAGCTCACTCAACGCCATCCCGATTATGGCATTGAGTGAGCTCTACTCACTCAACGCCCTCCTGTCAGCACCAAATGGCGTTTAGTGCGGTAAGTTCACTCAACGTTGTTCAACTTATGACATTGAGTGCACTCAATGTACTCAACGCCATCCCGTCTGACAACTTACGGCGTTGAGTGAGCTAAGCTCACTCAACGCCATCCTGTCTACGGCATTGAGTGAGCTTAGCTCACTCTATGCCAACCTGATGACACAAGATGGCATTGAGTGTAGTCAGTGCACTAAATGCCATTCCACTTATGGCTTTGAGTGAGCTAGGCTCACTCAACGCCATCCAGACCACGGCGTTGAGTGAGCTTAGCTCACTCAACGCCATTCCAAGGTCACGGGCGTAACAGATTGGTCACGGGCATGTCAGGCCCATGTTGACATTTCTGAGCTCGACGATCGTCTTCCTGAGGTCGACGATCGTCGAAGGGGTTTTGCACTAGGTCATGGGCATGACAGGTAGGTCACGGGCGTGACGGATCGGTCACGGGCATGACCACCCCTTGACTCGAAATCTTGGTCGATAAACTTCAATTCCTGTGCTTCCCAAGGTTCTGATAAGACAAAACCACTCCCAGGGGTCTTGTCGGAAGTGGGATGTTACAGAACATCACCACTTGGAGAGGAGAGCACTTCATCTTTGAGGATCCTCTCTAGCAAAAAAGTGGTCCGGAGGAACCTTAGAAAAGCATTAGTCAAAGAAGGAGAAAAAGTTTACACATCAACATTCAACATACCTCTAGTGGAGACCAATGGAGAGACTGTTCCAGAAACAAGCTCACCCCCAACCCATTAGAAAATGCAGTGGAACAAAAAAGACAATCAGATAATTGAAGTGGTGGAGAAACATATGGCTTTAAATCCGAAACTTTGAAAATAGGGTAATTCCCCAATCACTGGGTAACTCCAAAAGATATGTGTTTTCTCCTAATTTCTTTAAAATTCGAAAAGGTCCAGCTTGCCGATTCGCTAACTTTTTTATGGTTCCCAAAGGCATCCGTTCAGGGATAAGACGGACCAAGATTAAGGCTTTATTTTGTTCGGCGGTGGCGGGTCGATCCGGCGGGTGGAAACGGAGTGTTCGAACCGGAGGGGGGAGGTGGCTGCTCCAAACGGAGCTTTTTAGGTCTTTTCTCAAGGACGGTGGGTGTAAACGGAGCAAATGCCGTCAAAGGTTCATTTGTTTACCCTCCTTCCGGTGGCGTTTGCCCAAAATGGAGAAGCGACACGCTCAAACAAACAGAGCCTAAATCACGAACCTTAGAGTGAGATGCTCTCTTAGGTAAGTTTGCATTAAATTTATAAGATGAATATTGTGTGGTTAGCGCTTCAATAATATGCTTGTGTAAATCGTGAACATGAGAGGCAAATTATTGTGCAAATTGACTTGACTTATACGAAGGAGGAAACCGAATCATGTCAAGTGGCACTTGTGTTTTATAACCGTGCTCGATTTTATTCGGTGATAAACCTGTGGACCTATTTTTCGAATTGTTGTATGCTAACTAATCATGGGGAAGGATGAGGTATCACGTACCCTTGTGGTCACCCACAAGACAATGTTGTAAACTACCTAAACTACTAATTACCACTTTAGTTTGTCCATCCGTTTGGGGATGGTAAGCAGAAAAAAACAAGAGTTTGGTGCCCATAATCCGCCAAAGGGTCTTCCAAAAATTTCTAGTATAGTTCACGTCCCAATCAGTTACTATCGTCTTGGGAAAACCCCGATGTGCAACGACTTCCTTAAAATATAATTTTGCAATATGTTACGTATTGTCGGTCTTATTGCACGCGATAAATTAAGCTATTTTAGAAAACCAATCTACTACCACCAAGATGGAATCATGACATATAAACCTTACGGGTAGGCCCAGTATAAAATCCATACTAACATCTTTCCATGGAATGGAAGGAATCGAAAGAGGGGTGTAAAGTCCCGCATTTGTTTTATTACCCTTAGCTAATTGGAACATGCGACAACTTACTAGAATTTTATAAACTATTGACTTAAGGCCTGGCAAATGAAACTTGTCTTCCACTAATGCAATGGTCTTTTCACAACCAAAATGACTGCCTAAACATCCGCTATGTATTTCCCAAATGATGAAATGGCGTAAGGAAGAACGAGGAATACATAGCTTCGAATGCTTAAAAAAATAACCATCCTGAATATAATAGGCTTAAATGGTAGTGGGAGAGTTGTTTTGAGTGGATAAATAGTTTTCCTTAAAATCCAGGCAATGAATGTACTAATCCTTAATCCTATCGAACTCAATCACTTTCACCTCAAATATAGAGAATAATATGTAGACATGACTAAGAGCGTCTGTCATACGATTTAAGGTTCCCTTAAGATGTTTTATTATAAAGGTGTACTCGTGAACATAAGAGACCCATTTAGCATTCTCGGGGCTAACATTATTTTGCGAATTGATAAACTTCAAAGCCTCGTGATCAGATAGAATAACAAACTCCTTAGGGAGTAAATAATGTCTCCAATGTTAGAGACATTGAATATCTGCATAAAACTCCATGTCATAATTAGAATAATTTAATTTTGGCTATGCGTGTTTCGCACTAAAATACCTAATAGGATGACCCTCCTGACGTAATAATTTGCCAATACAAACTCCACACGCATCACATGACAATTCAAAATCCTTCTTAAAATCGGGTAAACGCAAAAGAAGGGCTTCCATAATTCGTTATTTTATTATTTCAAAAGCTCTATTTGTAACATCCCATTTCCGGCTAGACCCCTAGGAGTCGGTTGGATGTGGTAGAACCCTAGGAAGCCCAAAAATTGAAATAAATCGACCAAAATTTCGGGTCACGGGTTGGTCACGCCCGTGACCGACCCGTCACGCCCGTGACCTAGGGCGTGACTCATTCGACGATCGTTGATCTCCGGGAGACGATCGTTGGGCGCAGAATTTTCAACCCGGCCATATCACGCCCGTGACCCAGGTGTCATGCCCGTGACCTGGGGCGTGACTCCTTCGACGATCGTCGATCTCAGGTAGACAATTGTCGGGCGCGGAATTTGCCTCAGGGCTTGTCACGCCCGTGACCCCCATGTCACGCCCGTGACCCCCATGTCACGCCCGTGACCTAGGGCGTGACCACCCTTCGCCGATCGTCGACCTCAGTTTGACGTCGTCGAACCCAGAATTGGTCACCCGGGCTTATCACGCCCGTGACCCCCATGTCACGCCTGTGACCTAGGGCGTGACCACCCTTCGCCGATCGTAGACCTCAGTTCGACGTCATCGAACCCAGAATTGGTCACCCGGGTTTGTCACTCCCGTGACCCACATGTCACTCCCGTGACCAAGGGCGTGACCACCCTTCGACGATCGTCGATCTCAGTTCGACGATCGTCGATCCCAGAATTGGTCACCTGGGCTTGTCACGCCCGTGACCCACATGTCACGCCCGTGACCAAGGGCGTGACCACCCTTCAACGATCGTCGATCTCAGTTCGACGATCGTCGATCCTAGAATTGGTCACCCGGGCCTGTCACGCCCGTGACCTATCTGTCATGCCCAGGACGAAGGCCGAAACGTCAGCCATACTGGAAATTTCGGTAACCGACGTTATAATCAATCCTGATTATGGGAAGTTACACCATGAGTATTTATGGGCCGTTTCCTACTCTGATAAATTAATAAATTAAGGAAATGTTGGTCCAATAGGAAATCGCCACCTGCCAAACACCTCTTCATCTCCAATGTTTCAACTGCCATTCGTCATAACCGAAACGTCATTAAGGGAAATATTAATGGCCATGAACGTTTCATCCTTTCCCCTCCCCACTTGATGATCTATAAAAGACTCCTAAGAGCAAGAGGAAAAGGTTACACTCTCCATCAAACTGTTTCAAATTTCCCCCTTGCTGTTGAAGAATTTCCGGCGACGCCACCACTGCGCCAATGGCTTCCCGACGCTCTGCACGCCTCCAGCCCGCGAACAAGGTCCTCCCCTCCCTCTTCTTCTGCGGATAGATCTTAAAAATCGTTAGGAGAGATATCGGGCTAAAAAGAGCAAGATCGGGTGATCGTTTGCATGGTTTTCCAAAATTTTCATGGTGGCGGGTTCGCCGGAAACCGCCTCTCCGGCGGCCGTGCCGCCGCCCGATGATAGCCCTCACCTCAACAGAGGTGGTGGTGGTGGTGGTCGGCCAGGGAGATGGCTGGATGGCCGGGAAATAGCTTTGGAAAAGCTACAGGAAAATAAGTTTTCAGGGCTCTGGTTTCGGTCTGTAGAAGAAGAAGAACAATGCCATTAATTAGATTCTATTTTTTTAAAACAATTTCTGAATGAAAATATCTGTCACTTTAAATAGTTTGGGAAAAATACCTAGAGGCTCCTGCAGGAAAAATGGTCAACACCAATATTGTACCTCTTGGAGTCTAGGCAATTTTAAAATTTGTTTCAAGCATTTTGGACCACTGGATAGACCTCAGCACTCATTTTGGTGAGGTCTACCCATAGGGTTGTCCTTACCTTAGAAAAATTCCCCACTCCAATACAGTCATCACAATGACTTGAAATTTGGGGTGTGACCTAACCTTACCTATATCCAGGTACCATCCAAAAATAAGGATTTTTGGGAAATATTTTTCTATAGTTTTTAGGAAAAATTCAATAATCCTAGCTTAATTTAATTAGATGGCTAAATAATTTCCAAACCCTCCCAAATTTTGGTGAGTGGTCCCTGGGTCCACCATAAGGTTCTGTATAATTTTTCATCTCATTTGGAGATTGTTTGGATTAGAAATGATCAAACCTAAGTTTTGCCCTAATAAGGGGTCTTAGGTTAAAGGTGCACTTTTGAGATTTGAGTGGTCAGATCACCTAAACAGAGGCTGAGATTTTTACCACTGGCTAGTAATATTCTCTAGCACCCCCTCATAGAGTTTGTGGTGGATCGGGGTAAGTTTGCCATAAGAATCAAGGCCAAACCCTAAGGATGGATCTTAGTGGTTTGTGAAGGTCATGGTGTCAAATGACCTTAGATTGACCCGAAATTTAGTGAAAAGGACCATAGGGCCATTATAGTTCTCTGGATGAAATCTTAGTAGATTTGGAGACTGTTGGGATACCTAAAAACCTAACCCTAGTTGAGGGTGCAAAACTTGTAGAGATAGGATATGACACTAAATCATATTGAAAAGTGATGAGATTTGGGTAGAGTGATTTATAGGGATGGTACAGGCTCTGGATATTTTACTATGAATTTTAAGATCATTATTTTGGATTCTTTGTTAACGATTTAGTAGCTTGTATGATTTGCTTAGAAAATTTATTATGGAGTACACACTTTCTGGAAATTGATGAAATTTAAGCAGAGAACGTTTATTATGATTTTAAATCTCTATGAATTTTTATGGGATTTTTGGAAGTTTAATTCAAAGGCTTTCTTCATTAAGTATGTTTTACCTTGAATATTTGATTAAATCTTTAGTGGTGTTTAGCAAGCTGGTAAAATTATGATTCTTTGCACAAAGATCTTTTCTATATCATATTACTGATTAGTAATTTTTCTATAATTTTTCGATGAATAATTTCAGTACTTCCTTCTTTACGTAGGATTAACATGATTATACTGGATAAATTAATTAGAGGCTAAATACTTTCTATAAAATTCTGAAAATTTGTATTTGAGGTTATCTTGATGTTATTTAATGATCATGATTTTTGGGTAGCCATTACTTAGGAGGATCATGTAGTTCATGTTTAAAATGACCCATGGCCCATCCTCTGGGAAAATTAAATAAATATCAGATTAATTAGGAAAATTATAAGTTTCTGGTTTTAGACAAATTATGATATGGTAGACCTCCAGTAAATATTATAGGAAATTTGGAACACAATTTGGGCTCTGCTTGGGGGGACTTATTTTCACCGGTCAAGCGGTTACGATCGCATGAATCGGACCTTAATTATGATCCAATTCATGCGGTCGTAACTGCTTGACCGGTGAAAATAAGTCCCCCCAAACGGAGCCTTGGAGTACCTCCCCTTTTGTACCTCATATAGCTTAGGATGGTCTGCATATAGTAAAACCACGGAAACTGAACTAGAGTAATAATGAACTTGGGAAATGGAATTTTGGTAGTTGCTGGTTGGTAGGGCAAGCTAAGATTAATTTCATCATTGGAAGTCAGGATAAGTAGAGTGTGAGGCTGGTTAAGGTTAAGTGGCGTACGGGAGCGACGAAAGATTGTCCATCCCGGGAAGAAGAGGAAGAGTCTTAATACTCTAGGGTTAGATCTAAAGTAACTGAAAGAGGATCGGGTTAAGGGAGATCAACCAATAATAATAAGTGCCTTGCGAAAGGGAACTTCGGGCCATAATGCCGTCGTCTTGGTTCCTAGTGCCCCTTGAGAGCCCTTCACGGGGGATGCCGGGGGCAGTCCTGGGCTAACGTAAATCATAGGAATAATAAATTAAAAGAGCAACTAGTATAACTAGGGTTGCACATACACACACCTCGGTAGCTAGGAAGGTAGAATAATTGGTTTGGTTGCCATTCAGACGGTAGCTCTGAAGGTAGATGCACGGACGGGACTGTCCGGGGGGCCGAGGGCTCGAGGTTTGGAGTACAGAATAAAGGTGGTGGGTCTTCGGTATTTGATTGTCATTCACACCGACATCGGTACGTCGACTCGGCGGTGTGGGACACTTATCCAAAGAAAGTCTGGTGGGTACAGCTAGCAGTAGTACGCGGATATTCTAGGTTGTGTTCTTCTAGGGGCGTACGGAAGGGCTAGGCCTGGTAGAGTGGATACCCGCCTAGGAGTGGGGGGCCTGACCCACTGTCTCCGTTTGCCACTACGGAGGTTCCTGGGAGTGAAGTTAGCTGCCCGAACAGGGGGAACTAAAGGTCTATGCGCATAGAGTCGTGTGCGTGAGTTGCACATGCATGAATCATGGCATAGCATTTCACTACACTCTTATTTGTATACAACCGACACGCCAACGTAAAAATCGGTATGAGACTTTTTATACGATGGGAGCCTTGTAGAAGACCCCTTAACTTATAAGTTTGTATGGGCATTCATATAAGTTAAGGTTACATACTTATTTACTTGTTTGTTTACTTACTGTTCTCTAGCTGTCTTTTTATACAAATTGCTACTTATTAATTGCTCTCCTTATTACTTACTGCCGTAGGATTGTTAGACCTATTTCATTCTAATTAACCACTAGATTAGCTTCCTTGTCACCTGCTTGCTTATTCTCCACTTTTGTAGCATCCCTTTCCTCCTCTCCGCCCGGTGCTTAGGAGCCATAGTGGGAGGGGTAGGGGATGATAGGGATTAGTCTTTACGACTAATGGTTTTCGAACCACAACATTACAGGAGCTCCAGATGGGAGACAGGGACTAGCAATCCAGGGACCAGCACCAGCGGAGTACGGTGCGCATGGAGGTGGGACAGTCTAGCACCGGTGCACCTGCGACCAGCTCCGTGAGTGATTAGTAGTTTTATAGCTTCCGCGATGAGTGATTTGTAGTGAGGACTCTGATGTACTGGGCTCGAGCCCATTTATCTATTTCCTGTTTTTTTATCTATTGATGGACTGGATATGATTTCACTTTTATTTACATGTTTCTGTGGACTTGTTTACATTTTATTTATAAATACTTCTCTCTCTTGTGATCGAAAAGGGCCGCCAGAATTGGCGTTTTGTAGTGTTGCCTTCCCGTGAGTCGGTGCCACCGTAAAACGGTAATTTTGGGCTAAGACCCCGGTGGTTTAAAAAGAAAAAAAATGGGGTCTTACAAGTGGTATCAGAGGAGACCTCGATCGAAAGAGAAGTAGTCCACAAAAACCTTGGGCCACCCCCGTGTGAGCTTAATTTGCAGACAAACTAGCAGCGGAAGTAGTGGTGTGCCCATAGGGGAAATCACATGAGAAAGTCCATCCTAACTCTTCTTAAATTCCATTCATTCGCTCTCTAACAAATGGAATTTTTACTTGTAGCCGGCAACGAACCCTACACCGTAGCAGGGGACACCCCAGGCTCCAAATGTGGTCCCGCCTCCGCCGGCTCCAGCTCCGTTCCAGCAGACGGAGATGGGGCAAACACTGACGGCCATTCGGGAGGCCTTCAGAGCTCAGCAAGCCCCGGCTCCACAACCAAACCCCGGGGCCAATTGGATGACGGTCTTCCGAGGACTTTCCCCACCATGCTACCAGGGGACGGAGTCTACAGTACGTACAGAGGAATGGTTGGACACCATTTATGAGATGCTGGCAGGGATCCGATGCCCCACGGAGGAGGCAGTCACTTTGTCAGTCTCTTGCTTAGAGTCACACGGAAAGAGGTGGTGGAAATCTCAGCTGGACACCACCTTTGCGGGGATGGACTGCGCTAATATTACATGGGAGGAGTTCAGAGCAGCTCTCTTGGGACATTTTGTACCTTAGTCGGCGAGGGATAACCTGGAGGATAGGTTCCTGCGGTTGAGGTAGGGGAACAGGACTGTGGTGGAGTACTATAAGGAGTTCACTCACCTGGCCCACTATGCGGACGCTTACCAGTTAGAAGATGCTGGCTATGCCCGGAGGTTTTATAAGGGGCTGCAAGATGACATGAGACATGCCCTCATTTTCGTCTCGGAGGGGAGTCTGGCCAGGATTCTGGAGATGGCTAAGAAGAGAGAGGTGGATCAGCTTACAGTGAGGAGCCGGAAGAGACCGGCTGATGATACAGTGATTGGAGGACGTAGAGATCGTCCTCGAGGCCAGGTTATTGGAGAGAGAAGGAACGGGGATCAGCCTCGTCAAGAGTTTGGGCAGGAGCAGAGGAGTCAGGGGGTATTGGCACCCCAGCCTATACAGATGCTGGAAATGCCAAGGACGGCAGAGCAGCCACCGGTTTGCTATCAGTGCAACCATCTGGGGCATATCAAGAGGAACTGCCCTGTGAGGCGAGCACCCGCACCAGCACATCAGGGCGCTCCACCCCCCCCCCCCCCCCCCCCCCCCACCCCCTCCCCCCAACCCCCCCCCCCCCCACCCCCCCACCCCCCCGACAGTTTGGCAGACGAGGACACGACCGAGGACGAGGATTTTAGGATCGAGGCCGCAGGCCAGAGAGGGAGCAGATGTATGCTCTAGACCTGACACAGCCCCGGAACCCAGAGTAGGTTATCACAGGTATGGCAGTACTTTTAAATTTTTTTCATATAAACTAGTGTTCTAGACATAACCTGGTTAGAAATTAAGTAAAGACAACTACAACAAGAATACTAAGACACTTAATTACCCCAGGCATAGTCTTCGTTAGCGGCAAGCCCGCTCACACCCTCTTCGACGCTGGTGCGTCACAATCGTTCGTGTCGGAGGATTTCGTGAAAGGGCTGGCAGGTGTGGAGCCATTCACCGGGAAGATGATGAGGGTGCGCCTACCCGATGGATCAGAGATAATGACCTCTGCTCATTGCAATATGGAAGCGAGGATCGGTGGGAAGGCATTTGAGGCACCAACGATGGTTCTAAAGATGCCAAATTACGATCTGATCCTGGGCATGACTTGGCTATATTGGAACCATGCCCAGATCGATTGCGTGGCGAAGAGGATCACCGTGAGGCACGACGACTCATTCATTGTCATCGAAGGTATTATACCAGCACCTCGTACCTTACTATCATCTGTGTAGGACGCTAAGGCCCACCTGCAGGGGGAAGAAGTTTATCAGGTCCTTTTTGAGGCGGTCGTGGCCAAGGACTCCATTGCAGATATTCCAGTGGTGCGGGACTTCGCAGACGTGTTTCCGGAGAAGCTACCAGGGCTACCCCCACACCGAGAGAAGGACTTCAGGATTCAGCTCGTACCGGGGGCTAAGCCGGTATCCAGAGCTCCCTATCGAATGGCCCCAAAGGAGTTGGTGGAATTTTGGAGCCAGCTTCAGGAGTTAGTGGAGGCCGGGTTCGTTCGGCCTAGCTCTTCACCATGGGGAGCTCCGGTGCTATTCGTTAAGAAGAAGGACGGGACCCTTCGACTGTGCATCGATTACCGGGCTCTGAACAGGTTAACAGTCCGGAATACGTATCTCTTACCAAGGATAGACGAGCTATTTGACCAGCTGGAGGGAGCCCATTGGTTCTCAAAGCTGGGTCTGAGGTCAGGGTACTACCAGCTTCGCATTCGGGAGGAGGACATCCCAAAGACGGCCTTCAGCAGCAGATATGGCTTGTACGAGTTTACAGTGATGCCGTTCGGGCTCACGAATGCACCCTCCGCATTCATGACCCTGATGAATCGGGTGTTCGAAGAGTATCTGGACGTCTTCGTTATCGTATTCATCGACGACATCCTTATCTATTCAAGGACGGAGGAGGAGCACGCGAGACATCTGGCCTTGACCTTGGAGAAGCTGCGTGAGCATGAGATGTATGCCAAGTACAGCAAGTGCCAGTTCTGGCTAAAGGAGGTGGCCTTTCTGGGCCATGTCATCAGTGGAGCAGGTCTGGCAGTGGATCCGGCGAAGGTCCAGGCAGTACGGGATTGGCCACCGCTAAAGTCGGTCTCGGATGTTCGAAGTTTCTTAGGACTTGCCGGTTACTACCGGAAGTTTGTAAAGGGGTTCTCTCAGATTGCCCTCCCTCTTACATCTCTGACGAAGAAGGAGTCCCCTTTTATCTGGACGCCTCGATGCGAATCTGCCTTCCAGGAGCTGAAGGATCGTCTCACCTCGGCCCCCATCCTTGCTCTTCCATTAGGGAAGGAGGGATTCCAGGTGTATACAGATGCTTCTTATCAGGGGATGGGTGCCGTTCTGATGCAAAATGGGCACGTAATAGCCTATGCCTCCCGTCAGTTGAAGAAGCATGAGCAGAACTACCCCGTGTATGATTTGGAGATGGGGGCAGTCATCTTTTCTCTTAAGATCTGGCGACACTATCTCTATGGAGTACATTGTGATATCTTCTCCGACCATAAGAATCTGAAGTACGTCGACACCCAGAAGTAGTTAAACATCAGACAGAGACACTGGGTGGAGTTTCTGTCGGACTACCAGTATACCATGCACTACCATCCGGGGAAGGCGAACGTGGTCGCGGATGCTCTGAGCCAGAGAGCGAGTACGACAGGAGTAGGTCCGCAGCTGATGGCCTTGGAGTTGGTTAGATCATTCGAGGAGATGCAGATTTTGCTAGTGTCTGAGGATGACCCGGAGCTGTACATGGAGTACCTGGGGTCGATGGCTACTACTGATGAAATTCGAGACCGCATCAGAGATGGGCAGATGCTGGATGAGAGAGCTGAGCCGATATTCCGAGCCTTGGAGGAAGGCACGACAGGAGATTACTCTTTGAGGGATGGACTCCTGTGTTTCCGGGGCAGAGTCTACATACCAGCAGGAGGGCGGATCTGGGAGGACATTTTGACGGAAGCTCACTGCAGCCGGTATTCGGTACACCCGGGGATCACCAAGATGGTAAAGGATTTGAAGAGGACGATGTACTGGCCGGGTATGAAGAAAGATATTACGTATTTTATGACGCATTGCGAGGCCTTCTAGCTCGTAATGGCGGAGTGTAGGAACCCGGCAGGCTTGCTGCAGCCGCTTCCGGTGCCGGAGTGGAAGTTTGAGGATATAGCCATGGACTTCATACATGGGCTACCTCGATCCCGTGCGGGGAATGACTCGATCTGGGTGATAGTGGACAGACTAACAAAGGTGGCCAGATTCATTCCAGTGGCAAAGGACACACCGGTCAGAGTATTAGTACGGAGGTTCATTGAGCAGATTGTGCGTTACCATGGGGTACCCAAGAATATCGTTTCGGATCGGGATGGCCGGTTTACATCCAGGGAATGGAGGTCAGTCCAGGCCCATCTGGGTTCTTGATTGACATTCAGCACAGCTTTTCACCCTCAGACCGACGGACAGACAGAGCGCACCAACCGTACACTGGAGGATCTATTGCGACTGTGTATTTTGGACCGTGGCGAGCCTTGGGAGAGATTGCTGCCACTGGTCGAGTTTTCGTACAACAACGCTCATCAGTCCAGCATAGGCATGGCTCCATAAGAGGCGTTGTACGGAAAGAGGTGCAGGATCCCACTATCATGGGTTCAGGATGAGGACCCGAAGGCACTAGGCTCGGAGTTTGTGGGAGATACAGATGCTCAGATTAGATTGATCCGGGACAGGATGTTGGAAGCCTAGAGCAGACAGGCGAAATACAACGATGCGAGGCATCGTCAAGTGGAGTTCCAGGTGGGGAACCGAGTTTTCTTGAAGATACGGCCGATGCACGGAGTTTCGCAGGTGCGTGGGCGGAAGAAGCTCAGTCCGAGATATATGGGGCCTTATAGGATCCTGGAGCGGATTGGACCCTTAGCCTATAGACTAGAGCTACCGCCAGAGTTAGCAGGATTGCATGACGTCTTCCACATCTCCTCACTTCGGAGGGCTCTGCTATGCCCTGAGCAGCTGATCTACTCGGTAGATGGCACGGTGGCCTCGGATCGGTCAGTCAACTTGGAGCCTATCAGGATTGACGATACAGCAGTGCGGGTCTTGCGACGGAAGAAGGTTCCGTTAGTCAAGGTTCTGTGGAACAATCATAGGCAGGAGGAGCATACATTGGAGCCATAGGACTTGATGCGGCAAAAATACCCGGAACTTTTTCGTCAGGTATACCTCACCACCCCTCTAGACAATCAATTTGCCTTCTGTTTGAACCAATAGAACTGAAATTTCAAGAATAGGGGCTAATCTTTTGTTTATTGGGGTGTATATACCTAGTTAATTGGGGGAATCAATCTTAGATTTGAAACCACACAAAGCAAACATAACGTAGAGATGTAATTTCATTAATTCTCATGGGATGTTACAAGCTTCTTTTCCCGATTAGAGTCCCGTAGGCTTAACCTTGATTTCGGGGACGAAATCTTTGTTTTGTTTATTGGGATTTGTAACATCCCATTTCCGGCTAGACCCATAGGAGTCGGTTGGTTGTGGTAGAACCCTAGGAAGCCCAAAAATTGAAATAAATCGACCAAGATTTCAGGTCACGGGTTGGTCACGCCTGTGACCGACCCGTCACGCCCGTGACCTAGGGCATGACTCATTCGACGATCGTCGATCTCAGAGAGACGATCGTCGGGCGCAGAATTTTCAACCCGGCCATGTCACGCCCGTGACCCAGGTGTCACGCCCGTGACCTGGGGTGTGACTCCTTCGACGATCGTCGATCTCAGGTAGACGATCGTCGGGCACGGAATTTGCCTCAGGGCTTGTCACGCCCGTGACCCCCATGTCACGCCCGTGATCTAGGGCGTGACCACCCTTCGCCGATCGTCGACCTCAGTTTGACGTCATCGAACACAGAATTGGTCACCCAGGCTTGTCACGCCCGTGACCCCCATGTCACGAACGTGACCTGGGGTGTGGCCACACTTCGCCGATCGTCGACCTCAGTTCGACGTCGTCGAACCCAGAATTGGTCACCCGGGCTTGTCACGACCGTGACCCACATGTCACGCCCGTGACCAAGGGCGTGACCACCCTTCGACGATCGTCGATCTCAGTTCGACGATCGTCGATCCCAGAATTGGTCACCCGGGCTTGTCACGCCCGTGACCTATGTGTCACGCCCGTGACCAAGGCCGAAATGTCAGCCAGACTGGAAATTTCGGTAACCGACGTTGTAATCAATCCTGATTATGGGAAGTTACACCAGGAGTATTTATTGGCCGTTTCCTACTCTGATTATTTAATAAATTAAGGAAATGTTGGTCCAATAGGAAATCGCCACCTGACAAACACCT
Source organism: Platanthera zijinensis (assembly GCA_039513925.1). Classification (NCBI taxonomy): domain Eukaryota; kingdom Viridiplantae; phylum Streptophyta; class Magnoliopsida; order Asparagales; family Orchidaceae; genus Platanthera; species Platanthera zijinensis. Next base: position 129,191,128 of record CM077087.1, read on the forward strand.
CTTCATCTCCAGTGTTTCAACTGCCATTCATCATAACCGAAACGTCATTAAGGGAAATATTAATGGCCATGAACGTTTCATCCTTTCCCCTCCCCACTTGCTGATCTATAAAAGACTCCTAAGAGCAAGAGGAAAAGATTACACTCTCCATCAAACTGTTTCAGATTTCCCCCTTGCTGTTGAAGAATTTCCGGCGACGCCACCACCGCGCCAATGGCTTCCCGACGCTCTGCACGCCTCCAGCCCGCGAACAAGGTCCTCCCCTCCCTCTTCTTCTGTGGATAGATCTTAGAAATCGTTAGGAGAGATATCGGGCTCAAAAGAGCCAGATCGGGTGAGCGTTTCCATGGTTTTCCAAAGTTTTCATGGTGGCGGGTTCGTCGGAAACCGCCTCTCCAGCGGTCGTCCCGCCGCCCGATGATAGCCCTCACCTCAACAGAGGTGGTGGTGGTGGTGGCCGGCCAGGGAGATGGCTGGATGGCCGGGAAATAGCTTTGGAAAAGCTACAGGAAAATAAGTTTTCAGGGCTCTGGTTTCGGTCTGTAGAAGAAGATGAACAGTGCCATTAATTAGATTCTATTTTTTTTAAAACAATTTCTGAATGAAAATATCTGTCACTTTAAATAATTTGGGAAAAATACCTAGATGCTCCTGCAGAAAAAATGGTCAACACCAATATTGTACCTCTTGGAGTCTAGGGAATTTTAAAATTTGTTTCACGTATTTTAGACCACTGGATAGACCTCAGCACTCATTTTGGTGACGTCTACCCAAAGGGTTGTCCGGACCTTAGAAAAATTCCCCAATCCAATCCAGTCATCACAATGACTTGAAATTTGTGGTGTGACCTAACCTTACCTATATCTAAGTAACATCCAAAAATTAGGATTTTTGGGAAATATTTTTCTATAATTTTTAGGAAAAATTCAATAATCCTAGCTTAATTTAATTAGATGGCTAAATAATTTCCAAACCCTCCCAAATTTTGGTGAGTGGTCCCTGGGTCCACCATAAGGTTCTGTATAATTTTTCATCTCATATGGAGATGGTTTGGATTAGAAATGATCAAACCTAAGTTTTGCCCTAATAAGGGGTCTTAGGTTAAAGGTGCACTTTTGAGATTTGAGTGGTCAGATCACCTCAACAGAGGCTGAGATTTTTACCACTGGCTAGTAATATTCTCTAGCACCCCCTCATAGAGTTTGAGGTGGATCGGGGCAAGTTTGCCCTAAGAATCAAGGCCAAACCCTGAAGATGGATCTTGGTGGTTTGTGAAGGTCATGGGGTCAAATGACCTTGGATTGACCCGAAATTGTGTGAAAAGGACCATAGGGCCATTATAGTTCTCTGGATGAAATTTTAGTAGATTTGGAGACTGTTGGGATACATAAAAACCTAACCCTCGTTTAGGGTACAAAACATGTAGAGATAGGATATGACACTAAATCATATTGAAAAGTGATGAGATTTGGGTAGAGTGATTTATATCGATGGTTCAGGCTCTGGATATTTTACTATGAATTTTAAGATCATTATTTTGGATACTTTGTTAACGATTTAGTAGCTTGTATGATTTGCTTAGAAAATTTATTATGGAGTACACACTTTCTGGAAATTGATGAAATTTAAGCAGAGAACGTTTATTATGATTTTAAATCTCTGTGAATTTTTATGGGGTTTTTGGAAGTTTAATTCAAAGGCTTGCTTCATTAAGTATGTTTTACCTTGAATATTTGATTAAATCTTTAGTGGTGTTTAGAAAGCTGGTAAAATTATGATTCTTTGCACAAAGATTTTTTCTATATCATACTACTGATTAGTAATTTTTCTATTATTTTTCGATGAATATTTTCAATACTTCCTTCTTTACGTAGGATTAACATGATTATACTGGATAAATTAATTAGAGGCTAAATACTTTCTGTAAAATTCTGAAAATTTGTATTTGAGGTTATCTTACTGTTATTTAATGATCATGATTTTTGGGTAGCCATTACTTAGGAGGATCATGTAGTTCATGTTTAAAATGACCCATGGCCCATCCTTTGGGAAAATTAAATAAATATCAGATTAATTAGGAAAATTATAAGTTTCTGGTTTTAGACAAATTATGATATGGTAGACCTCCAGTAAATATTATAGGAGATTTGGAAGACAATTTGGAGTACCTCCCCTTGTGTACCTCATATAGCTTAGGATGGTCTGCATATAGTAAAACCACGGAAACTGAACTAGAGTAATAATGAACTTGGGAAATGGAATTTTGGTAGTGGCTGGTTGGTAGGGCAAGCTAAGATTAAGTTCATCATTGGAAGTCAGGATAAGTAGAGTGTGAGTCTGGTTAAGGTTAAGTGGCGTACGGGAACGACGAAAGATTGTCCATCCCGGGAAGAAGAGGAAGAGTCTTAATACTCTAGGGTTAGATCTAAAGTAACTGAAAGAGGATCGGGTTAAGGGAGATCAACCAATAATAATAAGTGCCTTGCGAAAGGGAACTTCGGGCCATAATGCCGTCGTCTTGGTTCCTAGTGCCCCTTGAGAGCCCTTCACGGGGTATGCCGGGGGCAGTCCTAGGCTAATGTAAATCATAGGAATAATAAATTAAAAGAGCAACTAGTATAACTAGGGTTGTACATACACACACCTCGGTAGCTAGGAAGGTAGAATAATTGGTTTGGTTGCCATTCAGACTGTAGCTCTGAAGGTAGATGCACGGACGGGACTGTCCGGGTGGCCGAGGGCTCGAGGGTTGGAGTACAGAATAAAGGTGGTGGGTCTTCAGTATCTGATTGTCATTCACACCAATATCGGTATGTCGACTCGGCGGTGTGGGACAGTTAGCCAAAGAAAGTCTGGTGGGTACAGCCAGCAGTAGTATACGGATACTCTAGGTTGTGTTCTTCTAGGGCATATGGAAGGGCTAGGCCTGGTAGTGTGGATACCCGCCTAGGAGTGGGGGGCCCAACCCACTGTCTCCATTTGCCACTACAGAGGTTCCTGGGAGTGAAGCTAGCTGCCCGAACTGGGGGAACTAAAGGTCTGTGCGCATAGAGTCGTGTGCGTGAGTTGTACATACATGAATCATGGCATAGCATTTCACTACACTCATATTTGCATACAACCGACACCCCAACGTATAAATCGGTATGAGACTTTTTATACGATGGGAGCCTTGTAGAAGACCCCTTAACTTATAAGTTTGTATGGGCATTCATATAAGTTAAGGTTACATACTTATTTACTTGTTTGTTTACTTACTGTTCTCTAGCTGCCTTTTTATACAAATTGCTACTTATTAATTGCTCTCCTTATTACTTACTGCCGTAGGATTGTTAGACCTATTTCATTCTAAATAACCACTAGATTAGCTTCCTTGTCACCTGCTTGCTTATTCTCCACTTTTGTAGCTTCCCTTTCCTCCTCTCCGCCCGGTGCTTAGGAGCCGTGGTGGGAGGGGTAGGGGATGATAGGGCTTAGACTTTACGACTAATGGTTTTCGAACCACAATATTATAGGAGCTCCGGATGGGAGACAGGGACCAGCAGTCTAGGGACCAGCACCAGCGGAGTACGATGCGCATGGAGGTTGGACAGTCTAGCACCGGTGCACCTGCGACCAGCTCCGTGAGTGATTAGTAGTTTTATAGCTTCCGTGATGAGTGATTTGTAGTGAGGACTCTGATGTACTGGGCTCGAGCCCATTTATCTATTTCTTGTTTTTTTTTATCTATTGATGGACTGGATATGATTTCACTTTTATTTACATGTTTCTGTGGACTTGTTTATATTTTATGTATAAATACTTCTCTCTCTTGTGATCGAAAAGGGCGGGAAGAATTGGCGTTTTGTAGTGGTTGCCTTCCCGTGAGTCGGTGCCACCGTAAAGCGGCAATTCTGGGCTAAGACCCCGGTGGTTTAAAAAGAAAAAAAATGGGGTCTTACACTATTGGCCGATTTGGTCCATGGGAAATCACCCTTCTTCATGCACTCTGTGATTGGTGCCTTTATACTACTAAAATCTCTAATAAATCAACGATAAAAAGTAGCTAGGCTGTGAAAAATACGAACATCCCGTATGTTGGTGGGTTTTGACAAATCCTTAATGGTTTAGACCTTCTTAGGATCAACATGTATACCCTCCGAACTGACAATATATCCAAGTAATTCCACAGATGGAACATTGAACGAAATTTTTTAAGATTAATAAATAATTGTTCCTTTCACAACATGGTAAGTAATTTCCTTAAGTGAGACTCATGATCATTCTGAGAGGCGCTAAAGACTAATATATCATCCAATTATATAACTACGAATTTTCCTATGAAACTCTTGAACACTAGAGTCATTAACCTCGAGAATGTACTCTAGCCATTAGTGAGCCCTTCCCCGAGCACCAACCACTCATAATGTCCTTCTTTTGACTTGAACATCGTCTTCCACTCGTCTCCCACCATAATCTTTTTTGATGGTAACCACTCTTAAGATCTAATTTAGAAAAAGTTGTGGCCCCTGCTATCATGTCCAATAAGTCATCCAAGCGAGGGATGAGAAACCTGTACTTAATAGTTTTTTTTATTAATGGCACTATAATCCACACACATTCTCCAAGAACTGTCTTTCTTAGGGACCAATAAGGCGGGTACAACACAAGGACTTTTGCTATGATTGATGAACCACATACTTAGCAAATCCAAAATTAATTTTTGCAATTCATGGTGTACGAAGGGGTTAAGTCGATAATGGGGAAGGTTGGGCAACAAGGAACCTAGAACGAATTTAATCTCATGTTGAATTTCTATCATGGGGGTAACTCTGACGGTAAATCATCTGGATATACATCCTTACACTCTTCTAAGAGTTTCTTCAGTGCTAGTGGTAAGTTCTCAAAAGGTGAACTATCTTCCTTGACTTGTAAACATACTAACGCATATATGAAACCATCCATAAAGGTATCACGCTCAAAATCCTTCTTACCAATAAAGCTTAATGTTTTCTTCTCTATAGGCACAATAGTGTCCTTAGAAGGGACCGACGGATTCTTAGGCGGAGTGGGCTTAAAGATAATGGTCTTGCCATTAAATTTGAACGCATACGTATTAGCTCGCCCAAAGTGAGTAACATTATGGTCATAAATCAATGGGAATCATAATAAGATATGACATGAATCCATGGGGATGACGTCACACAAAACTTTTTCAATGTAAGCCTTGACAGTAAGGGGAACTAAACAATGCTTAGAGACCGAAAGGATGTTTTATTTACCCAAGCATCCTTTTAGGGGTGAGGGTGTGGCTCGGGGCTTAGCAACATTCGTGAAACTATATTTTCAGAAATCACATTCATACAACATTAACTATCAATGATCAACTTACACCACTTCTCTCCACTCTTAAAATTTAATGAAAAAATATTTGTCTTATTCCAATCACTTGAATCCCGCAACATAGCCAAAAAAACATCCAATCACCATCATATTAATATCATCCTCGATATCACTAGGCAGTCCTTCAAATTTAGAGTCTTCAACGGCCTCATACACTGTAACGTCTCAATTCGCGCTAGGCCCCTTGATTGCGTATTTGAGTCAAGGGGGCTGTGGTGAGCCCAATGGGGGATGTGGGTGAACAGGTGCGAACGTACGGGAAATGAGGAAAACAAGGCAAAATGGCATTTCTGGCTGACACGGGTATGGACACGGCCGTGTCCATACCCGTGTGCCTCATAAAATTAGGCTTACCAGTCAGAGAGGTACACGGGTATTGGGACACGGCGTGTCCCTACCCGTGTGCCGAGGACACGGGTCGAGACACGGCCGTGTCTCTACCCGTGTGCCGCAACCCCGACACGGCAGAAAGTTGTTCTGGGATGAACACGGCCCTAAACACGGCAGGCGACACAGCCGTGTCACCTGAACACGGGTAGGAACACGGCCGTGTGCCTACCCGTGTCTGCGGTGTATAAAAAGGAAAAAGTTGTGAAACCCTAGCATTCATTCCCCTTTCTTCTGCCCCGAAATTTCTGAGAGAGTTCTTGGCTGGAGGAGGAGGAAGAGCTTGCCGGAGCCATCCTTAGAGGAATCAAAACGCCGCCACCGTCAAGGGAAAAACAATGCCGTCGCGAAGGAGTGCGAGGCTCATGGCCGGCCATGGTGGTACCGCTGGACTTGAGGTGAGCTTCCTCCCCTCTCCCTTGGTGCTAGATCTATAGTTATTTTAGGAGAGACATCGACTCCATAGAGTCTTGATGGTGAGGAGGAGAGTTCTTAGGATAAGCCATGCCTAGGTTTTCTAGGCTTAGTCTCCCTCAACCTTCTCATCATTCAAAGTGGAGATGAGAGGGATTTTTGTTGAGGGTTTGGCTTTGAAAGGAGAAATAAGGTTGGGTGTGATTTCTGGAGAAGTTTACGCGAGGTCGTTGCAAGGAAGAAGATGAACGGATGCCGTTCATCTCGCCTTAAGATGCGTGTAGAAATCTGATTTCTGCACGCGGCGACCTTCGTGGCCAGTTTCGGAGGTGTTCTGGCAAGATCTGGGTGAACAACTCAACACGAAAGTCGTAGCCCTTGAAATTACCTTTCCAACGAGTGTTTGCTCGTTTCCATGCGATACCTGTAGCCACGGGAAAGCTGGTTCGAGTCCACTGCGTTCGGGAAAATTCCTGTACAGGAAACTGTTTCCTGTACGTATTCGAGTTGAATTTCTGGTATGTTGCGACCAGATCTGGGCGATCGACTCAACAAGAATGTCGTAGCCCTTGAGAATACCTTTCCAACGAGGGGTCGTGCATTGTGATCGGATTCCTGTAGCTCCGGGAATCCCAGTTTTAGTATCGGGCTATCCTATGTTTATGCACTTGTTAATTTATAATGCTAGCACTCTTGCAATGATTGTGATTTGCCCATTTGTTATCTTGCTCCCATATATCTATAATGTTGTTGTTACTATAATTTAGCATGGTTACTCATTTGGTTGTGTAATAAGGAATAACCATGCAATGGTAGAGAAATGGATTGGATGGGAAGGCTAGATATTAGGAGTTGAGATTGGTAGAGGATATATTTATACAATTTGGTGTTGAACTTATCTATTATGCGTAGTGTTGAGGTGGATTCATTGAATAGGTGGGCGTGAATATGATGAACACTATGTGAAGAGTATTTTGTAACCGTAATCCGATCCCAAGGGGTTTTTTAACAACCGATGCTTAGAGTTGAAGTCTCCCTACGGGTAGCATCGAGTGAGTTGTTTTGGGGCATGTGATGTGCGACGATTCATCGTGTCGCGATATTGAGATAATGACTGTGGCAGGTCTATGGGTTCGCTAGTCGTCACACCGATGGGAGCCAATGGGTAGACCTTGGGCGGTAGGGTTAGATACTTGGTGTCCATAACCCGAGATCTCCTCCGCGCCATGAGAACGGTTGGGCTTGCACCTCGTGTGCTTCCGAGGTTCCATCCGGTTCGAAATCAAAGGCCAGGTTGGGCAGTGTTCTTGGTGCACATTTACCCAAGACCCCTTCTGAGCCGTAGTACGCAAGTGAGCTCCGCTGTTGTGTTCTTAGCGTTGAGGCGTACAGGGGCCTAGGATAGGTAGTGTGATACCACCTAGTAGTGGAGACGCCCGCTCCACTGTCGCCGTCTGGCCACGACGGACGACGCCTGAGAGGTTAGCTACCTGCTCGAAAAGTGGGAACTTCTAGTCTGTGTCGACATAGCAACTTGCATGTGCGTGCGCATGATTCGATCATAGCATAACATTCATATCATGTCATTCATTGCATACACAAGATCCTCATCGTATAAGTTTGTATGGGCACTCTTATACGATGAGTTACTTTACTGTTAACCCGATCCTTAACTTATAAGTTTGTATGGGCACTCTTATAAGTTAAGTTACTATTCTGATCATTTATACCTGCTGTCATATATATAGATATTTGTAGAACTGCTAGTTTTGTAGCGTAGTTTATACTCCACCATATTTACAGTCACCTGCTTGTTTACTTGCTTATATATATATATATATATTGTACTTTGTTCCTTTCTCCGCCCGGTGCCGAGGAGTCGCCGGGGGAGCGGATGTGAAGCCACTTAGTCTTATGACTAATGGTTGCTACATCTTCTTTTTTAGGAGGAAACCCCGCAGGTAGAGCAGCAACGGACTATGCAGCAGGACAGCCAGGCCCGGATGATAGGACCTGAGGTGGTGGTGCCATCGGCACCGTTAGTGACAGTCGTGAGTGTTTTCATGTAGCCGTTTGGCAAAACATTTCTAGACTCTTGTTCTTTTTTACAAGCCTGTTGTGCTTGTTATCTTCCGCTACTTTTGGACTTTAACTTAGCTGTGAACTGAACTGCTTTACTTTTCTGTTATGGTTGGGTTGGCATGATTGTTGTGATATGGATTGTAGCCGGAGGAATAGGCGTCTTGTGGTAAAGGCTAACCCGTGTGTTAGTGCTACTGCAAGGCGGCTATTTCGGGCATAAGACTCCCCTCGTGCCGTGTATTGTGTTCCGGGAGGGGGGTCTTACAAATGGTATCAGACTTAGCCGATCTTCACCTACAGCAGTCAGGTAACAATGGGCCACTCCCGTTCGATTAGTCGGTTTGGGGACAAACCGACTTATCGGAAGCAGTGGTGTGCCCATATGTAATTCACACTAAGTTGTCCAACTTTGACATTAGTTTTAGCCAACCTGACCCTAGTTTGTACCTTGCGTATAGGCCCCAGCGCAGGTGGAGCCGGTTGGGGGCACTCCTACCCCTTCCGTCCCTTCACAATTCCAGCAGTCGGAACTGGGACAAACGCTGTCAGCCATATTGGATGCATTTAAAGCCCAGCAAGCTCCGGTGCAACAACAAGCGCCAGGCTCCAACTGGTTGAGCACCTTCCGTGCCCTGTCCCCTCCTGCCTATCTTGGGATAGAATCGCCGGTGCGCACCGAGGAATGGCTTGATACCGTGCAGGAATTGATGGCTGGCATAAGATGTCCGAACAGCATGGCGGTGACATTGATAGTGATGCTGCTAGAGCTGCACGCCAAAAGGTGGTGGAAGTCCCTCATGGGCTCCACCTTCCAAGGGCGGTTGTACACGGACATCAGTTGGAACGAGTTCACCGAGGCTTTTCTGGATCACTTCATCCCTTCTTCTGCTCGGGATGGACTTGAAGAAAAATTTCTACAGCTGAAGCAGGGATCGAAATCGGTAACGGAGTACCAGAGGGAGTTCCAACACCTCGCTAGGTTTGCCGATTCCTATGATTTGGACGATAGAGGCTACGCGAAGCGCTTCTACAAAGGGTTGAGGGACCCCCTGAGGCAGGCCCTTTTGTTTATAGCCGATGGAAGCCTGGCAGAAATCATTGACATGGCAAAGAGACAGGAGGCGCAAGTGGGCGTCTTAGTGCGTCTCTTTGTGGAACAATTTGTGCGGTACCATGGTGTGCCAAAGACGATCGTCTCCGACCGGGATGGTCGGTTTACTTCAAGAGAATGGAGGGCTGTACAGGCTTATTTGGGCTCGCGCCTCGCCTTTAGCACAGCCTTTCACTCACAAACGGACGGGCAATCTGAACGAACCATCCGAACATTGGAGGACCTTCTGAGGTTGTGTGTGCTAGATAAAGGAGAACCATGGGATAGACTCTTACCTCTCGTGGAGTTCTCTTATAATAACAGTCATCAAGCCAGTATTGGAATGGCCCCTCATGAAGCTTTTTGTGGAAGGAGGTGTAGAACACCCTTGTCCTGGGTGCAAGACGAAGATCCGAAGACATTGGGAAATGAGTATATTGATGACACGGACGCGGTGGTTAGGTTGATCCGGGATCGAATGCTAGAGGCTCAAAGCCGACAGGCGAAATATTACAACGCAAGGCACCGTATGGTGGAGTTTCAAGTGGGTGATAAGGTGTTCCTGAAGATTTGACCGATGCACGGAGTGTCACGGGTACGTGGAGTCAAGAAGCTCAGCCCAAGGTATGTCGGGCCCTATGTCGTGGTGGAAAGGATTGGCCCTCTGGCCTATCGATTGGAGTTACCACCGGAGCTGGAGAACCTTCACGACGTGTTCCATGTATCGTCGCTTCGGAAGGCTTTGCTGCTGCCTGAACAGTATATCCCTACGGCGGATGGTGCAGTGGCGTCTGATAGGTCTGTGCGACTGGAGCCGGTGCGGATCGTTGATAACGAGACAAGAACCTTGCGCCGCAAAAGTGTTCCCTTGGTGAAAGTGCTATGGTCTAATCATGGGAAGGAGGAGTTCACATGGGAGCCAAAGGATTTGATGCAAGAGCGCTACCCGGAATTATTTACCCCAGGTAAAAATTTTATTTAAAAGCATAGTTCCCACACTCCCATGGCCTTACCCTGATTTCGGGGACGAAATCTTTTATTTTGTTTATAGGATTTGTAACGTCCCAATTCGCGCTAGGCCCCTTGATTGTGTATTTGAGTCAAGGGGGCTGTGGTGAGCCCAATGGGGGATGTGGGTGAACAGGTGCGAACGTATGGGAAATGAGGAAAACAAGGCAAAATGGCATTTCTGGCTGACACGGGTATGGACACGGCCGTGTCCATACCCGTGTGCCTCATAAAATTAGGCTTACCAGTCAGAGAGGTACACGAGTATTGGGACACGGCGTGTCCCTACCCGTGTGCCGAGGACACGGGTCGAGACACGGCCGTGTCTCTACCCGTGTGCCGCAACCCCGACACGGCAGAAAGTTGTTCTGGGATGAACACGGCCCTAAACACGGCAGGCGACACGGCCGTGTCACCTGAACACGGGTAGGAACACGGCCGTGTGCCTACCCGTGTCTGCGGTGTATAAAAAGGAAAAAGTTGTGAAACCCTAGCATTCATTCCCCTTTCTTCTGCCCCGAAATTTCTGAGAGAGTTCTTGGCTGGAGGAGGAGGAAGAGCTTGCCGGAGCCATCCTTGGAGGAATCAAAACGCCGCCACCGTCAAGGGAAAAACAATGCCGCCGCGAAGGAGTGCGAGGCTCATGGCCGGCCATGGTGGTACCGCTGGACTTGAGGTGAGCTTCCTCCCCTCTCCCTTGGTGCTAGATCTATAGTTATTTTAGGAGAGACATCGACTCCATAGAGTCTTGATGGTGAGGAGGAGAGTTCTTAAGATAAGCCATGCCTAGGTTTTCTAGGCTTAGTCTCCCTCAACCTTCTCATCATTAAAAGTGGAGATGAGAGGGGTTTTCGTTGAGGGTTTGGCTTTGAAAGAAGAAATAAGGTTGGGTGTGATTTCTGGAGAAGTTTACGCGAGGTCGTTGCAAGGAAGAAGATGAACGGATGCCGTTCATCTCGCCTTAAGATGCGTGCAGAAATCTGATTTCTGCACGCGGCAACCTTCGTGGCCAATTTCGGAGGTGTTCTGGCCAGATCTGGGTGAACGACTCAACACAAAAGTCGTAGCCCTTGAAATTACCTTTCCAACGAGTGGTTGCTTGTTTCCATGCGATACCTGTAGCCACGGGAAAGCTGGTTCGAGTCCGCTGCGTTCGGGAAAATTCCTGTACAGGAAACTGTTTCCTGTACGTATTCGAGTTGAAATTCTGGTATGTTGCGACCAGATCTGGGCGATCGACTCAATACTAAAGTCGTAGCCCTCGCGAATACCTTTCCAACGAGGGGTCGTGCATTGTGATCGGATTCCTGTAGCTCCTGGAATCCCAGTTTTAGTATCGGGCTATCCTATGTTTATGCACTTGTTAATTTATAATGCTAGCACTCTTGCAATGATTGTGATTTGCCCATTTGTTATCTTGCTCCCATATATCTATAATGTTGTTGTTACTATAATTTAGCATGGTTACTCATTTGGTTGTGTAATAAGGAATAACCATGCAATGGTAGAGAAATGGATTGGATGGGAAGGCTAGATATTAGGAGTTGAGATTGGTAGAGGATATATTTATACAATTTGGTGTTGAACTTATCTATTATGCTTAGTGTTGAGGTGGATTCATTGAATAGGTGGGCGTGAATATGATGAACACTATGTGAAGAGTATTTTGTAACCGTAATCTGAGCCCAAGGGGTTTATTAACAACCGATGCTTAGAGTTGAAGTCTCCCTACGGGTAGCATCGAGTGAGTTGTTTTGGGGCATGTGATGTGCGACGATTCATCGTATTGCGATATTGAGATAATGACTGTGGCAGGTCTACGGGTTTGCCAGTCGTCACACCGATGGGAGCCAATGGGTAGACCTTGGGCGGTAGGGTTAGATACTTGGTGTCCATAACCCGAGATCTCCTCCGCGCCATGAGAACGGTTGGGCTTGCACCTCGTGCGCTTCCGAGGTTCCATCCGGTTCGAAATCAAAGGCCAGGTTGGGCTGTGTTCTTGGTGCACATTTAACCAAGACCCCTTCTGAGCCGTAGTACGCATGTGAGCTCCGCTGTTGTGTTCTTAGCGTTGAGGCGTACGGGGGCCTAGGATAGGTAGTGTGATACCACCTAGTAGTGGAGACGCCCGCTCCACTGTCGCCGTCTGGCCACGACGGACGACGCCTGAGAGGTTAGCTACCTACTCAAAAAGTGGGAACTTCTAGTCTGTGTCGACATAGCAACTTGCATGTGCGTGCGCATGATTCGGTCATAGCATAACATTCATATCATGTCATTCATTGCATACACAAGATCCTCATCGTATAAGTTTGTATGGGCACTCTTATACGATGAGTTACTTTACTGTTAACCTGATCCTTAACTTATAAGTTTGTATGGGCACTCTTATAAGTTAAGTTACTATTCTGATCATTTATACCTGCTGTCATATATATAGACATTTGTAGAACTGCTAGTTGTGTAGAGTAGTTTATACTCCACCATATTTACAGTCACCTGCTTGTTTACTTGCTTATATATATATATATATATATTGTAGTTTGTTCCTTTCTCCGCCCGGTGCCGAGGAGTCGCCGGGGGAGCGGATGTGAAGCCACTTAGTCTTATGACAAATGGTTGCTACGTCTTCCTTTTTAGGAGGAAACCCCGCAGGTAGAGCAGCAACGGACTTTGCAGCAGGACAGCCAGGCCCGGATGATAGGACCTGAGGTGGTGGTGCCATCGGCACCGTCAGTGACAGTCGTGAGTGTTTTCATGTAGCCGTTTGGCAAAACATTTCTAGACTCTTGTTCTTTTGTACAAGCCTGTTGTGCTTGTTATCTTCCGCTACTTTTGGACTTTAACTTAGCTGTGAACTGAACTGCTTTACTTTTCTGTTATGGTTGGGTTGGCATGATTATTGTGATATGGATTGTAGCCGGCAGAATAGGCGTCTTGTGGTAAAGGCTAACCCGTGTGTTAGTGCTACCGCAAGGCGGCTATTTCGGGCATAAGACTCCCCTCGTGCCGTGTGTTGTGTTCCGGGAGGGGGGTCTTACATACACGAGCTCAGCGGACTCAGACTATGTATCTAAAAGGGTTAGGGGTTTGGGCTTGGTAGGGCATTTACTAGAATAATGACCCGGAATATCGCAAGCAAAACATGTGGCATTTTTTTACTGATCATACACATAGGCACTTCCTCACCTGTAGGTTTTTTCATATTCCTAGTCCTAATAACAACAGAGTTTGATTTAGTTGACCTGAACTTACACTTATGCTTATAGGTGGTTGTGGGGGATCGTCATAAGATGGATTTTCCCTTCTGAAATGATCGATTCATAGACTTGTGAGCTTTGTGCTTCTCAATATCCAAGAAGGCATTTAAAATGGTGTTTAGGTTGGTGTGATGATATTGCAGAAGTTTACCCTTAAAGTCAGGGTGTAACCCCTTACGGAACCTAGAAAGGGTTATCTCTGGCATCTCCCTAACATCACACCTTACCATCATGTCCTTGATAAGGCTCATGTACTCAGAGACTGGGCTATTCCATTGTTTAAGGGTAGCTAACTCATTAAACATCTGCATTCGATGTTACGCAGGGATGTACAAGTCTGTCATCATTGGCTTCATTCATGCCTAACAAATATGTGGTATGCCATTCACGGAAGATGACATTCCACATTCAACCAGAAAATCTTGGCTTTACATAACAGTTTCATCCTAGCAACTTGCACTTTATCAACATTAGTAAGCTTATACCATTCGAAGTAGCACTTTATCTCCATAACCTAGTCCAAGAAGTCTTGGGGTTCACCCAATCCATCGTACGATGGAGGTTTGACTCGAACCGCCCAAGTAATATCAAACTATAAAGGTGCCTGGTTATTGTGAAATGGTGCACGCGGTTAATGATCATTATTATTGTTATTATTATTGTTATTCCCTTCATCACGTTGGTGGGCGGTATGATTACGGGGATCCGCTTGATTAATTCTCAATTCATGAAGCATCTACCTAATCTCTGTCAACTGATCAGTGAATTCCTGGCAGAGTTCTTTAATCACTACGGGAACGTGACCCGCATACCGCCCGTCCGTCATTTGGGAGGAAGACGGGGAATACTCCGTGCTAAATATAATAAGCATTGAATAACAATGACTCTAACCCAATAAAATTATAACAGATAGATTTGTTCCCGCTTACTAACTAGGGTAATAAAGATTTTGTTTTGTATTTTCTTGAAGAAAATAATTAGGCGATTATTAAAAACATTGATTTTTTTTTACAGAAAATAAATGTTTAAGGCCGTTATTTACAGACCAAAAATTAAAAATTTATTTCACTATTTTGGACATCGGATAGTGCAAGTACGGGTCGGCGTTCTAAGAAAAGGAGGAGGGTGACAATTAGGAAATTGACACAAATATCTCTCTGTTACCAAATTGATGCAGGCTCACACGTTGACACAGAGATATTACGGTTTAACACGAATTTCTCTCTACGTCCCGAATATATGTTCGCAAAAACATTAAACATGGCACGCATGTTATTCAATTTTAATCAATTAGATGATAATGTACGGGTAGCCACACCATTTGAGGTTGAACAAAGGCTATAGGACTATATTCTATTAAGCTAAAAGGACCCACCCGATCTGATCCAGTGAAAGTTATACCAAAATAGATCCATCAAAATTTGCGATCCAGAAAAAGGTAGATCTCTCCCACAAAAAGAAAATGAGGTTCGCCAATCCTCTCAATCTTAAATAAAATTAAGATTAACAACAAATCAAATCGGAGAAAACCACGATTAATCCAATGCTATCCAGAGAAAACGCTAAAGTAATTCCACCGCAAGAAAATCTAGAGGGAAACACACTGAAGGTAGAGATTTTTATTACCCAATCAGAATAGATGATTTTGATTTACTAACTTGGCTCGGTCTTAAACAAATCAATCGGGGTTACGCAAAATGGAGCCGAAACTCGTCCGCATTCTTGGCATCATGCTAGAGATGTTCCCACAAGGCTCTTATTTTCTCCTTGGAAGAAATTCATAAGATGGTAAGAGGAGAATCTTGTTGGCTGAATTCTTCAAGGATGAGAGAGAAAAGTTGGTGGGAATATTACCAAAGCGAAAGGAGGGGGATGGCTTAAATTTTCCAAGGTGGAAGAAGAGGGAGCCGACGACTTGTCCTAGGTGTGAGAGGAGGGTGGTGGTTTAGTGGCGGCTTGGAGAGAGGGGTAAGATGAGTGGGGAAAGCAGCTTGGAGAGGTAAAGATGAGGGGGGCAATGGCTTGGAGAGAGGAAAAAAAGGGAGGCCGAATTTTTGCAAGGAGGAAGAGGAAGAGGGAAATTCTCAAATGAATTTTAGGGTATCAATTTTTCTAATTAATCTTAACATTCCTCAAAATGAGAAGACCTTTTATAGGCTTACAACATAATGTATCTACATGCAGCCCAAATAGAAAAATAAAACATAGTTCATAATTTGAAATAACATGAAATTAAATTACAACTAAAAATATCAACGAAATTCAAATAAATTTTCAAAAGCTGTTTGCGCTGAGGGAAGATGTTGTAGCGTCACTCCATACGGTCACCACGACACCGAAAGTCTTTGGTTTGAGACGGAGAAGGATATTCCATAAGAATGCCGTCATCATCTTCAAAATGTTGGTGGTCGCCATATCCATCATACACGTGCTCACCACCCCTTAAAAAAATTCGACTAAAAATTCATAGAAGGAAGACCAAGACAAGCAAAGACCAAATTATAACACCTCTATCCGTTACATGAAATATAATAGAGGGTCCGGCCGGGGCCCATACAATATTTTACAGACAGACAGTGGGGTTACAGGTAAAATATTATAAGACAAAATGAATCCTAACTCAGAGCATTCTAGCGGAAGCTTCATAGTTAAATTGAAATCATGTATCAACATTGTCCACTATATAAAGCCATATGAATGTTATTACAAAATACATAAAACATTCCTGCCTTAACATTCCTGCCTTAAGGCCTTATAATTATGCTTCACCAAGGTGGTTTATAAGCATCGACTGGTAGGCTGTCAACACTTGAAAACAATAAAGAGACTTCACTTGGCCTTCGAGGGTCGATATAGCATCAAAGTGATGTAACCTGTTATTTCCCGCACGGCTCTCTAGCACCTACACAGTGATAATCCTCTACAAGGATGTCAAACAAGACAACGGTCAGCTTTAACTAGATAATTTATAATGACCCTACAATATACACGAGGCAGTAATATTGATTCCCAGTATGTTTGGAACCCACACATAGATATATCACAAGAAGGTACAAATCTAGCACTATTCAATATATCACAAATGTCTGCATCAACTGCCAAATGTTCTGTATACTCAGGGAACATTCTCGATGTACTGGAAACACTAGTCCCACTACCGTCCAAAAGTTCGAGACTGATGACAAACTATGGGCATTTCCTATCCATCATATAGCCAAGACTCTCTTCCCTCGTGCCAACAGTCTATAACACCATGAATTAGGATGGGTAAAGTCTATGAGGATTTACCTACTTTTGATTTCTCCTTAGCAGGTAAATTTAATCATCCATCTCCATGCGTTGGCTCACTACCTCCGCATAGTAGTCACTCAACGATTCGTCAAAATCATTGAGTGCATCGAGTGGTATCGCCACTCGGTAGCCCACTACTACTGTACGGTAGTCTCTTAACGCTTCGTCGAAAGGGTTGATTGCGTCGAGTGGTATCGCCATACAATACCTTTCTACCATCCCGCGGTAAATACCCTAGATGTCAGTCGATTTAATTCCATAGATAACCCCGACATTAACACTACCGCCGTGCGTTAAAGTCCAAACCTTCTTTTTCAGGATTTTTTGGGCATTACATCTCTTTTACAAATATTAGTTGGTGTTCGCAAGTTCACTTCAGTAACTCACGTTATATTTGAAATTTACCTACTTTTGACTTCTCCTTTGCAGAGATATCCAAGTGTTCATGAGTTCACTTCAGGTTCTCGCGTTATATTTTAAATTTACCAGCTTTTGACTTCTCCTTCAAATAAATTAGCAGTTTTTCGCAAGTTCACTTTAGGTACTCGCGTTGTATTTTTAATTTACCTGGATTTGACTTCTATTTTGCAGATATTAGCAGTTGTTTGCGAGTTCACTTTTGGCACTCGCATTATATTTTAAGTTTACCTGTTTAGGACTTCTCCTTTACATAGATTAGTAGGTGTTCACGAGACCAATTCAAGTACTCGTGTTATATTTTAAATTTACCTTCTTTTGACTTCTCATTGGCAAAGATTAGTAGGTGTTTGCAAATTCACTTTAGGTACTTGAGTTATTTTAAATTTACCCTCTTTGGACTTCTCCTTTGTAGCGTTTTGCAGGTGCTGACGAGTTTGCTTCTGGTACATGTCTTATATTTTAAATTTTCTTACTTTTCACTTTTGCTTTGCAGAGATTAGTAGTGTTCGCGAGTTCAATTCAAGTACACTCGTTATATTTTTCAATTTACCAGCTTTTGATTTCTCCTTTGTAGTGATTAGCAGGTGTTTGCGAGTCCACTTAAGTAATCATGTTATTTTGTAAATTTACAATCTTTTGACATCTCCTTTGCTAAAATTATTAGGTGTTCGCGAGTTCACGTCAAGTAATCACGTTATATTTTAAATATACCTTCTTTTGACTTCTCTTTTGCAGAGATTAGTAGTTCTGCGCGAGTTCACTTCAGGTACTCGCATTACATTTTACATTTTCCTGCTTTTGATTTCTCTTTTGTAAAGATTAGCAGGTGTTTGTGATTTCACTTAAGGTACTCACGTTATATTTTAAATTTAACTTCTTTTCATTTCTCCTTTGCAAAGATTGGCAGGTGTTCGTGAGTTCACTTTAGGTACTCATGTTATATTTTAAATTTACCTGCTTTTGACTTCTCTTTTGAAGAGATTACCAGGTGCTCGCGAGTTCACCTTAGGTACTCATGTTATATTTTAAAGTTACCTGTTTTTGACTTCTCTTTTGCAATGATTAGCTGGTGTTGGTGAATTAACTGTAGGTACTCGCGTTATATTTTAAATTTAACTACTTTTAATTTCTTTTTTTCATAGATTAGCAAGTGTTTGCTAGTTCACTTCATATAATCATGTTATGTTTTAAATTTACCAGCTTTTAACATCTCTTTTGAAGAGATTAGCTGGTGTTTGGGAGTTCACTTAAAGTACTCGCGTTATATTTTTAAGTAACCTTCCTTTGACTAATCTTTTGTAGTGATTAGAAGGTGTTCTTGAATTAACTTTAGGTACTCGCATTGTATTTTAAATTTACCTGCTTTTGACTTCTCTTTTGAAGAGATTAGCATGTCTTCGCGAATTTACTTTAGGTACTCACATTATATTTTGAATTTACCTACTTTTGAATTATCCTTTGCGGAGATTATTAGGTGATGGCGAGTTCACATTAGGTACTCACGTAATATTTTATATTTACCTACTTTTTTACATCTTTTTTATAGATATTAGTTGGTGTTTGCGATTTCACTTAAGTACTCGTGTTATATTTTAAATTTACCTGTTTTTTACTTCTCTTTTGCAGAGATTACTAAGTGTTAATAAGTTCACTTCAAGTACTCGCGTTATAATTTAAATTTACCTACTTTTGAATTTTCTTTTTCATAAATTAGCAGTTTGCAAGTTCACTTCAGGCACTCGCGTTATATTTTTAAATTTACCTGCTTTTGATTTCTCCTTTGCAAAGATGGTTATGTATTCGCGAGTTCACTTTCGATATATGGGTTATTGTAGCGAATTGTGACCATCAATGTTCCTTAGGATTTGAAAAGGCATCCCCAATCATACAAAGGGGCATAATATATTTGATGTGTGCTTGAGTTCATGTATGCAGGTTGTCTTTGATTGGATAGGGTAATAGGAAGAGGAAACAGGAAGTCAGACTATTTGAGTAAGGAAAAAGCATCGAGATAGCTGAGATAGCAGAGAAGCATGTCTCAGCATAACCGGTGAGATAGTTGAGAAGCTCAACACAAAATTTTGACAGAAGTGTTGGTCTTAGCAAAACCCCTGAGGTAGAAGACAGTCTCAGCTGTGAAGAAGAAACCACTTAGACAGTTGAGAAGAAAACGCTGAGACAGAAGACATTCTCAGATGTGAAGAAGAAACTGCCTAGATAGTTGAGAAGAAATTGCTGAGACAAATCAAGCAAAATTTCTCTAAGCCCAGAAGCGTTATGTGAGGCAGGCTCAATCAACGGTTTTAAAGAAGGGCTCAGTTAAGAATTCGTCGAACTGAATTCTTAGTTCGCCGAGCTGAGCTCAAATTTCGTCGAGCTCAAGTTCAAGTTTGAAGATCCAATGTTCATCGAGCTCAGTTCAGAATTCGTCGAACTAATTTAAGAATTCGTCGAACCTAGCTTGCCTTTCGTCGAGCTCAAGTTAAATGTTGAAGATTATAAGTTCGTCGAGCTCAGTTCAAAATTCGTCGAACTGATTTCAGAATTCATTGAACCCAACTTACCTTTCGTCGAGCTAAAGTTAAATTCTAAAGATTCTGATTTAGTCGTGCTCTGTTCACATTTCGTCGAACTGAAATCAATATTCATCGAACCCAGCTCTCCTTTCATCGAGCGCAAACAAAGCATTTCATGCCATTGTGGGAAAGCTACAATTGCGTCAGAAGCTACTGTTTGTCTTCTTCCGAGGGAGGCTGCACTGACCATCTTTGGCGTGGACAACATTCAAATTGTGTCATTTATTTAAATTAACAAATATAAAAGGAAAAGAAGAAAAGGGGATTAGGGTTACCGAATACAAAAATGAAAAAGAAAGGTAGCTGGACTTCTTCTTCTCCGATGAGATTGAAAGCCAAGTCCAGCAGAGCTACACAGAAAGGTAGATAAAGATAATTGAAGCTTCTTCAAGTTCAGAAAGTTTGTTCTGTGAAGAACAAGGTAGCTGATTCAATCAGCAAGGAGAGTTGCTGTGTGAAGGGCTTCCAGCCTTGAACAATAGATAGCTGTTCATTAGTACAATAGAGAAGGAGCTAGTTGTAGAAGAAGACTAATTCCTTCTACAGTAAGAGAGCTGGACTGATATCTGCTCAGTCCAGCAAGGTAGACTATGAGATTTTTCTTAAAGTCAAGGTTGTACTTTATTTCAATATCTTGATTTATTTTCTGTAGGATTCAACTTATCTGAATCTGAGTAGTTTGACACTTTGTGCCTGAGTTATTGGTGACTAATTAGTCACTGAGGTAGGTGCCTTGTTGGGGCACTAAGGTAGGATTCAAATCTTGATCTGAGGTAGGGTTGTCCTCCCAGCCTAAGTGTAGGGCCTAGTGCCTAAGGTATGTGACTGTTGAGTCACTGAGGTGTAAGTGACAAGTTTGTCACTAAGTTTTAGGCCTTGGAGGAGGCTGAGCTGTAGGTGCTTGGAAGGGCTCCAAGGTAGGTTCGTTTAAGGGTACTGAGTTGTAGGAGTGATGTAGAACTCTAAAAGTATGGCCTTGTGCCTAAAGTTGTAGGAATGAGAATCATGAGCTGTAGGCCTTAGTGATAAGGCAGAGGTATGTGGTTTGTGGACCACTGAGCTGTAGGTGCATTGTAGGGCTCCAATGAAGGAACCTTTGTGGTCTGAGGTAGGGTTCGTAAGAGAACCTGAGTGTAAGGCTGGGGGCTTGAGGTGTAAGTTTTGTGGAGCATTTTTGTGAAGTTTGTTCCATGTCTAACATAAGTTAGAAAGGTGGGAGGGAAAGTGGATGTACCTTATTAGGGAACCACTATATATACTTGTGTGTTGTATCGTTTTGCTTGTTCTTGTTTTATATTGCAGGTATTAAGGACAAGCTCTAGATCACTTGTTCGGTACACTGAAAAATATGTAATAGATTTGGAGATGCCTAATATTACTCAATGATAGACATCAATTTGTATTTGATGGGATGTTTGAGTTTCATTGTGCAGGTGTAAGATTTGCAAGAAATTTCTCTAAGTACAAGTGTCGACACTTGTGAAGAATTGTGTCGACACCCAGAAGTTGTGTCGACACTAGAAGCAAGGCCAGTGTCGACACCCAGGCATTGTGTCAACACATGAAGAAGAAGCTGTGTCGACACCAAGAATTTTGTTGACACCTAAGGCAGGAATTGTGTCGATACATAATGCAAAAGCTGTGTCGACACTTAGGAATTTTGTCGACACCTGAAGAAGCTTTGTGTCGACACACAAGACTTGTGTCAACACACACTCAATAACATTTATCTGCATCAGCTATGTCAAGACTAGAAGCATTTGTGTCGACACACAGGACTTGTGTCGACACACACACTCAACGAAATCTGGACGACACTCAACGCCATCTAACATCAACAACTATAATGAGTCTGAAGGCTTGTGTCGACACACAGGACCCTTGTCGATACACACTCAACGATGTCTCGACACACACTCAACGAAAGCTGGACATACACTCAACGCCATCTATCACCATCAGTTATGTTGAGACCAGGAGTAGTTGTGTCGATACACAGGACTTGTGTCGACACATACAAACAGAAGCTGTGTCGAGTAGCAGAAGAATGACTATGTCAACACATGGACTGTTGTGTCGACATCATCAAGACTTGTGTCGACACTTAGTCTATTTGTGTCGGAACATGTGAAGAAGTTTGCTGAGTGGTTCATGCTGAGTTGTAAAGTCTTTGAGGAATCAACTTTCATGACTGGTGACTCGACAACTATCATAACCAACAGGTCTGACACCTTTGTCAGAACTGTCAGATTGTTGTCATAAACTGGATCAGCCGGTAATCATGAGTAAACTCTATATAAGGGACTGATCCTTGACAACCATAACAACAACGAAACTAAGGAAGTAATCAAGCAATTATGGGAAAGAGAATCTGACAACAAGAAAATTGGAAACCCTTAAGAAGGCAGATCCAGAGCAGTCTGTAAGAAAGATTCAGATCAAATTCTGAATCTAAGGAAGGAGCTAACTGAAGATCAAATTCTACATCAAGTGAAGATTAACCTTATTTTGTTCTATCAAGAAGCTTTGAAACAGCTAAGTAAGGTTTTATCTGAATATTCAGTTTATTCAAAAACTGATCAACAACCTCACACCAACAGAGAGTTCTATCTGATGAAATCTTTGTACCCTTTAAATCACTCAATTTTCTTGTAGGATCTTTTGTAAGATCTGAGTTGTAATCCTGTAATTATAAAGGCTGAGGTAGGGCTGAGTGCCTTAGGTGTAGGACATGTGAAAGTATGATTTGTAAGCCTAGTGATAAAGGCTGATGTAGGGCTAAGGCCTGAGGTAGGATTCTTGGGAAGAATCTAAGGTAATACTTGTATAAGTCTGAGCTGTTGGAACCAATCTAGTTCTGAGTTGTAAGATCTATGGATCTGAGTAAGTGGAATGAATTTTGGCTGAATCAAGTTCTCTACTGGATAGGCGAAGGGGGAAAGTGTATGTACCCATACCTTGGGGAACCACTATTAATCTGGTGTACTATACTGTGCTGTTATTAGTGTGCTGTTATTGCTGTGTTGTGATTTTTGTGCTGAGAATTGTTTTTTTCTTTGCTAATTTAGAGCACAAGTTAATTTCTTAAAATTTAATAAAGAAAATTAGAACCTATTCACCCCTCCCCCCCTTCTTTGTGTCTAGGCTCTTGAAATCAAGTCTTTCAAGTGGTATCAGAGGAAAGTTACTCAAAGATAGACCTAACAGTCAGAGTGAATCTCTAAGTCAATTAACAGATTTCAAGAATGGGTTCAAATAAGAATCAGAAGGAATTTGGATCTATGAAATTGCCTATCTGCAGGAAAGAATGCTTTGGCATATGGAAGTTGTTCATGGAATTATCTGATTCAAGAATCTACATCACAGTACAAGAAGGCCCCTTCATTCTAATAGAAGGTATCAGTTATGGATGCTAATGTTAGAACCCCAAAGAGTTATTCTGAAATGACCAAGGATGAGATCATCCTAGCAACATTAGACAAAAGAGCACAAAACATTATTGTAAGTGTTATAGATGATGCCATATTTCAGAATCTGGTGTATTGCAAAACCTCTAAGGAGATGTGGGACACCTTGATTGTCTATATGGAGGGAACTGAAGAAGTCAGAGAAGACAGGAAATCTATGATAAATCAAGAATATAAGAGCTTTAGACAGGCCAAGTCTAACAACATAGCTGAATATAACAAGAAGTTCTTTAGGATAGTAAATGAGTTGATGACCTATTGAAGAGTCTTCAGCACATATGAACTGAATGACAAGTTACTAAGATCACTAACAAAGGACTGGGACACAAAGATATGTGCCATCAGAGAGGTTGCCAGTCTTGCTGATACACCTCCACCAATATTATTTTGAAAGCTGTTATCCTATGAAATGCAGCTCACTGCAAGAAAAGAGGAGGAGAAAAATAGTTGGTATGAGTATAAATAGCAGTAAGTGGCCTCAAGGCTGAAGGCACAAGAAAGGGTAGGAGAAAGTCTCCTTCTCCATCCAAAAGGAGTGCTGAGGCAGAAGAAGAAAATCCTGACAATAACACATCAGATAGCCATACCTCTGATTTGGACTTTGCTGCCTTTACAAGGTAGTTTTAAAGGTTCATGAAAAAGAAGAAATGGAGAATCAGGCCATCTACATCCTTCTCCAAGTATGAGTATTACAAGAAAAAGAAGACTCCCAAGGAGGAAAGGTATTCCACAAAAAATAGTAAACAAACTAATTCTAATATTGTTTGCTATTGTTGCAACAGGCCTGAACATGTCATAGATGACGGTCCAAACAAGAGGACTGAATCTAAGGATAAGAAGAAGCATCGAGTGAAAGACAAGAAGGAGAAATCCTTTTTGCTCAAAAGCAGAAGAGTTGGACAGACTCTTCATCTTCAGGATCAGGAGAAGAAGATGATGCAGAAGTATATGTTGGGCTGTTCTGAACAAGAAGAGGATTCTAGGGAATTAGAATTCCTACAAATGATGGACTCCATAAATGGAGTGAAAAACTATTGCTGTAGAGGGCTGATGGCTCTGTAAGAAAATGATAAGTGCCAGGATCAGCCTGGTCCAAGCAAGGTATACAATTCTTCCTCAGCTTCTGATTATTTCACTGGATCAGAATCAGTAGCATCAACTTCAAGAGAAGTGGATGGTCTTTATTCTAAGGGGGATGTACATCAACTAATTAATGTGTATGGTTGGCTATTGCAATCTCTAAAGAGGAGCAAGGTTCTTGTCAAGGAGCAGGCCAAGGAAATTTAGTCCCTTAAGCAGTCTACATCAGATTCCGCCATGTTGATAGATTTAAAACTGAAGGAGGTTGCCAAACTGAAAAACATTATTGTTATTCAGATGGGAACAATATCTTTCAAGGAAAATCATATCAAGAAATTGGAGGCAAAACTTCAGCAAGAAAGAGAGTTAGTGGCTAAATTCTCTAAGCCAAAATCTGTCTTACCCTTAATAGACAATTTCATTTCTCAAAAAGGAAAGACTGGTCGAAGGTTTAAGGGAAGAACTAGGGCCACCAATTCTCATAGAAAAGGTAAGGCCCCAGTTCAGCCACTAGCTAAAAAGCCACCTATTTTCTTTAGGAAAGTGATGCAACCTACAAACAAGTATGATCATGATATTACTCATGGTCACTTATAGTATGGAGATATCATGGGCAAGGGTGCAAATGCCAATAGGTCACTCTATAGGCAAACCCATCTGGTTCAAAAGGAATTCTTGGGGTTTGCAGCTCCAGCACCTACACTTAACATGACTGCTGACAACAAAGTTGTGGAGACTGTACCTAAAAGAAGGTATAATAGATTTAAGTGTTGGTGTTGTGGCAAGGTGGGACACTTTGCCATGGATTGCTGGTTCAACACAAGTGTTAATAACAAGAATAGTTTACCTGTCAGAACAGCTGCAGGATTTCAAACTAACAAGGACCTAGGACCCAATAATAATTTGGGTTCTAAGGATAAGTGATTCTTTATTTGATGCAGGTGAATCCAAGTGGCCATACCCCTATATGGTACTTGGATAGTGGATGTTCCAGACACATAATTGGAACAAGAAGAATATTGAGAGACTATGTAACCATAGAGAATGGACCCAAAGTAATCTTTGGTGGATCAGAAAAAGGAATCATCAAAGGATTTGGTAACATTTCTAGTGATTCAATTACTATCACTAAAGTGTCTTATGTGAAGGGTCTAAAACATAACCTGATTAGCATAAGTCAACTTAGTGATTTAGGTTATGACTTTTCTTTCCTCAAATGGGAGTGCAGAACAAGGAGGTCAAGTGATCAAGAGATCATTTTGACTAGCACTAGGAAAGGGAATGTATATTGTCTTAACCTAGATTATGAGTTTAACATCTCACCCATTTGTCTGATTGTAGGAGAGAAAGCTTCACTATGTGTCAAATGGCAAAAGAGGCTAGCTCATCTGAACTATAAGTCTATAGGACAGCTATTCAGCATGGGGTTAGTGAGGAATGGTCCTCAAGTCAAGTGCATTAAAGAGGGTGTGTGTTCAGCTTGCCAAAAGGGCAAAAAGACTAAGTCCTCTTTCCATGCACTTGATACAAAAGATTCAATGAGATGTTTATATCTCTTGCATATGGATTTGTTTGGTCCTATGCCAGTTCATAGTCTTGGTAGGAAAGTATACATATTAGTTATTGTGGTGGACTATTCTATATTAACATGGATTTTCTTCTTGAGGCAGAAATATAAAACTCGTACTGTTTTCTAGACCTTTGTTTGACAAATTCAGAATTAATTTAACAATTCAGTGGTCTAAATCAGAAGTGACCATGACACTAAATTTCAGTCTGAATGTATGACAAAGTTCTGTGAAGAACTGGGGATCCATCAGGAGTTCTCCTCACCTAGAACACCCCAGCAAAATGGTGTTGCAGAAAGGAAGAATACGACTCTAATTGAGGCAAGTAGAACACTACTTAGTGACAGTACTTTCCCTGAGTACTTCTTGGTAGAGGCAGTAAATACTGCATATCATGTAATCAATGGTGCCTCCATCAATAAGAAACATAAGATGACCCCCTATCAGATTTTGAAAGGTAGAAAAACAAACATTTCCTACTTTAGAATCGTTGGTAGCAAGTGTTATGTCCTAGTTAATGGTAAGAAATACAAAACTAATTTTGCTGCCAAATCCCTAGAAGGGATATTTGTTGGGTACAGCAATAATAGTAGGGCATACAGGATCTACAACTTGACTACACAAGTTGTAGAAGAATCTGTCCATGTAGTATTTGATGAGTCAAAGTTGATTAACAGTGAATTGTCTAGCTCTTCAAGTAGTTCTACAGGTTTAAAGAATAGGTTGGACGAGCTGACTATCAATAAAGAAGCACCTGTTAGGCTTGATGAAGAAAAGGATGCATGTTGTCCAGGGGGAGAACAAGACTCTCTAGATGAAGAAGACAATGAGGAGCATCAGGTTGAAGAAAAATGAAGAAGGCCATATTGTTGGCAGATTTCCTCCAGCAAGAAGACACCTAAAGGATCATCCATCTCATCAAATCATTGGTGTTGCAAGTCAAGATGTACTAACCAGGAGCAAGAACATGAACACAGTTTTATGTTCAAGTTTCTTGTAACAGATAAAACCCAGGAAGTTTGAAGAAGCCATGCTAGACACAAAATGGATTGATGTTATGCAAGAAGAGCTGAATCAATTCAAAAGATGTAAAGTCTTGGAACTGGTTCCTAAACCAAAGGATCACAACATTATAAGAACCAAGTTGATCTACAGAAATAAACTTGATGAGAATGGCACTATAATCAAGAACAAGGCAAGATTGGTAGCAAAAGGCAACATGAAAGAGGAAGGGATTGACATTGATCAAACTTTTGCCCCAGTGGCAAGGCTGGAGGCTAAAGTTGTTCTTGGCCTATACTGCCTATAATCGGTTCAAGGTATATTAGATGGATGTAAAGTATGCATTTATGAATGATGACTAAAAATATGAAGTCTATATTGATCAACCCTATGGTTTTGTAGATTCTCATTATCCTGATTATGTATATAGGCTTAGTAAAGCTCTATATGGTTTGAAACAAGCCCCTAGGGCTTGGTATGAAACTTTGTCTGCTTTTCTTTTTGAGAATATATTCTCTAGAGGAAAGATAGAAAAAATTCTATTCTTTAGGGAATCTAAAGGCAAGATAATCCTAGTCCAGATATATTTTGATGGCATTATCTTTGAATCTACTAAAAACAACCTTTGTAGAAAGTTTGCCAAACTTATGCAAGGGAAGTTTGAGATGAGCAGTATGGGTGAGCTGAAGTTCTTCTTGGGACTTCAAGAAAGACAAACTGATGATGGATTGTCCATATCCCAGTCTAAGTTCACCAAGGAGTTGATTAAGAAATATGCAATGGACTAAGACTCCACCATGAAAAATCCAATGGGAATAAGTATGCCTATAAGAAAAGATGAGACAGGAAAACCTGTTGATGAGTCTTTCTATAGAGGGATAATTGGCTCCCTACTCTACTTGACTGCTAGTAGACCTGACATCATGAATGCTACAAGTGTCTGTGCTAGGTACCAAGCTTGCCCAAAGGAATCTCATTATGCTGCAGTTAAAATAATTTTCAGATATCTTAAGGGCACACTTAATCTATGTCTTTGGTACCCTAAGAATAGAGATTTCTTACTAACAGGCTTCTCAGATTCTTACTTTACAGGATGCAAAGAAGACAGGAAAACTACTACAGGAACTTATAAATTCCTAGGTGGAAGGTTGGTGTCATGGTGTAGCAAAAAGAAAACAAGTGTAGTTATCTCAAATGCTGAGTATGAATATATAGCTACAGGCAGCTGTTGTGTACAGTTGATGTGGATAAAGCATAAACATGAAGGCTATGACATCAAGGTAAGTAGAATTCCACTATTATGTGATTCAACTAGTGCTATTTCTATTGCTAAGAATCTTGTATCTCACAGTAGAACCAAGCATATAGAAATAAAGTTTCATTTTATAAGAGAACATGTGGAGAAGGAAGATATTAATCTTGAATTTGTAAACACAAATAGTCAAATTGCTGATATTTTTACGAAACCTCTGGATGAAACTAAATTCAATTATTTTAAAATTGAATTAGGTATGTTGAACCTAGAATAAGTCAGTTCAAGGATTCCTAAGTAGAATATGTAAGCACAATATTTTTCAGGAAATTTATCTAAGTACAAAGTTTGTGTTGACACAAAAAAATTGTGTCGACACACTCTGTATGTTGTGTCGACACAGAATTAGCATTTGTGTAGACAGAAGAATAGGTGTCGACACAACTATGTCGAGACATGAACAGTACGTGTCGACACTAACACAAGTATGTCGACACATAGATATGTCGACACATAGACATGTCGACAAAAATTAAGTTTTGTCGTGACCTAAGTCTTTTATTCCGACACATGTACAACTATGTCGACATGTATTTTTACTAAGTAAGGTGCATCCTTTGACCTACCCTTTACCAATAGACTATAAATAGGGGAAGACAAAATCTGGTCGACTATGCCTTTGGATTTCTCGACTCTAGACCTTTTGTTGACATAGATATTCACTTATCTTCTTTTCTCTCTCTCTCCCTCTCGTCAATGGAACCCCTCAAGGACGACAAGGTGAATGAAGGTTATGAGCTTGTTCATAGTGGATTCACGACAAAATCTCAAGACATCGAAGGAGTAATTACCTTAATTTTGGAAAATTGTTTGGAGTTCTTGGTCTTAGAACCAACAAAGATTTGGAAAAAGGAAGTAATGGAATTTTATTCATAAGCAACTGTGGACACTGACGGGAAGAAAATCAAAGCCATAGTTTAGGATTCTCGAGTTAAAGTTATACTGAAGACGATCAAGAAGTCACTCCAACTTCCTAGGGTTAAGGATGATGATGAGATAAGTCCATCCTTGACAAATGATGCTTTAAGCTGGTGCGGGATAAACCCTAATACCAAAGTTGGATCATCCATTACTAGGAAAGGGATGAATTCACAAGGAAAGTTTCTGCCTGAAATTGTAGGCAAGGTGATTCTATGTAAAACATGTGGATATGACAGAATTTCAGCCTCTACGTTCAATCTAATTACAAGAATAATATTCAGGCTAAAAACAGACTGGGCATCAAAAGTATTTGACAAAATAAAAGAAGGAATAAAGAAACCAAACCTGGGAAGGATCCTAAGCTTATGTCTAGCTTCTACAATACCAGATGTTGTGAACCAACTACAAGGATCCTAGATCAACCATATGAGGAGAATGGATGTAAGGATTCTATCCAGATGGGATAGAGTATTTACCAAAGAGGTTTCTACTCCATAGAAAAGGGTCATGAAAGATAAGAGAAAGAAAGAAATTGTTCAACAAGAAGAATCCTCCAGTGATTCTGAGGAGGAGGTAGTCTTTACTTCAGATGAAGACCAATAATAAAAGGAAGATCAAGATAAAAAAGATAGAAGTCAGTACCCACAGCAACAGATTGCCTCCACTCCAGGGGGAGAACACCCTGAACCAGCAGTATAAGTCACTGAATTATATGAGCTGCCTACCCAAGGGGGCGGCCTTGCTTATGCTACTCTTGAGAGTGAGTATACTTCTATACAGTGGTGAACATTGTATCATATATAAACAAATAAACATTAGAAATTGCTGAGAATGAAGCACAAGATGTGCAAATAACAGATACAGCTCAAGATGACCAAATAAGTATCTCTTTTATAGAGAAGGCCCTGGACACAAATCTTGATGTCCAGGGAGAACCTTTTGTTTTCCAAACTAATCTTGTTCCTCCTGTACAGATGTATAAAGGGGTAACTATGGAAGAGCTATTCCCTGATTTACCAGGTGCAAGGACTAAGGGGGAGAAATAACAGGTAGAAAAGGAACTTCCAAGAACTGAGGGGGAGGAGCTACTGAATGTCCCATCTAATAAAGAAATAATTGATATAGAAAGCTCATCACAACCCTCTGATGATAAGGAATCCTCTATGGCTTTGAAGAGGAAGATGGTTACAATCAAGAAAACGAGCACAGGCTATAAAAAGGCCTTACAAACAGTCACTCAACCACCTGCTCCAGGCATGGACTTCAGTTCATTATTGGTCCAACTACAAGTAAAATTGGATGAACAAAAGCAGTCTTTAGAGAAGTATGTTGATGAGTCAAATAAAAACTGCAATTTCAGCTGGCTCAAGACATTAAATCAATCAGATTTGAATTTAATCTGCAAAAGAAAGAGATGACAGATTGCTTCCATAAGGGAGGCAATGTTGTAGTATATTTGGCTAAGCAACAACAGCTGCTGAAGACTGAGGTTGAGGACATTGCAACCAAGCAAGGATTTGTTTTAGAAAATCAATTTTGGTCTAATGAAAATCTCAAAGACTCCCATGAATAAATCATCAAAAACTTGGGAAGTATTTCAACTAATTTGAAAACTGAAATATCAAAGCAAATACAAAAAGATCTAGCTGCTTTCCAAACAGCCATTGGAGCCTCTCAAAAGACCATTTCTGATTACCTAAATAAATTCAAAGCCTATTATAAAGAAGGTACAGAATATCTGCCTGATCAAATAAGGTTTCAAAAGACTGATCTGAGAGATCATATAACCAGAGAAGTCATAAAGGGGAGAGATTATTAGTCGAAGTTAGCTCTGATCATGCAAAATGGGTTAATAATACAATCAGAGCTACACTTGGCTTTCCTCTTTTGTGTGATGATGACAATGTTGCTGAGTCTGGAGTGCAACCTGCTTATATTGAAAGAGATCAGCCTGAAGTTGCACAGGTTATTTACCCTCCTGCTGACTTTGACATGGTTCAACAAGTAGTGCAGACAATGTACAGCCCTTAACAGGAGGCACCAAATGTGATTATTTCAAAATTAGAGATGTTAGAGGCTGCCAAGGAAGCTCAGAAGGAAGCACAGCTACCCAAGAAATGGTTAAGAGAACAGGCTGAGTTGAAGCCAGATTTTGAGCAAGGGAGCCCTACTTCCGGGAATATTATTTTGACTGCCTAGAAGGATGTAAAGGATAAGACTTATGATAGGGGTAAATGGTATTCTGAGTAAGAGTGGAACAAGTATCAAGCCATACAAGAAGCCATTCTTCAGTACATAAGGATAGCAAAAGCTGTGAAGTTAACTGCTAATGCTCTGGAGCCTAGCAGGTACTTCCCCAAGCCTTTTCACTATTTTGAAAGGCAAAGGATAAAGGCTGAAGAACTAAAGAAGAAATATCTCAAAGGGAAGAAACCTGCTGATGATACCGAACCTACTGTACATGCAAAGATTAAATCTAGAAAAAGAATTGTAATTAAGGAGCCTAGTCAATCATATGATAGATAAGCTTATGTGTAGAATAATGTAAATTTTTTGCTTCTGTTCTAAGGAAAAACATGTAAACCCAGAATTTTCTGATTTATAAATATAATCAACTTCACTATTTATTTTAGTTGTTTACATTGTTTATATATTATCTTGCACAGAAATGTACGTACATCTATTTTTATGTGCTTTATTATGAGTGATGTATATCTTTTACTAATGGTTATGACTTCTCCAAATAGGGGGAGATTGTTGGGTACAATGAAAAATATATACCAGATTTGGAGAAGCCTCATATTACTCGATGATATACATCAATTTGTATTTGATGGGATGTTTGAGTTTCATTGTGCAGGTGTAAGATTTGCAAGAAATTTCTCTAAGTACAAGTGTCGACATTTATGAAGAATTTTGTGGACACCCAGAAGTTGTGTCGACACTAGAAGCAAGGACTGTGTCAAGACCCAGGCATTGTGTCGACACTTGAAGAAAAAGCTATGTCGATACCCAGAATTGTGTCGAAACCTAAGACAGGAATTATGTTGACAACTAAAGCAGAAGCTGTGTCGACACTCAAGAATTATGTCGACACCTGAAGAAGGTTTATGTTGACATACAGGACTTGTGTCGATACACACTCAACTCCATTTATCTGCATTAGCTATATCAAGACCAGAAGCAGTTGTGTCGACACACAGGACATGTATCGACACAAACACTCAACGATATCAGGACGTCACTCAACGCCATCTATCAGCAACAACTACATTGAGTCTAAAGACTTGTGTCGATACACAGGACTTGTGTCGACACACACTCAATGACGTCTCGACACACACTCAATGATAGCTGGACATACACTCAACGCCATCTGTCAGCATCAGTTATGTCGAGACCAGGAGAAGTTCTGTTGACACACAGGACTTGTGTCAAAATATACAAATAGAAGCTCTGTCGAGTAGCAAAAGAAAGACTATTTTTACAGATGGAGTGTTGTGTCGACATCATCAAGACTTGTGTCGACACTTTGTCTATTTGTGTCGACACATGTGAAGTAGTTTGTTGAGTGGTTCATGCTGAGTTGTAATGTCCTTGAGGAATGAACTGTCATGACTGGTGACTCGAGAGCTGTCATGACCAATAGGTCTGACACCTTTGTCAGAACTATCAGAAGGTTGTTACAAACCAGATTAGCCGATAATCATGAGGAAACTCTATATAAGAGTCTGATCCTTGAAAACTACAACAAACACCACCAGAACTAAGGAAATAATCAAGTAATTACGGGAAAGAGAATCTAACAACAAGAAAAGGGGAAATCCTTAAGAAGGCAGATCCAGAGCAGTCTATAAGAAAGATTCAGATCAAATTCTGAATCTAAGGAAGGAGCTATCTGAAGATCAATTTCTACATCAAGTGAAGATCAACATTATTTTGTTCTATAAAGAAGCTTTGAAACAACTAAGTCAGGTTGGATCTGAAGATTTATTTTATTCAAGAACTGATCAAGAAGCTCACACCAACAGAGAGTTCTATCTGGTGAAATCTGTGTACCCTTTAAATCATTCAATTTTCTTGTAGGATCTTTTGTAAGATCTGAGTTATAAGCCTGTAATTATAAAGGCTGAGGTAGGGCTGAGTGCCCGAGCTGTAGGACTTGTGAAAGTTTGAGTTGTAAGCCTAGTGATAAAGGCTGAGGTAGCGCTGAGGCCTGAGGTTGGATTCTTGGGAAGAATCTGAGGTAAGACTTGTATAAGTCTGAGCTGTAGTAACCAATCTTGTTCTGAGTTGTAAGATATGTAGATCTGAGAAAGTGGAAGGAAGTTCGGCTAAATCAAGTTCTCTACAGGATAGGCGAGGAGGGAAAGTGGATGTACCCATCCCTTGGGGAACCACTATAAATCTGTTGTACTATACTGCGCTGTGATTGCTGTGCTGAGAATTGTTTTTATCTATGTTAAGTTAGAACACAAGTTAATTGCCTAAAATTTATTAAAGAAAATTAGAACCTATTCACCCCCCTCCACCTCTAGGTATCAAGGTTCTTGAAATCAAGTCTTTCATCACTTAGTTACTAAACAAGAAAAAAACTAAAGTAATTTCAAAGACCTATTCACCCCCACCTCTCTAAGTGACTAGCTAACCTTGAAGTAGTAACTTTCAAGTGGTATCAGAGGGAGATTTCATAAAAAAGGATCTAATAATATGAGTATACCTCCAAAGTTAGCTACATGATATAATTATAGGGTCAGGAATGAACTCTAAGGAGCTAGGGTCCATAAATCTGCCAATCTACAGGAAGGAAGGATTTGGTCTCTAGAAGCAAAGGGTTAGACTATTCATGGAAACATCTGACCCTCTGATCTATGTAACAGCAGTGGAAGGTCCTTTTATCCCCATAAAGGCTTCCACCATAGATCTAACTCTTAGATTTCCCAAGTCATAGATAAAGATGGACTGAGATGAAGTAATTCTATACACCATGGACAAAATGGCACAAAACATTATAGATAGTTCCATTGATGACTCAACCTTCCAAAATCTTATACAGTGCAAGACCTCTAAAGAAAAAGGGACACCCTTGTAGTCTACATGGAAGGCTATAAGGAAGTTAGGGATGATAGGAAGTCCATTCTCAAACAAGAGTATGAGGCTTCCAGACAAAGCAAATCTGAAAAAGTAGCTGACTGCTTTGATAGGTTCTTTAGGATAGTTAATGAACTAAGATACTATGGTAGGGTCTCAATAACTATTAGTTGAATGACAAGTTCCTTAGATCTCTCACTAGAGATTGGGACACAAAGATTTGTGTCATTAGGGAAATGGCTAAGCTGGTGGACACTCCTCCACCAACTCTCTTTAGAAAGCTGCTATCCTATGAAATGCAGCTGACTGCTAGACTAGAAGAGGAGAACAACAGTCAATCAAAATCCAAGGATAAGTCTGTAGCATTCAAGGCAGAAGTCCCAAGAAGGAACAGATGAAAGACTCCCTCACCACCAAGTAGGGAAGCAGAATAAAGCTCAAAAATATATGACTCAAGCTCATCAGAAAACCACATGTCTGATAAAGATCTTGCTGCCTTCTCCAGGAAATTTCCAAAGTTCATGAAGAAGAAGGACTAGAGGAGCAGGACATTTTCATCTCCTTATCACAGGAAGTCATCGAAGGATGACAGGTATGTCCCTAAAACTAGTAAACATATTTCTTTTAATGTCATCTGTTATTGTTACAGCAAGGATGAGCATTTTATTGTTGACTGCCCAGTCAAAAGAAACGAAGAAGATGAGAAGAAGAATAAAAATCATCACCATCACCACAAGGACAAGAAGAAGGAGAAGTCCTTTATGGCTAAGAAGGAGAGAATCTTGACAGATTCTTCCTCCTCAGAATCTGAAGATGAAGATGAAGAATCTTATATAGGGCTGATGTTTGTTGCTGTAAGTCCAGAAGAAGAAGAGGAATATCCTGCGGCTAGGATACGAATCAGGGTCCCTCTGTCACACTCAGATAGTGAAAATGAGGAGGATGAAGAAGATAGTGGATGCCATGTATTAATGGAAATGACTGATGATGAAAGATGTCAAGAAGATTCAGAACAAAATAATGTACAAATTCTCTCCATTTCTACATCTTCCTCTGACTCTGAAACAAGTCTAGATATTGGTTCATCTTCATCCTATGATAAATATTGCTTATAATCTGAGACTGATGTCAATTAATTGATTGGCACATATGGACTGCTCCAAGATGCTCTAAAGAAGAGAAGAATGCTTGCCAAAAGGCAAGCTTAGGAGATTTAATCCCTGAAGCCTTATAATACTCTTTATAATAATGAATCATTTGAGTTTTATAAGAAAAGTCATTAGGTGTCTGAACTCATGAAAATCTTGAGTGTCAGACCATGCTTTTAGAAGAGAAGAATAAGCATATTAGATATCTGGAACAAAAGTACATAGAGAAATTGGGGATTATGATTAACCCTTCTCAGTCACGGTGCCAGTTTCCAAAACCTGCAACCTGCCAAGTCCATGAGAAGCTGGGTATTAGTCATATTAATCATAAATTCAAACCTGAAAACCCTAATAAGGAAATAGTGTTTCAAAAGACAAATTTACTGTCTTAAACTGTCAATTTGCACCTCCTCATGTGGATAAATCAAATCTGTGCTCTACTAGTGGGGTAATGTTACAAGAGCTCAGATGGAGTGATTCTGTCCACTCTAGTTATAAAGCTCATGATAAACTCTTTAGATTTAGATCCAAATATCCTGTATTTAAAGAGATGAGAGAGACCACTAGATGGTTGGCTCAAAAATTACAGTTGGCCCATCCTGGACCAGCTTTCTTTAGTTCTTCAGCACCTTATCTCAGGAAGAAGGAAGCAACAACAACAAATGCTCATCCAGCAAAATTTGGGGCTGCTCACTTCTCTCATGAACAACAATTCTGTGTTGTCTAGAAGAGAAGATACAACATTCATAAATGTTAGTGCTGTGGAAAGGTGGGATATTTTTCAATTGATTGTTGGCATAACCTGAATGTTGCTAGTGGACAGAAAGTGGCTCATCCCAGGCAGAGAGTTGGGCAAAAGTTCTATAAAGCTAACATGAACAAAGGACCCAATAAGTATTTGGTTCCTAAAGGAATGTAAATTCTATTTTGCAGGATAGTCCAAATACATATCTAGATAAGACTAGGTATTTAGATAAAGGATGTTCCATGCAAATGTCTTGGACAAGTTGATTACTCAAGGACTATGGTCCAAGTTGAGCAAGGAACAAAGGTTGAGGTTGATAAGAGTGAAATCCTCAAAGGCTAAAGGCTAACAACCTCAATGTTAGTCTCTCCTTTATACAGAGACTAAGTTTACAAATTTATAAACTAAGATGGATGTGCTTAGGATAAAATAAATCAATCACATCAGTTGCAAAACAATAATTTTCTTATCTATCAAAATGATCTGCATTGTTAAAACTTGTAGCTTTTACCCTCTAGATCAATATCCTGTAAATCATTACACATTAATGTTGCTAAAAAAATTGCTTATTAGCAATATAGGTCTCCATTATACTTAGAATTGATAAAATATTTGTATAATGGTGAGACAAAAACAATGTACATCCGGACAGTGAGGGAAGCTACAAATTAATCATTCATTAAGTGAATAAAAGAAAAGCAGATAGGTATAATAGAAGCACTAAGTACCCTGTATTATAACAGGAAGCGTAGAGCAAACCGTAAAGCCTAAAAGTACTAACTTAAGTCTAAATTTTTTAATTAGTTTATCTAATTATAAATTAATTAAACTTTTTCACTATATATATAAAAGCGACAAGAAACAAAGAGCCACACCACTCTTAAAAGCTTTAACCCTAGCAATCAAGACTGAAATCTTCTCAGCTTCTTGCCACACTGACTCAATGTCGTCGAAGATCTCAAAGGAGCTCCAAGAGGGCTATGAAATTTTGAGGAATGGATTCAGTCATGCCACGCTAGAGATTAAAGAAGTGTTAAGGATGATTGAGACCACAGGTTTGAAGTACACCCTTTCTGAACCATCCACCATTCTTAGAGAACAGTTAGTAGAATTCTTATCCAACGTAAAGGTATCGTCCTCTCAAAATTCACTTAAGTTTAATATTGAGTACATCAAGTTTAAGGTAAACCCTAAGAGACTAGGCAAAGCCCTTCTTTTACACTCCGTCAACCCTAGCGAGGAAGAAGAACCAACCATCATAGATAGATACATTTCTCTCAGATGGTGTGGATATAGTGATATCAAACCTACGTTTCTTAAGAGAAAATTCTTCTATTAGGGATAAAAACTGCTGGAAGATATAGTACGAAAGTCGTAATCAGCAAACCTTGATAACATTAAACAATCTCCAGGTCAATGTTTGATATCAAGACAAGGATAATCTTCAATAAGCAAACTTTATGATCATCGATCATCTACCAGAGAATAGTCGACAACCTACACACTCCGAACTTGGCAGAATTATTTCTTTATACCTAGTGAATACCTGCCCTAAAACTTTCAAACAACAGCAAGGAGTGAAGATTCACTACCTAAAAAGAATGGACAAAAAAACTTTGGATAGATTCACTAGGGTCTTACATATGAGCCAACCTTCAGCAATAAAGGACTCCCCTAGGGACACAAGGAAGAAAACTGCAGAGGAAAGAACTGTCAGCTCTGAACCAGAGGTTAGAACCTCCTTTCTAGCTGACGTTGGTCTTCAAGTTGACTTATCACTCAATCAAACCTCTGCAAACTTCCAACTCCAAGTAAGTGATATGCATGTTAATAAAATCCTTGCTAGTCCTAAGTCAGGACAAGTTTCAAAGAATGCTACAGAAGAAGTGGTTGCTGTAGAAGATGAGACAGATATGGCTGATACTAATGATATAGTAACAGTATAAGCTATCCCAACAATAAAAGATAACCATGAGCCTCCTAAGGCTTTAGATACTTATCTTGGTGGGTCAGGCCCAGAAAAGAATGCTTAGTTTGAGGGGGAGCATGATCAGATGGATCTGACAACTTTGGATCAAGTGGTGAATAGAGTGGTTGAGTCTGCACCCATTACAAGTAATACCCATACCCTCTTATTTAGCAGTGTTAAAACATCTTTAGTAAAGGAAATGTTTCTTATATAGGTCTTGTAGTTGAGGGGGAGTCTTTATATGTCTCTGCTAAGTAAGATGTGCCTCCTGTATCAAGCCAACCAACCACTGCCCAAATCTCTAATGAGTTACTTCTAAATAATATCAAAGCACTCCTGGATGCCCAGATAACAACCCTCAAGGAGTATGTTGACCAATAAGTTGCAAGCAGAGGGATGAATTGTCAACATAAGTCAAGGAAAATATAGAAGAAATCTCTCTCTTGAACAAACAGGTGACCACCTGGTTTGATAGGAATTGAACTGATGGCATCAAACTAACCACCATCATGAAATCCTTGGACACAAGCCAAAAACTCTCTGCAGCTGACATAGGATATGTCAAGAATTATTTAAGTGCAACTTATGAGGTGATCAGGGGTGCAACAGATCATGTAAATCAGCATGTCACCAATGTTTCTTTCCACTCTATGAAGGAGGCACTACTTCTGAAAAATGAGCTGCTTGCTGATAATGTGAAAATACACCAATCCATATCAATCAAAAATGAAGCCAACACCACCCTACTACAAAATACAATCTGTGAAGATGGTAGAAAGTGGGAGAGCAGCCATGTTAAGATAGCAGCACTCAACGAAGATCAAGCCTTCAATATAAATCAAGGTACCAGGGTGGCACAACACCTGCCCCTCCTAGATAAAAAGAGGCCAGAGGACCTAGACTTTCCCCACAAGCTAGAGCGGCACAAGATGCACAACTTGCTGCCAGAAGGAATAAATAAGGAACTTAGATGGATGAAGAGTTCATGGCAAAGAGAAGAGCTGAGAATAAAGATGATCCAGATTATGAACAGCTAAGTGATGCCTCTGAATCCATCATTATAAAGGATTTTGTAAGCCATGGACATCTTTTAAAGATTATTGATAGTGTATATCCTTCTGAGGTATCGATAAATCATTTGGAAAGAAATTCCCTAAGGGAAAGAGTATTCATATAAAATATGGTAAGGAAGAGCAACCCAAAGAAAATTCCTCCAAGATATATTACAAATCCATTCCTTTACCTCAAGTGGCATGAGAACAAAGCTGAAAACTTGAAGAAGATTGCTGCTACCAGGGATGTTGATTCAAGTTCATTAAAGAAGAGCTGAGATGAGGCTGCAAGACTTAGGGTGCTTTAAATATATAATCAATGTCTTGTAATGAATATCAATAGTCTTACAATATCAAATCTTTGTCAATGAAAATAATTTGAGTTGTCCCTTACTATATTGATGTGATAAATGTGTAATGCAATTCTCATTTATATCTGTGATTAATGAATATGTTGTTCTTTCATAGATATCTTTCAATCACAAGTTTGCTACTGTTGATAGGCTAAGTTAATGATTTGGTAAATCTTAATCAAAATGTTTACCTTGTAAATGATTAATAATGCTTTGTTGCTAAATCATACTATTACACTGTTAGTGATTGATAATTCACTAGTGCTATTGATTAGTCAATCATAGTGTTATGCCATCCCACCTAAGGGGAGTTATACTATTCTGGGATGGCTA
Organism: Platanthera zijinensis; assembly: GCA_039513925.1. NCBI lineage: Eukaryota > Viridiplantae > Streptophyta > Magnoliopsida > Asparagales > Orchidaceae > Platanthera > Platanthera zijinensis. The sequence continues at coordinate 129,231,079 of CM077087.1, forward strand.
ATTGTCATGATAATGTCTCTTCATGCCTATCACTATATGTTTTTGGGTTGATTCACCTTAGCATGGATGGGTGTTCTACCTTCTTCAAATATGGGGAGATTGATGGGAATTGTGCCCTTCAATGTTCCTTAGGATTTGAAGATGCATCACCAATACTGCTAAGGGGCATATTGTATTTGATGTGTGCTTTAGTTCTTGCATATAGGTTGTCTTTGATTGGATAAGTGAACAGGAAGAGGAAGCTGGAAGTCAGACTATTTGACTTAGGCAAAAGCATCGATATAACTGAGAGAGCTGAGAAGAATTTCTCAACATAACCGTTGAGACAGCTGAGAAGCTCAACACAAAACATTTAGAGATGTGTTGGTCTCAGCTAAACTGCTGAGACAGAAGACAGTCTCAGTTGTGAAGAAGAAACCACTAAGACAGATGAGAAGAAACCATTGAGTCAAAAGACAGTCTCAGCTTTAAAGAAGAACCATTGAGACAGTTGAGAAGAAACCGCTCGGTCGAAAAAACGCGCCCGGGCGAAAAAATTGCGCCCAGGAGAAAAAATCGCGCCCGAGCTAAAAATCGTGCCCGGGCTCAAAAATCGCGCCTGGGCGAAGAAAATGCCCAAGGAGTAAAAAATCCCCGGAGGCATTTATTTCGCCGGGGGCGCTTTTTTGCTCGGGCGCGATTTTTTTAGCGCCCGGGCGAAAAAACGCGTCCGAGTGAAAAAATCGCGCCCAGACGAAAAAATCGCGCACGGGCGAAAAAAACGCTCCAACGCGATAAAATCGCGCCCGTGCCAAAAAAATGTGTCCGAGCAAAAAAATCCCTTCATGGGAAAAAACACGCCCGGGCAAAAAAAATCACGCCCAGGCAAAAAAATCGCGTCCGGCCGAAAAATTCGCGCCCCGACGAAAAATTAGCGCCCGGGCGAAAAAAACACATCCAAGCAAAAAAAACGCTCCCGTGAAAAAAATTGCACCCGCGCAAAAAAATTGTGCCCGAGAAAAAAATTCACGCCCGGGCTTAAAAATGTGTCTCGATCGGAATTGTCTAATTCTTATATAGATTAGAAGCAATTGTCTTTAGTTCAAAACAAATTCTACGGAATTCATTAAAATTTAAATTCCAACGTTAAGCGTGCAGATGAATGATTGAATTGGAATAAGACCTTCAATTCCAATTCCAGGGGCTCAATTCCATGCAAACGAACGGACCCTAAGGGAATGTGTATTCATAGAAAATATGGTAAGGAAGAGCAACTCTAAGAAAATTCCTCCAAGATATATTTTAAAGCCATTCCTTTACGTCAAGTGGCAGGAGAACAAAGCTGAAAACTTGAAGAAGATTGCTGCTACCAGGGATGTTGATTCAAGTTCATTAAAGAAGAGCTGAGATGAGGCTGCAAGACTTAGGGTGCTTTAAATATGTAATCAATATCTTGTAATGAATATAAACAGTATAACAATATCAAATCTTTGTCAATGAAAATAATATGAGTTTGCCCTTACTATATTGATGTTATAAATGTCTAATGCAATTCTCATTTATATATCTTTGATTAATTAATATGCTGTTCTTTAATAGATATCTTGCAATCACAAGTTTGCTACTATTGTTTGGCTAAGTTAAAGATTTGGTAAATCTTAATCAAAATGTTTACCTTGTAAATGATTAATAAGGCTTTGCTGCTAAATCATTCAATTACATTATTAGTGATTGAAAATTCACCAGTGTTATTGGTTAGTCAATCATAGTGTTATGCCATCCCACCTAGGGGGAGTTATACTATACTGGGATGGCTAGTTGTCATGATAATGTCTCTTCAGGCCTATCACTATATGTTTTTGTATTGATGCACCTTAGCATGTATGGGTGTTCTACTTTCTTCAAATAGTGGGAGATTGTTGAGAATTGTACCCTTCAATATTCCTTAGGATTTGAAGAGGCATCTACAATAATGCTAAGGGGCATAATATATTTGATGTGAGCTTGTGTTCTTGCATACAGGTTGTCCTTGATTGGATAAGTTAACAGGAAGAGGAAGCTGGAAGTCTAACTATTAGACTAAGGTAAAAGCATCGAGACAGCTGAGAAGAATTTCTCAACATAACCACTGAGATAGCTGAGAAGCTCAACACAAAATGTTGAGAGAAGTGCTGGTCTCAGCTAAACCGCTGAGACAGAAGACAGTCTCAACTGTGAAGAAGAAACCACTGAGACAATTGAGAAGAAACCACTGAGACAAAAGACATTCTCAGCTGTGAAGAAGAAACCGCTGATATAGTTGAGAAGAAACCGCTGAGACAAATCCAGCAGAGTTTCTCTAAGCCTAGAAGCATTGAGTGAGGCAGGATCACTCAATGCTTTTAAAGGAGTGTTCAGTTCAAAATTCGTCGAACTGAATCCTGACTTCGTCAAGCTCAAGTTTAAGTTTAAAGATCCAAAGTTCGTCGAGCTCAGTTCAAAATTTGTCGAACTGATTTCAGAATTTGTTGAACTGATTTTAGAATTCGTTGAACCTAGCATACCTTTTGTCGAGCTCAAGTTAAAGGTTGAAGATTATAAGTTTGTCGAGCTCAGTTCAGAATTCGTCGAATTGATTTCAGAATTCATCGAACCTAGCTCACCTTTCGTCTAGCTAGAGTTTAAGTCTAAAGATTCGGATTAAGTCGAGATCAGTTAAGATTTCATCGAAATGAATTCAAAATTCGTCGAACCCAGCTCTCCATTCATCGAGCACTAACAAAGCATTTATTTAAATTACGGGAAAGCTATAGGAGCTCCGGAAGTTATTGTTTGTCTTTTTCTGAGGAAGGTGCCACTAACCTTCCTTGTCGAGGCCAACATTCAAATTATGTCATTGATTCAAATTAATAGATATAAAAGGAAAATAAGAAAAGGGTATTAGGCTTAATGAATACAGAAACAAAAAAGAGAGGCGGATGGACTTCATCTTCTGCGACGAGCTTCAAAGCCAAGTCCAGCAGAGCTAACTAGAAAGGTTGATAAAGATAGCTAAAGCTTCTTCCAGTTCTGTAAGTTTGTTATCTGTAGAACAAGGTAGCTGATTCGATCAGTAATGAGAGATTGTTGTGTGAAGGGCCATAAGTCTTTAATAATAGATAGTTGTTCATCAGTGCAGTAGAAAAGGATCTAGCTGTAGAAGAAGACTAATTTCTTCTCCAGCAAGAGAGCTGGACTGATATCTTCTTAGTCCAGCAAGGTAGACTCTTAGATTTTTCTAAGAGACAAGGTTCTACTTTACTTCAATAACTTGAAAAAAAAATTTTAGGATGCAGCTTGTCTAAATCTGAGTTATAGGGCACTTTGTGCCCGAGTTATAGGTGACTAATTAGTCACTGAGGTAAGTACCCTATTGGGGCACTAAGGAAGGATCAAAGTGTGGATTTGTGAAAGTGCTGTCCTCCAAGCCTAAGTGTAGGGCCTTGTGCCAGAGGTAGGTAACTGTTGATTCACTGATGTATAGGTGACATGCGTGTCACTGAGTTGTAGGACTTGGAGGAGGCTGAGCTTTAGGTTCTAGGAAGGGCACTGAGGTAGATAGCTAGAAGAGTACTGAGTTGTAGGAGTGTTGCAACACTCTTAGATTAGGACCATGTGTCTGAAGTTGTAGGGTTGAGAAGCCTGAGTTGTAGGCCTTAAAGATAAGGCTGAGTTGTAGGAGTAATACAGGGCTCTGAGGTAGGAACATTTATAGTTCTGAGGTAGGATTATAAAGAGAACCTGAGTTTAAGGTTGAGGGCCTGAGGTGTAAGCTCTGAGGAGAATTTTTGTGGAGTTTTTGCCTTGTCTAACATAAGTTAGAAAGGTGGGAGGTAAAGTGGATGTACAAAATTATGGAACCACTATAAATACTTGTGTGTTGTGCTGTTTTGCTTGTTCTTATTTTATATTATAGATATAAAGGACAAGCTCTAGATCATTTAGTTAGTAAAAAAAACTAAAAAAAATTCAAAGACCTATTCACCCCCCTCTAGGTGACTAGCTAACCTTGAAGTAATAACTTTGTCTTATATTTTAAATTTACCTACTATTGACTTCTCTTTTGAAGAGATTACCATGTATGCATGTTCACTTTTGGTACTCACGTTATATTTTTAATTTACTTATTTTGACTTCTCTTTTATAGAGATTAGCAAGTGTTTGTGAATTAACTTCAGGTACTCTTGTTATATTTTAAATTTACCAGCTTTTGATTTCTTTTTTATATAGATTAGTAGGTGTTCGCGATTCTCTTCAAGTACTCACGTTATATTTTAAATTTACCAACTTTTGACATCTCTTTTGAAGAGATTAGCATGTGTTTTCGAGTTCACTTCAGGTACTAGCGTTATATTTTAAAGTAACCTGCTTTTGACTTCTTTTTTGTAAAGATTAGAATGTTTTTTTTTAATTCACTTTAGGTACTCGGATTAGATTTTAAATTTACCTGCTTTTGACTTCTCCTTTGGAGAGATTAGCAGGTGTTCGTGAATTCACTTCTAGTATTCATATTATATTTTATATTTACTTACTTTTGAATTATCTTTTGAAGAGATTAGCAAGTGCCCGCGAGTTCACTTCAGGTACTCGTGTTATAATTTAAATTTACCTACATTTGATTTCACCTTTGTTAATAGGTGTTCGTGAGTTCACTTCAGGTACTTATGTTATATTTTATAATTACATTATTTTACTTCTCTTTTGCAAAAATTAGCTGTTGTTCACGAGTTCTCTTCAAGTACATGCGTTATATTTTAAATTTACATGCTTTTGGCTTCTCCTTTGCATAGATTAGTAGGTATTCGTGAGTTAAATTCTGGTACTCATGCTATATTTTAAATTTACCTTTTTTTGAATTCTCTTTGGCTGAGATTAGTAGGTGTTTGCTAGTTTACTTCACGTACTCATGTTATATTTGAAATTTACCTTCTTTTGACTTCTCTTTTGCATAGATTACCAGGTACTCGCGATTTAACTTTAGGTACTAGCGTTATATTCAAAATTTACACGCTTTTATATCTACTTTGCAGAGATTAGTAGTTTTTGCGAGTTCAATTTAGGTACTCACGTTATATTTTAAATTTAACTGCTTTTGATTTCTCTTTTACAGAGATTAGCAGGTGTTTGCAAGTCTATATAAGTACTAGTGTTATTTTTTAGATTTACCTGCTTTTGACTTCTCCTTGGCAGATATTATCATGTGTTCATGAGTTCACTTTAGGTACTCATGTTATATTATATATTTACCTGCTTTTGACTTCTCTTTTGTTGAGATTAACACATGTTCGCGAGTTCACTTCATGTACTCGTATTATATTTTAAATTTACTTGCTTTTGATTTCTTTTTTTAGAGACTAGTTTATCTACATTTGATTTCTCCTTTGCAGAGATTGGCAGGTGTTCGCGACTTCACTTCAGGTACTCGCGATATATTTTAAATTTACCTGCTTTTGACTTCTCTTTTGAAGAGATTAACAGGTGTTCGCGAGTTCACTTCAGGTACTCACGTTATTTTTTAAAGTTACCTATTTTTTACCTTTCTTTTTCGGGAATTAGTAGGTGTTTGTGAATTAAATTTAGGTACTCATGTTATATTTTAAATTTACCTGCTTTTTATTTCTATTTTGTATTGATTGGCATGTATTTGCGAGTTCTCTTCAAGTACTTGCGTTATATTTTCAATTTACAAGCTTTTAACATCTCTTTTGTAGAGATTAGTTGGTGTTTGCGAATTCACTTCAGGTACTCGCATTATATTTTAATATAACCTACTTTAGACATCTCTTTTGTAGAGATTAGAAGGTGTTCTTGAATTAACTTTATGTACTAAAATTATATTTTAAATTAACCTACTTTTGACTTCTTTTTTGAAGAGATTAGCAGGTGTTTACGAATTTACTTCAGGTACTCGTATTATACTTTAAATTTACCTGCTTTTGAATTATCTTTTGAAGAGATTAGCAGGTGTCTGCGAGTTCACTTCAAGTACTCGTGTTATATTTTAAAATTACCTACTTTTGACTTCTCCTTTGCATAGATTATTAGGTGTTCACGAGTTCACATTTGGTACTTGCGTTATATTTCATATTTACCTGCTTTTGACTTCACTTTTATAGATATTAGCTGGTGTTCGCTAGTTCACTTCAAGTACTCGCATTATATTTAAAATTTACCTGCTTTTCACTTCTCATTTGCAGAGATTACCAGTTGTTCGTGAGTTCACTTATTGTACTTGCGTTATATTTTAAATTTACCTGCTTTTGACTTCTCCTTTACATAAATTAGCAGTTGTTCGCAAGTTCACTTAAGGTACTCGCATTATATTTTAAATTTACCACTTTTGATTTCTCCTCTACAAAGATTTGTATGTTTTCGTGAGTCCCCTTCAGATACTCGGGTTATATTTAAAATTTACCGGCTATTGACTTCTATTTTGAAGAGATTAACAGGTGTTAGGAAGTTTGCTTCAGGTACTCACGATATAGTGTAAATTTACTTGCTTTTGACTTCACTTTTGTAAATATTATTAGGTGTTTGTGAATTAACATTAGGTACTCGTGTTATATTTTAAATTAACCTGCTTTTGAATTTTTTTTGCAAAGATTAGTAGGTGTTCGCGAGTTCTCTTCTAGTACTCGGGTTTTATTTTTAATTTACCAGCTTTTGACATCTCTTTTGAAGAGATTATCACGTCTTTGCGAGTTAACTTCAGGTACTCGCGTCATATTTTAAAGTAACCGTCTTTTGACTTATCTTTTGTAGAGATTAGAAGGTGTTCTTGAATTAATTTCAGGTACTCGCATTATATTTTAAATCTACCTGCTTTTAAATTCTATTTTGGAGATGCAAATTCACTTCAGTTACTTGCATTATTTTTTAAACTTACCTGCATTTGAATTATCTTTTGAAGAGATTAGCACGTCTCCGTGAGTTCACTTCAAGTACTCACATTATATTTTAAATTTACCTGCTTTTGACTTCTCCTTTGCAGATATTAATAGGTTTTCGCACGTTCACTTTAGGTACTCATGTTATATTTTATATTAAACTTTTTATACTTCTATTTTGCAGAGATTAGCTGGTGTTCGCGAGTACACATCAAGTACTCGCGTTATATTTTAAATTTACCCATTTTTTAATTCTCCTTTGCATAGATTAGTAGGTGTTCGCGAGTTCAATTCAGGTAGACATGTTATATTTTATATTTAACTTCTTTTGACTTCTCTTTGGCTGAGATTAGCAGGCGTTTGCGACTTCACTTCAGGTACTCGGGTTATATTATTTATTTACTTGCTTTTGACTTCACTTTTGCAAAGATTAGCAGGTGTTCTCGAGTTTATTTCAGGAACTCGCATTATATTTAAAATTTACCCGCTTTTGACATTTCTTTTGCATAGTTTAGCTGGTACTCGTTATTTCTTGTCAGGTACTCATGTTATATTCAAAATTTACCTGCTTTTCACATCTTCTTTGCAGAGATTAGAAGTGTTTGCGAGTTCAGTTTATGTACTCGCATTATATTTTAAATTTAACTGCTTTCGATTTCTCTTTTGTAAAGATTAGTAGGTGTTTGTGAGTCTTCTTAAGTAATCGTGTTATTTTTTAAATTTACCTATTTTGACTTCACCTTTGCAGAGATTCGCAGGTGTTCGCGAGTTCACTTAAGGTACTAACATTATATTTTAAATTTACCTATTTTTAATTCTGTTTTGCAGAGATTAGCATGTGTTCATGAGTTTACTTCTAGTACTCGCATTATATTTTAAATTTACTTGCTTTTGATTTCACTTCTATAGAGATTAGTAGTTGTTCGCGAGTTCACTTCAGGAACTCGCGTTATATTTTAAATTTACCTGCTTTTGATTTCTCCAATATAAAGAATAGCAGGTGTTCGCGAGTTCACTTCAGGTACTCGGGCTATATTTTAAATTAACATGCTTTTGACTCTCTAATAAAGAGATTAGCAGGTGTTCGTGAGTTCACTTCAGGTATTCATGTTATATTTTAAAGTCACCTATTTTTTACTTCTTTTTTCAGAGTTTAGCAGGTGTTTGTGAATAAACTTGAGGTACTGGCATTATATTTTAAATTACCTACTTTTAATTTCTTTTTTGCACAGATTAGCATGTGTTCGCGAGTTCTCTTCAATTACTCGCATTATATTTTAAATTTACCATCTTTTGACATCTATTTTGAAGAGATAAGCAGGTGTTTGTGAGATTACTTCAGGTACTTTCGTTATTTTTTAAAGTGACCTGCTTTTGACTACTCTTTGGTATAGATTAGAAAGTGTTTTTGAATTGCCTTCATGTACTCGCGTATTATTTTAAATTTACCTACTTTTCACTCTTTTGTAGAGATTACCAGGAATTCACGATTTCTCTTCAGGTACTCGTGTTATATTTTAAATTTATGTTCTTTTGAACTCTATTTTGAAGAGTTTAGAAGGTGTCCGAGAATTCACTTCAGGTACTCAAGTTATACTTTAAAGTCACCTGCTTTTGACTTCTCTTTTGGAAGAATTAGCAGGTGTTCGTGAGTTCACTTTACGTACTCACCTTAAATTTTAAAGTTACCTGTTTTAACTTCACTTTTACAGAGATAAGCAGGTGTTTGAGAATTAACATAAGTTACTCGCATTATATTTTAAATTTACCTACTTTTTATTTCTCTTTTTCGGAGATTAGGACGTGTTTGCGAGTTCTCTTTAGGTACTCACATTATATTTTAAATTAACCTTCGTTTGACATCTCTTTTGAAGAGATTAACAAGTGTTCACGAGTTCACTTAAAGTACTCATGTTATATTTTAAAGTTACCTGCTTTTTACTTATCTTTTATAGAAATAGCAGGTGTTCTTTAATTAACTTAATGTACTCGCGTTATATTTTAAATTTTCATACTTTTGACTTCTCTTTTGCAGTGATTAGTAAGTGTTCGCGAGTTCACTTCAGATACTCGCATTATGTTTTAAATTGACAATCTTTTAACTTCTCCTTTGTGTAAATTAGTAGTTGTTAGAAAGTTCAATTTAGGTACTCGCGTTATATTTTAAATTTAACGGAATTTGACCACTCTTTTATTGAGATTAACTGGCGTTCTCGAGTTCGATCAGGTACTTGTATTATATTTTAAATTTACCTACTTTTGACTTCTTCTTTGCATAGATTAGTCGGTGTTTGCGGGTTCAATTCCGGTACTCGAGTAATATTTTAAATTTACCTTCTTTAGACTTCTCTTTGGCAGAGGTTTGCAGGTGTTTGCGAGTTCACTTCAGGTACTTGCGTTATATTTTAAATTAACCTACTTTTGTCTTCTCTTTTGCAGAGTTTAGCAGGTGCTCGCTTATTCACTTCATATACTCGTATTATATTTAAAATTTACCTACTTTTCACTTTTGCTTACCAGTTGTTAGTTGTGTTAATGAGTTCAATTCAGGTACACACGCTATATTTTAAATTTAACAATTTTTGATTTCTCCTTTGTAGAGATTAGCAGGTGTTTGCGAGTCCACTTAATTAATTGTGTTGTTTTTTAAATTTACCTGCTTTTGACTTCTCTTTTGTATAGATTAGTAGGTGTTCACGAGTTCACTGCAACTACTCACATTATATTTTAAATTTACCCGCTTTTTTATTCTCCTTTGTAGAGATTAGTAAGTGTTCGTGAGTTCACTTCAGGTATTCGCATTATATTTTAAATTTACCTACTTTTGATTTTTCTTTTGTGGAGATTAGAAGGTGTTCGCGAGTCCACTTCAGGTACTCACATTAAATTTTAAATTTTCCTGTTTCTTATTTATCCTTTGCAAAGATTGGCAGGTGATTGTGAGTTCACTTCTTGTACTCGGGTTATAATTAAAATTTACCTGTTTTTGACTTACCTTTTGAGGAGATTAGCTGGTGTTCGCGATTTCACATCAGGTACTTAAGTTATATTTTAAAGATACCTTTTTTGACTTTTCTTTTATAGAGATTAGCAGGTGTTTTTGAATTAACTTCAGGTACTCACATTTTATATTATATTTACCTGCTTTTAATTTCTTTTTTTGCAATGATTAGTAGGTGTTCGCGAGTTCTCTTCAACTACTTGCGTTATATTTTAAACTTATCTTCTTTTTTCTTCTCATTTGTAGAGATTAGCAGGTGTTCGCGAGTTCATTTCATGTACTTGCATTATATTTTAAATTTACCTACTTTTAATTTCTCTTTTGCAGAGATTAACAGGTGTTCACGAGTTCACTTCAGGTACTCGCGTTATATTTTATATTTAGTTGCTTTTAATTTCTTCTATGAGAAGATTGGCAGGTGTTCGCGAGCTCACTTCAGGTACTCGGCTTATATTTTAAATTTACCTGCTTTTGACTACTCTTTTCAAGAGATTAGCAGGTGTTCACGAGTTTACTTCATGTACTCACGTTATATTTTAAATTTACAAGTTTTTGATTTCTCTTTTGCTGAGATTAGCATGTGTTTGTGAATTAACTTTAGGTAATCATGTTATATTTTAAATTTACCTTCTTTTGATTTCTCTTTTGTAGAGATTTAGCTGTGTTGGCGAGTTCTCTTTAGGTACTCGTGTTATATTTTAAATTTATCAGCTTTTGACTTCTCTTTTACAAAGATTAGTAGGTGTTTGAGAGTTCACTTTAGGGTACTCACATTATATTTTAATATTACCGACTTTTGACTTCACTTTTGAAGAGATTAACAGGTGTTCGTGAGTTCACTTAAGGTGCTGACATTATATTTTAAACTTAACTATTTTTAACTTCTCTTTGGTACAGATTACCAGGTGTTTGAGAATTAACTTCAGGTACTCACGTTATATTTTTAATTTACATGCTTTCCATTTCTCTTTTGCAGAGATTAGGAGGTGTTCACAAGTTCTCTTTAGGTACTTGCATTATATTTTAAATTTACTAGCTTTTGATCTCTCTTTGGAAGAGATTAATAGGTGCTCGCAAGTTAACTTCAAGTACTCAAATTATATTTTTAAGTTACTAGTTTTTGACTTCTCTTTTATAGAGATTAGCATGTGTTCTTGAATTAACTTAAGGTACTCGCGTTATATTTTTTTCCTTCTTATGACTACTAATTTGAAGAGATTACTAGGTGTTCGTGAGTTCACTTCATGTATACGTATTATATTTTAAATTTGTTTGCTTTTGACTTCACGTTTACAAAAATTAGTAGTTCTTCACAAATTCACTTTAAGTACTCGTATTATATTTAAAATTTACCTACTTTTGACTTCTCTTTTGAGGAGATTAGCAGGGGTTTGCATGTTCAATCTTATACTCGCATAATAATTTTAATTTACCTTCTTTGGACTTATTCTTTGCATATATAAGTAGGTGTTTGCGGGATCAATTCAGGTACTCGTGTTATATTATAAATTTCCCTTCTTTTGTATTATCTTTGGAAGAGATTAGCAGGAGTTTGCGAGTTTACTTCAGCTACTCGCGTTATATTTTAAATTTATCTAATTTTGACATTTATATTATAGAGTTTACTATGTGCTCGCGAGTTCTCTTTCGGTAGTCTCGCTATATTTTTAATTTACCTGCTTTTCACTACTACTTTGTAGAGATTAGTAGTGTTCACGAGTTTAATTCTTGTACTCGCGTTATATTTTAAATATAACAGCTTTTGATTTCACATTTACAGAGATTAGTCGGTGTTTGCGAGTCCACTTAAGTACTCGTGTTATTTTTTAAATTTACCTAATTTTGACTTCTAATTTTCAAAGATTAGCAGGTGTTTGCGAGTTAACTTCAGGTAATTGCTTTATAATTTAAATTTACCTGCTTTGACTTCTCATTTTCAATGATTAACAGCTGTTTGCGAGTTCACTTTAGATACTCACATTATATTTTAAATTTACCTGCTTTTAATTTTTATTTTGTAGAGATTAGAAGGTGTTCGTGAGTTTACTTTAGGTGCTCATGTTATTTTTTAAATTTACCAGCTTTTGGTTTCTCATTTGCAAAGATTGACTTGTGTTCGGGAGTTCACATCAGGTACTAGTGTTAAATTTAAAATTTCCCTACTTTTGACTTACCTTTTGAAGAGATTAGCAGGTGTTTCTCAGTTCATTTAATGTACTCACATTATATTTAAAAGGTACCTTTTTTGACTTCTCTTTTGTAGAGATTACTAGGTGTTTGTGAATTAACTTCAAGTACTCGAGTTATATTTTAAATTTACCTATTTTTAATTTCTTTTTTAAGAGATACTAGTTTTTTTCAAGTTCTCTTCAAGAACTCACGTTATATTTTAAATTTACAAGCTTTTGATATATATTTTGAAGATTAGCAGATGTTCGAGAGTTCACTTTAGGTACTCGCATAATATTTTAAAGTTACTTACTTTTGACTTCTCTTTTGTTGAGATTAGAAGGTGTTATTGAATTTAATTCAGTTACTCACGTTATATTTTAAATATACCTTCTTTTGACTTCTCTTTTGAAGATAATAGAAGGCTTTCGCCAATTCAATTCATGTATTCGCATTATATTTTAAATTTACCTGCTTTTGAATTATCTTTTGAGGATATTAACAGGTATTCGTTGGTTCACTTCAGGTACTCGCATTATATTTTAAATTTACGTACTTTGGACTTTTCTTTATAGAGATTAGTAGGTATTCGTGAGTTCACATTAGGTACTCACGTTATATTTTATATTTACCTGATTTTGACTTCGTCTTTACATAGATTAGCTATTGTTCGTGAGTTCACTTCAGTTATTCACGTTATCTTTTTAATTTACCTGCTTTTAACTTCTCCATTGCAGATATTGGTAAGTGTTAGCGAGTTCAATTCTGGTAGTCGCATTAAATTTTAAATTTACTTTCTTTTGAATTTTATTTGGCAGGGATTACCTTGTGTTTGCGAGGTCACATTAGTTACTCGCGTTATATTTAAAATTTACCTGGTTTTGACATCTCCTTTGTAGAGATTAGCCTGTGTTCGCAAGTTCACTTTAAGTACTCGTGTTATATTTTAGATTTACCTGCTTTGGACTTCTCTTTTGCAGAGATTTGCAGGTGTTCACAAGTTCAATTCAAATACTTGTGTTATATTTTAAATTTACCTACTTTGATTTCTCTTTGGTTGAGATTAACAGGTGTTCCCAAGTTCTCTTCCGGTACTCGTGATATATTAGAAATTTAACTACATTTTATTTCTCCTTTGCGAAGATTGGTAGGAGTTCGCGAGATCACTTCAGGTACTTCGATTATATTTAAAATTTACTTACTTTTCACTACTCTTTTAAAGAGATTAGTAGGTGTTTCCGAGTTCACTTAAGGTACTCACATTATATTTTAAAGTTACCTATTTGTGATATCTTTTTTGTAGAGATTATCAGGTATTTGTGAATTAACTTCAGGTATAACCGTTATATTTTAAATTTACCTTCTTTTGATATCTCTTTTGTAGAGATTAGCCGTTCTTTGATGAGTCTTATTTATATAGGGTTTTTCGGAATCATCTGGGATTGTTTTCTCGCATTTGCACTTGACTTTTAGTTCTATATCATTCATATTTCGTCGAATCATTATTTCCATTGGAAGTGCCCTTGTAGGCTCGTGGGTGTGCAATTGCGCATTCTTTTGTTGGGGGTTAGCACATGGTGCTCCCCATTGTTCTTTTTGTTCATTTTATGCGGTGTATTGGTGATAGGAGCTTGTGCTCCAGTTTTGGTTTTTGTTGTGGGTGTGGTGCGCTTTCCCCAAGGCAGGAATTCTGATTTTTGGAAAACGCACGGTCGTGTGTTTCCTTAGCGCCGGTTTCTTCGTAATCGTGTGTTTTACTTTGTTGAGAGGATCTCGACACATTTTGTCTACATGAGCTCGAAGATTTTAAATGTACGGTTAACGCACGATTTTGGCCAATCAGTGCGAGAAGAAAACACATGGTTGTCCTTTACCTTTCGTTTTGGCACAATTCTGTGGTTAATCATGTGAATTGTTCATGCACGGGCGGCAGCACCCATGCGCGAGTAAAACGCACGGTTCCCCTGTTTCCCTTGTTTTCCTGCTTTTTGTGTTTACCCGTGCGATTTCCTTCACGCAAGGTCGGAATCGCCCGTGCCCGAGTAAAATGCTTGGGTTAACGCTTCTTCTTCCGCGATCAAGATCTGTAAGTTAATAACGCACGGTCAGCGCACGGTCGTGCGTGGGACCGTGTGTGACCAATTTTCTTACTTTTTCTATTTAAATCGCATATTTTCAGCCATTGAGGGAGATCACTTTTTCCACCAGCCATTTTAGTCAACCTCCGAGGGTTCTGCCGCCCTCCTTCCTCCTCACTATTGGAGAGGCTCCGGGTAAGCTTCCAACACAATATTCTAGCAAGAGTTTCCTCTCGGCCTCCTCCTTCATCCTCGAGCTTCAAGAGGACATTTAACCTAACTTTATCCATCAATCTAGGAGAAGTTATGCCATCTTCTGCCGGCTCGTGATACGATAAATACGGGTCCATTGGAAGTGAGTGACAACCTCCTCTACCCCAAAAGTAGTTGAGGACCGAATGTGGACGCGGATTGACAACCCGGCGATTCAAACCGTGAACCCTCGGCAAGCCTTCAGATCCGGTCGATTGCGCACACTTTTCCTCTCATGTTGTTTTTAGCGTAGTTAATCTCGTGCATTTTATGAAGTGTACTTATTGTAAAATACGTTCATTGGTAATCATGTTTATGTTATTGCTAGAGGCATGCGTTCCGAAGAGGTGCTTATGACCCTCAAATTATTGTTATTATGCTTGCCAAATCGTCCATCCGCCTAGCTATTCGGTTCATAGCGGCCTGTATAGTCTTCCATCCAGCCTAGCGAAGCGATACATAGCGGCATTGCATAGGATTAGTCATTAGTGTTTAATTTTCTTTTATCGCAATATCAAAACCCCCATCATTAAAGCCGACCGAAGGACTTCATTCTCAAGTCCTCCTCGAAATTAACTCCACCTTACTGTGTTCCTTTAGAGATCGATCCTTGGTGAAATTCGCCCATTTTATATTACTTGTGCGATCGGTACACTTATCGTCACATTCAAATCAAGTTTTTGACGTCGTTGCCGGGGAACACAGTCGTGTGAGTTTTTAGAGAGGGAGATAATAGATTGAAGCCCTTTTCCATTTGTGCATATCATTTTCATATTTTCTTTAGTTGTAAGAATTTTTATTGTTGCTTATTTCTTTCTGCCACTTTTTGATTTTTGATTTAGATAGCAGCTCCCTGCTAATTTTTATTTTAGCCGTGTAGTACTTTTCCTACAATTATTTTTTGTTCACGATGTCTTCTGTTGCTGAGTGTCGTATTATTAACACTTTGTGTCGATGCATCGACTCCATTGTTGCTCAGAATGTCGAGCATTGTTTGAGAAGCTTACTATATCAAGGTGTAGGCCACATGATGAAGGATAACCCTCGCTTGTGCGAGCCTTTTCCCTCTTTGGGCGTGCCTGCAGCTACCTCCCATTCGCGGAAAACTATTGTAGACATTTCTACTAGGGTGTTGCCTGACCCATTCACTAATATAGCGCACCTTGCTCATTATTTTCCCATAGGAATTATTCCTGTCGACGACGTGGCGTATGGGAATGATGTTGCGTTGGGGCCTGCTCATTTAGTGCTTGATTTTGAGAGCTGCCTTGCCCCTCCATAATTTTTACTGAATTGTGTTACTCCTCTTTCTAGTGAGTCGGTTGATGTTGTTATGCCCGATGGTGATTTGGAGTCTAAGGTGACGTGATGGTGTGATGAGGACGTTATTCTCAAAAATGGAGAGTATTACATCTTGGAACATGATGACGCACCGAGGTGTGTTGATGAGGAGATCCTTTTTGATGAGGAAGTTTCCACTTTCTTATTTTATGAGGAGGTCCAAACCACCACTTAGGACCTCGAGCTCTCAGATCCCCCTTGCAATGACTCATATGAAAAGGACGATGGCCTATTCTTGGATCTCGCTGAGAGTGATACCAGGGTCATTCTCTCATTTTCAGATTATTTTAGTTCTTCATCTCTTTTATTCCTTGATCACCCTTCCTTATCTGAGCCTGTGTAGGATGAGTCTCCACGAGTGCGGTTGGATGACGATGAGCCTGGTGCTCATGTAATTGCCATCGCTTCCTACACATCTGTGGTAGACGATTCCTTGCTAGGCAAGGATATATTTTGTGGTGAGATGAGTGAGGACCAGTGCTCCTCCACATCTTACTTCCTATTTCCTCTACCTGAGATTTTCAGGTATTATTATGTTGGTAGAGGGGTAACTATTTTATCTCTGTATCGGTACACGTTACTGCAATGGATAATGGAACAGTTGCCTGTGTATTTTTCTTTTCATAGGCCCATTATCTAGACATGTTTAGAAATTAATAAGTCATGCTGGGATGACAATAAACCCAGTAGTTATCTTATATTTGCAGCATTATTATTTTCATGTCTATTTTATTTTTAGCATTTCATTTTTTATATTTTTCTTTTTCTTTTGTGGAGCTCACCCCTGCAGGTAATTTAGCAACTTTATATTGACGGGGTTGTGATTCTTCGTTTGGCGAGCCTGCCTTTGTTTTTCATGTGTCTTCTAGTATGCTCACTAGCTGACCATTGGGTAACCTCTTCCCTTATCTCTTTTTGATTTAAATGTCTATATCATTTGTTGTGTTGTTTAGTTTAAGTCTGGGGGAGATCTGATGTTTGTTACCTTTTGTACGTGCAGATTTCATTTGCATACTAGAAGCTTGTATTGTTGTATTTTGATTAGTTCATTGCATCGCACAGAACTGCACCCACATGAGTGCGTGCTTAGCTGTTAGCGTTCTGCGAGTTAAACTCGTGTCTTTGTTAGATTTAGGAAAATAATTGTGCTGACATAGGATTATGAGACGGAGTAAAATGTTGACATTGTTGTGCTTCTAGTCAACTGCTCTCGTCTCGTCTAGAAATTCGAGTAGATTTAATTTTTCTGTATGCTTATAGTTTTAGATTTTTTTTCTATTTGCGTAAATGTCTTTTTATTCTACTTAAAAGTTGGTGAATCCGGTGTGAATCAAACCGTAGTGTAGGGATGTGTGTAGACGTCACTAGACATGTTTTGCTCGAGTCGGGAGGAAGGATTATATTTCTCGGTGGCTAAGAACTTGCCCCAAGCTACCCTCGAAGCATTGGTACATGGTTAGTCATGCATGAGTGTGATGTAGGCCATTTTTTTGTCCCGGTTGAGCTTTGTACTGTTCCTAACATCATATCATCGCTAGCCTTATTGTGCCTACCCTTCTTTTGTTTCAGCTCCATTATTTCACCAATGCCCAATAGCCGATCCTAGTCGCACACCCGAGTCGAGCTCAAGTGTTTTATATTTTTATGTTGGGGTGTTGATCTAATGATATTATATGTGAATTTGTGGATGTGCTCCAAAGCTTCTATTTGCTAAAATTGTGGAAATAAAGAGAATGATAAAAAAAATTGTTAAAATGAGAAGTATAAAAAGAGAAAATGTATAATTAAAAATCTTATTTGAGATGTGATTGTGTTTGGAGTAGGCGGTGCACACACCCATATGTGAAAAAGTTAAGTCTGGGGGTGTGGTGTACATAGATATATTGTGGTTTGATGAGGGATTCTTTTTTATGTTAGCTCATTTAGGTTAGGTGCGTAGCCTTTCTATTAATCTTTGTTTACCTCACTGTAACCCAAGCCCCATCTCTTATCCTAAAGACCTGCAGATTCGCACTTGAGTCAAACTAGTGCCGTGGAGAGAGTGTGAACGGGCAAGCGTATGGTCCCCGACATTGGTGGATTCCTTGGAGGTGATCCTGAGCCCCGGACTTTGGCAAAGCTCACCTTAGTGTCCTTCCTACTTTCTTCCTATGCGTGACCGAAAGATTCACCGTGATTATATTTTTGAGTAGCAATAAAATTTTGATATGCAATGTGACAAGTCTAAACTATTTTACATACTTAAAAATTTCTTCTATTATATTTTTACGCGTACTAGCATGCAACTTCGCATGGTACTCCATGTCACAATTTCTATATTAGCTAAGTCATTTTTCTGTTTGCATAGATTTTGTTTGCTCGGGACGTGCAAACAGGTAAGTATGGGGGTGTGATGATTCCGATTTATATAGGGTTTTTCGGACTCATCTGGGCTTATTTTCTCGCATTTGAACTTCACTTTTACTTCTATATCGTTCATATTTCTTCTAATCGTTATTTCCATAGGAAATTCACTTGTACGACCGTGGGTGTGCAATTGATCATTCTTTTGTTGGGGGTAAGCACATGGTGCTCCCCATGGTTCTTTATGTTCTTTTTATGTTGTGTATTGGTGTTGGGAGCTTGTGCTCCAGTTTTGGTTTTTGTTGTGCAGGTGGTGCGTTTTCCCCAAGGTAGGAATACTGATTTTTGGAAAATGCACGGTCAAGCATTTCCTTAGCACACGGTTTCTTCGTAATCGTGTGTTGTACTTGGTCGAAAGGATCTCGACACATTTCTTCAAGATGAGCTCGAAGATTTGAAACACAATGTTAACACACAGTTTCGGCCAAGCCGTGCGAGAATAAAATGCACAGTTGTCCTGTTCCTTTCGTTTTGGCAGCATTGTGCGGTTAATCGTGCGATTTGTTCACACACGGGCGGTAGCACCTGTGCGCAAGTAAAACACACGGTTCCCCTATTTCCCTTATTTTCATGCGTTCTGTGTTTACCCGTGCGATTTCCTACACATACGGGCGAAATCGCCCGTGCATGAGTAAAACACACGGGTCAATGCTTCTTCTTCCGCTATCAAGATCTGTAAGTTAATAACACACGGTTAGCGAACAGTAATGCGTGGGACCGTACGTGACCAATTTTATGACTTTTTCTTATTTAAAGCGTAGATTTTCTGCCATTGAGGAACATCACTTTTTCCACCCGCCATTTTCATCTAGCTCTGAGGGTTCCACCTCCCTTCTTCCTCCTCACCATTGGAGAGGCTCCAGGCAAGCTTTCAATGCCATATTCTAGCCGGAGTTTCCTCTCAGCCTCCTCCTTTATCCTCGAGCTTCAAGAGGAGATTTAACCTAGCTTTCTCCATCAAGCTAGGACAAGTTTTGCCATCTTCCGTCGGCTCGTGACACGAAGAAGACATGTCCATTGGGAGTGAGTGACAGCCTCCTCTACCCTAGAAGTAGTTGAGGACCGAGCTTGGACGATGATTGACAACCCGACGATTCCAACCGTGAACCCTCGGCAGGCCTTTGGATCTGGTCGATTTCGTGCACTTTTCCTCAATTGTTGTTTTTAGAGTAGTTAATCTCTTGCATTTGATGAAGTGTACTTATTGTAAAATACGTTCATTGGTAATCATGTGTATGTGATTGTTTGTGTTCGTTATTTTCTTGAGGTGCGCCTTTTTATCCGTCCGCCATAAATCCGTTCTTGCCGCTCTTGCGATTGTTAGAGGCGTGTGTTGTGAAGAGGTGCTTATGACCCTCATATTCTTGTTCTTACGCTTACCTACTCGTCCATCCGCCTAGATATTCGGTGCATAGCGGCCCGTGCAGTCTTCCATCCCTCCTGGCGAAGCGATTCATAACGGCATAGTATATGAGTAGTCGTTAGTGTTTATTTTTCTTTTATCGCAATATAAAAACTCCCATCGTTAATGCCGACCTAAGGACTTCAATAACAAATCCTCCTCGAAATTAACTCCACCTTATAGTTTTCCTTGAGAAATCGATAGTTGGGGAAATTCGCCCATTTTATATTTATAGTACGACAAGTACACTTGCCGTCACATTCGCATCAGTCTTCACTTGTTCACTTTAGGTAATCGCTTTATATTTAAAATTTGCCTACTTTTGACTTCTCTTTTGTAGATATTAATAGGTATTCTCGAGTTCAATTAAGGTACTCGTGTTATATTTTAAATTTACCTGCTTTTGATTTTTTCTTTTGCAGATATTAACAGGTGTTCGCGAGATCACTTCAGGTACTCGCATTATATTTTAAATTCAATCTCTTTTGATTTCTCCTTTGCAAAGATTGGCAGGTGTTCACGAGTTCAATTCAGGTACTCCGGGTATATTTTAGATTTACATGCTTTTTACAACTCTTTTTAAGAGATTTGCATGTGTTCGCGAGTTCACTTTAGGTACTCGCATTATATTTTTAAGTTACCTATTTTTGATTTCTCTTTTGTATAGATTAGCAGGTGTTTGTAAATTAACTTTAGGTACACGCGTTATACTTTAAATTTATCTACCTTTGATTTTTCTTTTGCAGATAATATCAGGTGTTCAATAGTTCTCTTCAGGTACTCGTGTTATATCGAATATTTACCTTCTTTAAACTTCTCTTTTGAAGAGATTAGTAGGTGTTCGCGAGTAAATTTCAAAACCTCGCGCAATATTTTTAAGTTACCTGCTTTTGACTTATCTTTTGAATAGATTAATAGGTCTTCGTGAGGTCAATACAGGTAGTCACATTATATTTTAAAGTTACTTATTTTTAACTTCTCTTTTGTAGAGATTAGCAGGTGTTTGAGAATTATCTTCAGGTACTCGTGTTATATTTTAAATTTACTTGCTTTTGATTTCTCTATTGTAGAGATTAGGAGGTGTTTGTGAATTATTTTAAGGTACTCGCATTATATTTTAAATTCACCTACTTTAGACTTCTCCTTTGCAGAGATTATTATGTGTTTGCGAGTTCACTTCAAGTACTTGCATTATATTTCAAATTTACCTGTTCTTACTTTCCTTTGCATAGATGAGTAGGTGTTCGAAAGCTCAATTCAGGTACTCTTGTTTTATTTTAAATTTAGCTGCTTTTGATTTCTCCTTTGTGAAGATTGGCAGGTGTTTGCGAGTTCACTTCAGGTAATCTTGTTATAGTTTAAATTTACCTGCTTTTTACTATTCTTTTGAAGAGATAAGCATGTGTTCGCGAGTTCACTTTAGGTACTCGAGTTATATTTTAAAGTTACATGTTTTTGATTTCACTTTTGTATAGATTAGCAGGTGTTTGGGAAATAATTTTAGGTATACGTGTTATATATTAAATTTACTTGCTTTTGATTTCTCTTTTGCAGAGATTAACAGGTGTTCACGAGTTATCTTCAGGTACTCGTGTTATATTTAAAATTAATATGCTTTTGACTTCTCTTTTGAAGATATTAGCAGGTGTTCATATGTTCACTTCATGCACTCACGCTATATTTTAAAGTTATCTTCTTTTGACTTCACTTTTGAATATATTAACAGGTGTTCGCAAGGCCACTACAGGTACTCACGTTATATTTTTAAAAGTTACCTATTTTTAACTTCACTTTTGCAAAGATTAGGAGGTGTTTCAGAATTATCTTCTTGTACATGCATTATATTTAAAATTTACTTCCTTTTGATTTCTCTATTGTAGAGATTAGGAGGTGTTCATGAGTTATTTTCAGGTACTCGCGATATATTTTAAATTTACCTTATTTTGACATCTCTTTTGAAAAGATTAGCATGTGTTTGCGTGTTCACATCAGGTACTCGCATTATATTTTAAAGTAAACTGCTTTTTACTTCTCTTTTGTACTAATTAGCAGGTATTCTTGATTTAACTTCAGGTACTCGCATTATATTTTAAATTTACCTGCTTTTGACAACTCCTTTAAAGAGATTACCAGGTGTTTGCGAGTTCACTTCAGGTATTTGTATTATATTTAAAATTTACCTGCTTATACTCTCCTTTACATAAATTAGCAATAATTTGTGAATTAACTTCAGGTACTCACATTATATTTCATATTTTCCTGCATTTGACTTCTCTTTTACATGGATTAGTAGGTGTTTGCGAGATCAGTTTAGGAACTCGAGTTTTATTTTAAATATAACTGATTTTGACTTCTCCTTTACAAAGATTATTAGGTGTTCGCGAGTTCAATTCAGGTACTCATGTTATGTTTTAAATTTACCTTCTTTTGACATAAATTAGGCAGTGATTATTAGGTGTTTGCGTGGTCACTTCAGGTACTCGTGTTATATTTGAAATTTAGTGCTTTTGACTTTTTTTTGCAGAGATTAACAGGTGCTCTAGAGTTTACTTCAGGTACTCGCATTATATTTTTAATTTACCTGCTTTTCACATCTATTTTACAAAGATTAGTAGCGTTTACAAGTTCAATTCTAGTACTCACGTTATATTTTAACTTTACAAGCTTTTGATTTCTCCTTTGCAGAGATTAGCAGGTTTTTTCGAGTCCACTCAATAACTCATGTTATTTTTTAAACTTTCCTGCTTTTGACTTCTCTTTTGTTGAGATTAACAGGTGTTCGTGAGTTCACTTCAGGTACTCATGTTACATTTTAAATTTACCTACTTTTGACTTCTCTATTGCACAGATTAGCAGGTGTTCGCGGGTTTACTTAAGATACTCATGTTATATTTTTAATTTACCTGCTTTTGATTTCTCTTTTGTAAAGATTAGCATGTGTTCGTGTGTTCACTTTTGGTACTCACGTTATATTTTAAATTTATTGGCTTTTGATTTCTCCTTTGCAAAGATTGCAAGGTGATCGCCAGTTCACATTAGGTACTCGGGTTATATTTTATATTTACCAATTATTGACTTCCATTTTGATGAGAATAGCAGGTGTTCCCTAGTTCACTTCAGGTACTGATATTATATTTTAAAGTTACCTATTTTTACTTCTATTTTGCAGAGATTACCAGGTGTTTTTGAATTAACTTCAGGTACTTGTGTTATATTTTTAATTTACATGCTTTTGATTTCTTTTCTGTAGAGATTAACAGGTGTTTGCTCGTCCTCTTAAAGTGCTCGAGTTATATTTTAAATTTACCATCATTTGACATCTCCTTTATAAAGATTAGAAGGTGTTCGCAAATTCTCTTTAGGTACTCACATTATAGTATAAAGTAACCTTATTTTGATTTCTCTTTTGTAGAGATTAGAAGGTGTTCATTAATTAACTTCAGGTACTCGCATTATATTTTAAATTTACCTATTTTTGACTTCTCTTTTGAAAAGATTAGCAGATGTTTGCAAATTCACGTCAAGTACTCACATTATATTTTAAATTTACCAGCATTTGAATTATCTTTTGAATAGATTAGCAGGTGTCCACGAGTTCACTTCATATACTCGCATTAAATTTTTAATTTACCTGCTTTTGATTTCTCCTTTGAAGAAATTACATGGTGTTC
The DNA here is from genome assembly GCA_039513925.1 of Platanthera zijinensis. Lineage (NCBI taxonomy): Eukaryota > Viridiplantae > Streptophyta > Magnoliopsida > Asparagales > Orchidaceae > Platanthera > Platanthera zijinensis. The sequence continues at coordinate 129,254,280 of CM077087.1, forward strand.
GCGAGTTGACATTAGGTACTTGCATTATATTTTATATTTACTTGCTTGGGACTACTGTTTAGTAAATATTAGTTAGTTTCACAAGTTCACATCAGGAACTCACGTTATATTTTAAATTCCCCTATTTTTGACTTCTCCTTTGCAGAGATTACATGGTGTTCGCGAGTTCACTTCAGGTACTCACATTATATTTTAAATTTACGTGCTTTAGACTTCTCCTTAGCATAAATTAGCAGTTGTTCGCAAGTTAACTTCAGGTACTCGTGTTATATTTTAAATTTACCTATGTTTGACTTCTCTTTTCCAGAGATTAATAGGTGTTCGCGAGTTCACTTTAGGAACTCGTTTTATATTTTAAATTTACCTGCTTTTTTCTTATCATTTACATATAATAGTAGGTGTTCGCAAGTTTAATTTAGGTACTCGTGTTATATTTTAAATTTACTTTCTTTGACTTCTCATTGGAAGAGATTAGTAGGTGTTTGTGAGTTCACTTATGGTACTAACATTATATATGAAATTTACTTGCTCATGACTTATCTTTTGAAGAGTTTAGCAGGTGCTTGCGACTTCTCTTCAGGTAATCACATTATATTTTCAATTTAGCTGCTTTTCACTTCTTCTTTATAGAGATTAGTAGTGTTCGCGAGTTCAATTAAAGTACTCGCATTATATTTTCAATTTACCTGCTTTTAACTTCTCCTTTCCAAATATTCGCACGTGTTGTTGAATTCTGTTCTGCTAGTAACATTACATTTTAAATTTACTTGTTTGTGACTTCTTCTTTATAGAGATTAGTAGTTGTTCGCAAGTTCAATGAATGTACTCACATTATATTTTAATTATACCTATATTTGACATCCCTTTTGAAGAGATTACAAGGTGTTTGGGAGTTCACTTCATGTACTCACGTAATGTCTTAAATTTACCTATTTTACTTCTCTTTTGCATAGATTAGCAGGTGTTTGTGAATTAAGTTTAGGTACTCGTGATTTTTTTTAAATTTACCTACTTTTGATTTCATTTTTTTAGAGATTAGCAGGTGTTCAATAGTTCTCTTCAAGTACTCGTGATATATTTTAAATTTACCTATATTTGACTTTCCTTTTGAAGAGATTAGAAGGTGTTTCAGAATTCACTTCAGGTACTCACGTAATATTTTAAAGTTACCAATTTTACTTCTCTTTTGCATAGATTAGCAGGTGTTTGTGATTTAAGTTTAGGTACTCGTGATTTTTTTTAAATTTACCTACTTTTGATTCCATTTTTGTGGAGATTATCAGGTATTTGCGTGTTCACATCAGGTACTCGCATTATATTTTAAAGTTAATTGCTTTTTATTTCTCTTTTTTACTGATTCGCACGTGTTCTTGAATTAACTTCAGGTACTCGCATTATAATTTAAATTTACCTGCTTTTGACTACACCTTTGAAGAGATTACCAGGTGTTCGCGAGTTCACTTCAGGTACTTGTATTATATTTCAAATTTACCAGCTTATACTCTCCTTTGCATAAATTAGCAATTATTTGTGAATTAACATCAGGTACTCGCATTATATTTGAAATTTACCTGCATTTGACTTCTCTTTTACATGGATTAGTAGGTGTTCGCGAGATCAGTTCAAGAACTCGAGTTTTATTTTAAATTTAACTGCTTTTGACTTCTCCTTTGCAAATATTATTAGGTGTTTGCGAGTTCAATTCAGGTACTCGTGTTATATTTTAAATTTACCTTCTTTTGACGTATATTAGGAAGAGATTATTACGTGTTTGCGAGGTCACTTCAGGTACTCGCGTTATGTTTTAAATTTTGCTACTTTTGACTTTTTTTTGTAGAGATTAACTGGTGCTCTAGAGTTCACTTCAGGTACTTGCATTATATTTTAAATTTACCTGCTTTTCACATCTGCTTTGCAAAAATTAGTAGTGTTTACGAGTTCAATTCTAGTACTCACGTTATATTTTAACTTTACCTGCTTTTTATTTCTCCTTTGTAGAGATTAGCAAGTGTTTTCGAGTCCACTCAATAACTCATGTTATTTTTTAAACTTACATTCTTTTGACTTCTCCTTTGCTGAGATTAACAGGTGTTCGTGAGTTCACTTTAGGTACTCATGTTACATTTTAAATTTACCTGATTTTGACTTCTCTTTTGCACAGATTAGCTGGTGTTTGCGGGTTTACTTCAGATACTCACGTAAAATTTTTAATTTACCTGCATTTGATTTCACTTTTGTAAAGATTAGCAGGTGTTCGTGTGTTCACTTTATGTACTCACGTTATATTTTATATTTACTGGCTTTTGATTTCTCCTTTGAAAAGATTGGAAGGGTATCGCCAATTCACATTTTGTACTCGGGTTATATTTTATATTTGCCAACTATTGACTTCCATTTTGATGAGATTAGCAGGTAATCCCTAGATCACTTCAGGTAATGATATCATATTTTAAAGTTACATATTTTTGACTTGTATTTTATAGAGATTAGCAGGTGTTTGTGAATTAACTTCTGGTACTTACGTTATATTTTTAATTTACTGTCTTTTGATTTCTTTTCTATAGAGATTAGACGGTGTTTGCTAGTCCTCTTAAAGTGCTCGGGTTATAATTTAAATTCACCATCTTTTGACATCTCCTTTATAGAGATTAGAAGGTGTTCGCGAATTCACTTCAGGTACTCACATTAAAGTATAAAGTAACCTGATTTTGATTTCTCTTTTGTAAAGATTAGAAGGTGTTCATTAATTAACTTCAGGTACTCGCATTATATTTTAAATTTACCTGCTTTTGACTTCTCTTTTGAAGAGATTAGCAGGGGTTTGCAAATTCACCTCAGGTACAGCATTATATTTTAAATTTACCAGGTTTTGAATTATCTTTTGAATAGATTAGCAGGTGTCCACGAGTTCACTTCATATACACGCATTAAATTTTAAATTTACCTGCTTTTGATTTCTCCATTATAGAAATTACATGGTGTTCGCGAGTTCACATTAGGTACTTGCATTATATTTTATATTTACTTGCTTGGGACTTCTCTTTTGTAGATATTAGTTAGTTTCGCAAGTTCACTTCAGGAACTCGCGTTATATTTTAAATTCCCCTATTTTTGACTTCTCCTTTACAGAGATTACCAGGTGTTCGCGAGTTCACTTCAGGTACTCACGTTATATTTTATATTTACGTGCTTTAGACTTCTCCTTAGCATAAATTAGCAGTTATTCGCAAGTTTACTTCAGGTACTCGTGTTATATTTTAAATTTACCTATGTTTGACTTCTCTTTTGCAAAGATTAACAGGTGTTCGCGAGTTCACTTTAGGTACTCGTGTTATATTTTAAATTTACCTATTTTTTCTTATCATTTACGTAGAATAGTAGGTGTTCACAAGTTTAATTTAGGTACACATGTTATATTTTAAATTTACTTTCTTTGACTTCTCTTTGGCAGAGATTAGTAGGTGTTTTTGAGTTCACTTCAAGTACTCACATTATATTTGAAATTTACCTGCTTTTGACTTATCTTTTGAAGAGTTTAGCTGGTGCTTGCGAGTTCGCTTCAGGTAATCACATTATATTTTCAATTTAGCTGCTTTTCACTTCTTCTTTGCAGAGATTAGTAGGGTTCGCGAGTTCAATTAAAGTACTCGCATTATATTTTCAATTTACCTTCTTTTAACTTCTCCTTTCCAAATATTCGCACGTATTGTCGAATTCTGTTCTGGTAGTCGCATTACATTTTAAATTTACCTATTTTTGACTTCTTCTTTATAGAGATTAGTAGTTGTTCGCAAGTTCACTTCATGTACTCACATTATATTTTAATTTTACCTATATTTGGCATCCCTTTTGAAGAGATTACAAGGTGTTTGGGAGTTCACTTCAGGTATTCACGTAATATCTTATATTTACCTATTTTACTTCTCTTTTGCATAGATTAGCAGGTGTTTGTGAATTAAGTTTAGGTACTCGTGATTTTTTTAAAATTTACCTACTTTTGATTTCATTTTTGTAGAGATTAGCAGGTGTTCGCTAGTTCTCTTCAAGTACTCGCGATATATTTTAAATTTACTAGCTTTTGACATCTCTTTTGAAGAGATTAATTGGTGTTTGCGAGTTTAGTTCAAGTACTCGCATTATATTTTAAAGTAACAATTTTTTGACTTCTCATTTGTAGAGATTAGAAGGTGTCGTTGAATTAACTTCAGGTACTCACATTCAATTTTAAATTTACCTTCTTTTGACTTTTCTTTTGAAGAGATTTGTAGGTGTTCGTAATTTCACTTCCGATAATCGCATTCTATTTTAAATTTACCTTCTTTTTAATAATTCTTTTAAGAAATTTGCCGGTTTCGGTAAGTTTCCTTCAGGTACTCGCATGCTATTTTAAATTTACTAACCCTTGACTTATCCTTGGTAGAGATTAGTAGGTTTTTATGAGTTCACATTAGGTACTCGGGTTATAATTTATATTTACCTGCTTGTGATTTCTCTTTTGTAGATATTAGTTAGTGTTCGCGAGTTCACTTCAGGAACTCGAGTTATATTAAAAATTTAAATGCTTTTGATTTCTCCTTTGTAGAGATTACTATGTGTTCGCAAGTACACTTCAGGTACTCGCATTATATTATAAATTTACCTTCTTTTGACTTGTCCATAGCATAAATTACTAATTGTTCGCATGTTCACTTTAGGTACTCGTATTATATTTTAAAACTTCATGCATTTGACTTTTCTTTTGTAGAGATTAGTAGGTGTTCCCTAGTTCACTTAAGGTACTCACATTATATTTTAAATTTACGTTCTTTTGACTTCTCCTTTGCATAGATTAGTAGGTGTTCGCTAGTTCACATCAGGTACTCGCATTATATTTTATACTTATCTTATGTTGACTTCTCTTTTGCATAGATTAGCAGGTCTTTGCAAGTTCACTTAAGGTACTCACTTTATATTTTTAATTTACATACTTTTGACAACTCTTTTTCAGATATTAGTAGGTGTTCGGGAGTTCAATTCAGGTACTCGCGTTAAATTTTAAATTTACCTTTTTTTATACTTCTCTTTGGCAGAGATTAACAGGAGTTCGCGAGGTCACTTCTAGTACTTGTGTTATACTTAAATTTACCTGCATTTGACTTTGCCTGTCTAGAGATTAGCAGGTGTTGATGAGTTCAAATAAGATACTCGGGTTATATTTTAAATTTAACTGCATTTGACTTTTCTTTTGAAGAGATTAGAATGTATTCGTGAGTTCATTTAAGGTACTAGTGTTACATTATAAATTTACCTGTTTTTATTTCTCCTTTGCAGATATTAATAAGTGTTCGCGAGATCACTTTTGGTACTCGAGTTATGTTTTAAATTTAGATACTTTTGATTTCTCCTTTGCAAAGATTGGTAGGTGTTCGTGAGTTCACTTTTGGTACTCGAGTTATATTTTAAATGTACCTACATTTGACTACTCATTTGAAGAGATTGGCAGGTGCTCGCAATTTCAATTTAGGTACTAACGTTATATTTTAAAGTTACCTGTTTTTATTTCACTTTTGTAGATATTTGCATGTGTTTGTAAATTTACTTCAGGTGCATTCATATATCTTAAATTACCTGCTTTTGATTTTTCTTTGGTAGAAAATAGCAGGTGTTCGCGTGTTCTCTTCAGGTACTCGTGTTATATTTTTAGATCAACTCCTTTGACTTCTCTTTTGAAGATATTAAACAGGTGTTCGCGAGTTCACTTTA